>JALMGF010000393.1:0-426264 GCA_023333645.1 Sceloporus occidentalis | reverse complement strand
TAAAGATATTTGATTTGCCTTTGTCCTCTCAACCTGGGAGATATCACTTTTGCTGATGTTGATGTAAACAATGTCGAGACCAAAGGGATTACTATGGTTGCCTTTGATCTTCACCCCAGTCTGTATTGTGGTAAACTCGAATTTGCTATTATGGATAACAGCTTTTGCTGTACGATTTACAATAATTGATGGCCAAGCACAGCATCCAATAGTACCTACGAACTACGGTAAAATACGTGGCACAAGAACAGCTCTACCCATTGAGATTCTTGGCCCTGTCGAGCAATACTTGGAGTTCCTTATGCCTCACCCCCAACTGGAGAGAGACGCTTTCAGCCCCCTGAGCCACCTTCATCTTGGACTGGTGTCAAGAATGCTACTCAGTTTGCTCCAGTTTGCCCACAGTTCTTGGATGAAAGATCTTTATTAAACGATATGCTGCCTGTATGGTTTACTGCCAATTTGGATACAGTTGTATCATATGTACAAGATCAGAGCGAAGATTGTCTATATTTAAATATATACGTGCCAACTGAGGATGGTAAGTCTATTGGGTATGGATAAACTCAACCAACAGAACATCAGTAATACTATTACTCATTAAGTAACATTTTATAAATGTTTATCACAATCTCCATGTTTTTTTTCATTGCATCATTTTAAATCCAAAGCATGGCTGATATAACGGAAAGTGTATTTGCGTATATGTAGAGAATTATTTTCAGTAATAAAAATATAATGTAACTGCCACTCATGTTTCCATTTAGGCAAACTTTTTAATATTATTTTTTTGTATTTCCCTACTTACAACAGATATATAACACTTTAGCCATCATAAATGCAAATATATGATAAAATATACTACATTTATGTTATCAAATGTGAAGAGATTATGTGGCAATTTGCAGAGAAAGATTTTTCTTGAATATATGTGCATATTATCCTTACTTATCTTTTATTGTTTTTCATTATTGTAAATATCAAAGCTGGTTTTAACCAATCTTTGATTTCAGTAACTGTATGTTTTTTGGTACTTTACTTCCACAACTAGTTGGTATAAAAAAAAAAATATCTTTGTGTTGCAATCTATAAATGGGATCTTAAATCCTGTCAAATTATTAAACCAAAGCGACAGTTTCTCTATGAGAAAACTGAGGAAGAAAACAATAGAAACAGCATGGGGTAAGCAAAAGACTTTGCAACTGTTGCCCATATGATCTGATTAAACACATTATGTATCTTTAAGTGACAGTTCTCTGACACAAGAAGCCTAGTTGTTATGGAGACAAACCATGAAATTTGCTTTTTGGTGTCAAAGGTCTGAATGTGACTCAATGAGTTAAATTTGCATTAGAAGTTCTGTTGGAATACAAGTCTGAAACAAGACTTGCTTGTTATTGTGTCTTCTTCTTATTGAATGTGCATATTTTAGCATAGGAATTTTAAGGAGATGACAAACGGAAACCATTTAATAAAACTGATATATATATATATATATATATATATATATATATATATATATATATTAAATAGCAAACAGAAACTTTGCAGTTTTCATAATCAATTAAACATGCCAACATATATATTACCCCCAGTATATATATATATATATATATATATATATATATATATATATATATATATATATACATATAAATACAATCAAAAATGTATGATACTCTTTCTTGGAAACATCTACTTCAATATATTATTAATCCTATTTTTTACATATATTTAAGTATCCTTAAAAATAATCATGATCAATCATGATAATATTTAACAATGATCTCCTAAACTCTGTTAGCTCTGTGCACCATATGGTCAACAAGTATTACAAGTGTTGTCTCGTTATGATTAGTAACCCAGTGTAGTACCTCAGGCAAGTAACAAGAAAGGTGGGGACAAACAAACTTTTTAGGCCCAAAAAACAGTAATTTAGGAAAAACTAAAATATATTTTAATCCTCGTGTTTTTACATTTTAGAGCATCTAATTTTTTTATAAGATTTACCTTTAAAGGGTTACTCTAGCCATTATATACATTTGTGTCTTTCCCCACCGTGGAACTATTTTCTAAGCAGGGTATGGGTTGGATAGAGCACATCTTCATACTTGTGAAATACTTAAGACTAGTAAGCTCGGTACGCACGAATAGAAACCCACTGGTTTCATAGATTGGTTGCTTCATTGGTACGAATTATAAAACCAAGGAGGATGTAGCTGCAGGGCTGCAGCTTCTACATCAGTTAAGTGCTTCTGTTCTTCAGAGTACTTTAATATGCATTCTTCTTTAGTGAGGTTGACAAGGACATAATAGTAAATAAACATAAAAAATATTAAAGTGAAATATATTTTTTTAGTCCAAGTAATTAATCCGTGCATTTTTATAGACACTGAAATTATCATACAGAATTTTGTTTTTGCAATATCCTTCCGTATTTATAAAACAACAACAAAAAAATATAATCACATGCATTGGTGAAGCATGAAAAAATGCACAGAAACTCAACCACTAAGGAACATGCTGACTTCAAAGCAAAAGAACATGTTCAAAAAAATCATACTAAAATGTTAATCTCATTAAAATAAAAAAAAATGTAATTTATTCAATGTATTTGAATTTATTTTCTCTTAAAATTTGGACTAAGGTGGCAGTAACTCCTATAGTCCTAAAGCTGCCGGCTTATTATTATATCCTTTAACAGGGCAGAAAAATTAAACATGTTCAGCTGATTTATTCAGGTAAATTAACATATTAATCAACATTTTATTATATCTAATAACTTAAATGATTTAAATAGGCAAGCTACTATTGCACAATAGTGTATGAAGACATGCATTTGTGATGTTTTTTTTTATTTATTGCATTTGTTTTATTTTTTTTGTATAACTTTCACCTTCACAAACCGTCCAACCATCCCATTTTTATCAGGACTGTCACAATTCCTGAACAGTATCCTACTAAGCTGCCCTTTTGTCCTGGCTTTACTGGTAGTGAGCATCATAGGCTGGTTAAGGAGATCTGAAGATCTCCTGTGACTTGTCAAATGAGCTGTGAAATTGATCAAAGTATGTGCTTTTACATTGTTTACATTTGTAGCTCCCAGGTATACTCCTAGGGAGTAAGTCGATGGTCCTGCCCTGGCGCCACCTCTGACCACTCACCCCCAAAGATGGTGTCCAGATTTGTAAATTATTGAATTGACAATTATAATAATTACTATAACCTTCTATAATAACTGTGAACCGTCCTGGTGACTCTGGGTGAAGTGGCACTTCCCTGGGTCTCATGGGTCACTCTGATCTGTCTCAAGACAGGAGCAGTATTTAGATGTGTCCACTACCTGCCCATTTCCCTTCCCTGCTGCCTGGTGCTAGACCAATCCTTATTAGTGGCCAGCCCAGCCCAAAACATGGCTAACTGCCCAGACTGACCCGGAACATTCTCAGCTATGCCTACTGTAGGCAATTACACTTATTTAATGCTATCTTTTTGAGATATTAGGGAATAATAAACACACCACAGCTATGACATTTGATTTATTATCTTCAGTCATATGTTTGCTTTACCCTTCACAATATATTGACTATATTGTTTATAATAACACCGAGACTTAGTATTGTTGGATTTTGTGTTACTCTCTACTGAGTTATATACTCATTATAGTAACACGTATACATTTTCTTCACTTAGCATCTGCCCTTATGCAATGTTTTAATATAACTGTATATATGATTAGGCTAAGATTTGTATTTGTTTTACATCTGTTTTTATGTTTCTTAATCCTATTTTAATTAGTATTAAATGTCCCAACACCAGCTAATCAGTATCAGCGTTATAAGCAGTGGCGTCTCCAGCTTACATATTTAGGGGGGGCACATGGGGGGCCTGGGACCAAAGTAGGGGGGCCGATTATAAAACGGTACATATACACTATATATATATATATATATATATACACTATATATATATATATATATATATACACTATATATATAAAAATGCACGTTAGACATTTTTCATTCTTTATTATTAGCCTGTGCTGACAATATATATATATATAAATATTAGACTCTGCTGCCGATATATACAAAATATTACACCCTGCTTTCAATATATATTAATATTAACCCCTGCTGCGGATATATATTAATATTTGACCCTGCTGCCAATATATATTAATATTAGCCCCTACTGCCGATATATATTAGTCCCTGCAGCCAATATATTCAAATATTAGCCCCTGCAGCCAATATATATTAATATTAGCCCCTGCTGCCGATATATATATAAATATTAGCCCCTGCTGCCAATATGAATATAAATACTAGACCCTGCTGCCAATAAATATTATTAGCCCCTGCTGCCAATATATGTTAATATTAGCTCCTGCTGCCAATATATATACATATATTAGCCCCTGCTGCCGATATATATTAATATTATCACCTGCTGCTGATATATATTAATATTAGACCCTGCTGCCAATATATAAATAAATATTAGCCCCTGCTGTCAAAACATATATAAATATTTGCCCCTGCTGCCAATATATATAAATATTAGACCCTGTTGCCAATATATTTTATAGTGAAAAAATTGGACCCTACCCAAGCATTTCCTTGGGCCCCGCTCAACGCTCCCTTGCATGCAATCACTCCCACCGCTACCACACCCAAAAAAAATATTTGCCACACTGACTGCAGATCAGGGGAACACTGTGAGAGTCAGTCCTGCACCGAGAGGTCCTCTCCCCTGTAATCATCCCCAGAGTCCCTTTGTCCCCTCATTCACTAAACCATACCGCTCTTTTACTTACACCCTGTAGTTTAGGTATAGATCAAATAAACAACACATGGAAACAGCACATGCAACTGAATAAGATTAAAACAAACTTGTATTTGCAGGTATACGTAAATAATGTACGGAAACATAGCATTGCAGGTATAAACCAACAGAACACACAAACCCAGCATTGCAGGTATAGATCAACAGGAAATCACATGTACACTCAGCATTGATAGTATAGATCAAATAAACAACACATGGAAACAGCACTCCAGGTATTGATCAACTGAATAAGACATACATTTATATATCAATTTGAAATTACATATAAACTCTGCATTAAAAGGTATAAACCCCCCTAAATTACAGGCATAGATCACTGGTCGCACACCCCAAAGCCAACCCTGGCGTCCACATTGCCACATAGAACCTGACCAGCACCTAAATTACACATACATAGGACGTGCCATCTTTGTCGCCAAACAGCCCAGCATGAGTCAACATTGTCCCCAAACAGCTGAACGTAGCCATGTTTGTCCCATAAACACACTACCTGTGCCATCTTTGTCCCCAGTGCTTAAACACCCTGCTTATACCAACTTTGCTTTTTTGACAAATCAATAATACACCTATGATTAACACAAACACTTTTACAGTCACTCACTAATTCACTTTCATTCAATCATTTATTCTTTCACACAAATTATTTACACATATTCATTAATGCATCCACACATTAATCCATTCATTCTCTCTCCCATTCTGACTCTTTATTTCAATATTCTTGCCACCCTCCCTTCTCCCTATCTATCCCCTCTCCCTCCCTATCTATCCCCTCTCCCTCCCTATCTACCCCCTCTCGCTCCCTATCTACCCCCTCTCCCTCCCTCCCTATCTACCCCCTCTAACTCCCTATCTAGGGAATTTAGAGTTTACTTCTTAGAATTTAGAGTTTGTATGACCTGCACTAAGGGCAGGGGAGGGCTGGCAGCCTTAGGCCTGGGGGCAAGTCTATTCAACTGGCCCATTGCGCCATCAAAGCGGCTGCGAGCGACATTGAAAGCGGCCGCCGTGCGGCAGTCACTCCACCAGCGCCTAATGAAATTAAATCGGCTGGCGTGCACGTACCGCGCCGCCCAATGGCTGTGCCTCAGCTCTTCATCCCACCCCTTTTAGGACGTGGGACGAAGAGCACAGCCATTGGGTCTGACTGCCGCACGATGCAGGGGCGTACCTTGAGTATTTGGCACCTGTGGCAGATCCTGTATGTGGCACCCCCACACACACACTTTAAAACTGCATAGTTTCTATGGTTAGGCAAACATTGACAGGGGTACAGCATAATTGTCACCAAAATTAGACAAAAAAATCAGTAACAATATTAATATATAAATATATTCATATATATACATATATATATGCATATATATATATGTATATATATATATATATATATAAATACATAAATATATAAATGTTTGTGTAAAGAGAAATTTTGTGGCTAAATCTAACATTGTTGGTTGAAAGTTTGTGTAAAGAGACATTTTGTGTAAAGAGACATTTTGTGGCTAAATCTAACATTGTTGGTCGAAATATCAAATATTTACCAAGGATGGGCAGGCAGCTCAATATTTGCTTAGATTGGTTTGGCTCAATTCAGGGTTGGGTTGTATGTATCCTTTCATCAATTGCAATGGGAAAATGAGATAAAATAACGACACATTTTGTCACAGTTAATGAATCTCTCCCAATTTACCTCTGTTTTGCTTTCCCATTGAATTCAGCCAAATACGTATATTCGCTGAATTATATAATCATGCTATGATTAATTAGTTTAATGGTGTCCTGTTTATTGGTTCTGTTGGTGCAGTGCATCTATAAGCAAAATAACCATCTCCTTGACCAAGTAGGGAAGGGGAGACATGAATGGAGGCTGTTGTTAACACTGAATCCAGCACTTTTCCTACAAACAAAAATTCGGATGAGGTCATTGTCTAAAACTATGTGGATGGAGAATTTTAAATAAAACAATAAAGTATTTCTTCACTTAGAGGGTGGTAGATAAGTGGATCAGCTTTTCAGCAGATGGTGGAGGGAATTTAAACATGTATGGAATGTAATATGTGACAAGACCAACCACCAAATAAGCTTTGAGGTCAGTGCTTGTTAGAGCATTTAACAACCATTGCTGCTTTTCAGGCCCTGAACAACAGATCTATATAATATGCCTATTATTTAATTTAAAGTAATAAACAACTGAGTGTGGCTTGCTTATTCAGCATAATAACGCTGGTAGTTAGTAGGTATCATAATCATATGCAAGATGGGCATTGTCATCTCTGAGAAGAAAATAGAATTACTTTTTGTACTGTTTAGATTGCACAAAAAATAAACTCTAGTTCTTCTGCAGGCATCTGTCACATACACTCATATGTAAATGTGACGGTTTCTAGAAGAAATAGTTTTTGCCTAACCATCAGAATATCCTGGTATTTGTAGTTTGGATGATTAATATCAGTTAGAAAGTGTCTAGTGTGGTCCCAAGGAGGACACTTATATTTGTGTGTGTTTATGTTTGTGTGTGCTAAATATAAGACATTAGATCATAGTATCTCTAAACCCTGTGTACACCGCATTATTAAGCAATAAGAAGAAAAGTAGACATACTATACAAGAAAGCCTCATAATTAGCATGAACAATTCTTATGAAAGTAGGTTCATATTAGTTATTTTAGTAAATGAAAAGCAAAACCTGAAAATTCAACTCTAGTTATTTATTGCATATTTTCTAATCAAAATGTATTTAATCTATATATCTTAGCTAATTGCCAAGTAGTTCTTTCAGTTCTGTGTCTGGATTTATTCTTTTTTTTTTTTTCATTATTCTTCGTTGACTTTGTGAACAGGTTCCAACTGATTATCATGACACTGAAGAAGGGTTGAAATGTCTTAGATTTGAAAAGAGCTTCTGTGACATGGTTGAATAGGATTATGCATACCATAAAATATTGAATCTTGTGCTCTCAGAAAGAATTTCTCCTGATTCTTGTAATGAATGTATCCCTGGAGAATAAATCCATTTTCTAAGGCGGACAACAATGCCATGGTCGCTAAGAGGTCTACAATATATGGGAACTACGAAATGTCTTAACTTGGAGAGACCTTTTGATGTGCATAGAACAAGGTTTTAAATGGTCTGGACAGAAAAACACATGCCTTTAATAAGCTATAATAATAATAATAATAATAATAATAATAATAATAATAATAGAAGTAGGGTTAAGTTATAAACCCATAGGTGTTCTGTATTATTTTTTCTGCATTATTAAATTCTGGACATTTCTTTGGCCAGAGGGCTACCCCTGCAAGAAATATGCCTTAACTATCTTAATGAGCTGTCAAATCTGCTATTAAGCAGGGTAGCTGAGATGTGGAGCTTCACACAGACCTGTTTTGTACAGAAAGCTCATTGCAACCAACATCCCAAACATGAATGAAAGCAAATCTAATAATCAAGCGTGTATACATTTGTTGGTTATATGGTCGGTAGTAGTCCATGATGCATGGTGGAGAAATTAGTCAAATATCCATCACAAATGTTCTTGCCATTGTTCTGCTTCTTCCACTTCAAAGAGTTGTCGTTTTGGGCACATCAGTTAAAGCCTACTTACATAATCACACTATCCTAACTTTTTAAGTACTTCCTAACCATCCTATTAAAGCAAAACATACCTTCCTTTCTCAAGATTTGACATTTAAGAATTTAATTTAGTTGCGTTGCCCATCATATAGTGCTGTATTAAAGCAAACATACACTGCGGTGGTAGAATTATTTCATTATGTCTAAATGTAAAGTTATTGTATTGGTTATCTGTACAGTGAATTAGTAACAATAACCCTTGAAAGGTAGACTTTGCTCCATGCGTTAATTTATATGCTTTGGCTTGACTGTTGTATATTTTTGTAGATATTTGTGCTGTGATAGGGTCTATGTGCAGCACTAGCACAACTTGGAAAACCATTGTGTAAAATATAACAGACACGGTACAGTTAATGGAAACATACAAATGACTGTGTTTGCAATTGAAACATTAAATAGAATTGATCATATTTTAGTGTGAACGTGCAGAAACTGAATTTTTTATTATTATTATTATTTTTTTACAATTATACATTTTAACCAAAATTGACCGAATTCAGTCACATGTTATTATATATATATATGTATTCTTCTAGAGGCTGCAATTCAGAAAAAATAGATTAAAATATTGATAGATTATTTTGTCTCAGTTAATGAATCTTGGCTTTGTTTTGATCCTACATAATCCCATTATAGTCTAAAGCAGGATTGCTTTCCAGTTCTAGGTGATAGTTTTCTGGTGATTAAATCCAGCTCAATATGTATTCTTAACATAAATTACTTTGCCAGTAAATTGATACAAATAATAATACATAGTCATATATTTAGTAAAATGGAAATGTTGCTGTTAACCCCTTCGCGACCTTTGCCGGTTCAGGACCGTCATGACAGGAAGGTCACTAAATGACCTTTGACGGTCCTGAACCGTCAAAAAATTAAATAAGCTTAGAAAGTGATCAACGATCACTTTCTTCGCTTAAACGGCGTTACTGTAATGCCTCGATGTCGAGGCATTCAGTAACGCCGAGATCGGCATCGGGGGCCATGTCTGGCCCCTCCCCAGGGCGTCAACAGCCGCCATACATTGTATGGCGGCGGACGCCCGTTTTAAAAGCGTATAGGAGGCGATCAACGATCGCCTCCTAAACTTAAATGGTGTCGCTCGAATGCCTCGATCAGGAGGCATCCAGCGACACCAAACACTTACCTTTGGATGGGCTGTGACCGCTCCGGAGAGCGGTCACAGCCGCAGCTGCCGGTGATCTTCGCCATCAACAAGATGGCGGTGGCCCGGGAAAAAAAAATAATAAAGAAGAAAGAGTTCGCTAGACGGTCTCCTGACCCTCTAGAGAACTCTGGCTCCACTTGCAGGTTGAATACAGGTACCGCATTCAACCAAGCAAGTCAATGGAAAAAAAAAATTAAAAAAAAAATAACAAAAAAAATTTGCTAACATTTAAAAATAATTATGCAGTGATGTCACTTGATGAACCATCCAGTACCAGCAAAATGTGTAAAAAAAATATAAGTATTAAAAAAATAAAATAAAATAAAAAAATAAAGTTTATTATTTTGAGCAAGTGCTAAAATTTCTCAAAAATCTCAACTAAGAGTTAAAATAAAAGCACTTCAAATACCCAAGGGGTGTCTAATATATAAAAAAATGGCTGATGGGGTAAATTGGAGTGGCCGAGCTCAAAGATAGGGCATAGGTACAGACTGAACAAAATGGAGAAAAGAAGTGCACTTCCCAAATGTGGCATTTTAAATCTCAAACAACCCGACAAACCCATGCATGTCGGGTATCACTTCACTCAGGAGATGTACCTGAACACACATTGGGGTGTTGTTTGACAGTGACATATACCAGAACCTGTATATCTATAACTAAATTACAATTTGTGTGAAAAAAATAAAAATAAAATTACTATTACAAAGTTTGACAAAGTGTAGTTCTATAATTGGTGCATGGAAAGGGTTAAAATAAGAGCATTTGGAATACCCTGGGGTGTCTAGTTTTCAAAAATATATGGTTTGATGGGGTTAAATTGAGTTAGCCGGCTTCAAAGATGTTCCAAAGAGGAGATGGAGGCAGACTGACCAGATTTGTTAAAAAAGATTTGGAAATCATAAAACGCTGCTTGTACTTATTGCCCTATAACTTACAAAAAACAGCAAAAAAACAGAAAAACATTGGGTATTTCTAAACTCAGGACAAGTAGTAGAATCTATTTAGCTAGTTTTTTTACTTGCTTTTTTAGGTGAGTAAAAGATTTTTCAAATAAAAGTCATAAAATGTGTTTTTTTTTCAATTTTTCACCATATTTTTTTATTTTTTTTATAGTAAATAAGATGATACGATCAAAATAATGGTATCTGAAGAAAGCCCATCTTGTCCTGAAAAAAACTATATATAATTTATGTGGGTACACTAAATGGGTGATGAGAAAATTACAGCTGAACACAAGCACCACAAAAGTGTCAAAACAGCCTCGGTCCCACAGGGTACAAAACGAAAAATGAGCCCGGTCCTTAAGGGGTTAAGTAATGTAGGAAAGTTAATTTATATCAAGAATGGCCTGACTGTTAACAGCATTTTAGTATCTCTAAATTGGAGATTGAAGAGAACGCAAACATTAATCTGATATAGTTAATCCATGAACTTTCTCTCATTAAATATTCCAGTCTTCCACAAGCAATTCTGTTTTAAGATCAAAAAGTCACATGACATTTTATATATGTATATATCTCATCCATGTATGAGGTTACAATTTATGACTCCTTTTGGATGAGAAAGCTGGCATGGCAGGTTTTATGTTCCGTTGCGCAAAAAAGAAAATCAGGCTCTAAAACAGTTATTTAGAACGCAACGGGCATATGCATGCCAAGAATTAATTAAAACTGTCTTTACTTCTTAGTGGATGGGCTAAGTAAATTGAACTCTGCCCTTCTAAATAACCTTTGGTGAAGGAAATAAATACGTGGAATAGCTTTATTCTGTTGTCTTGATAAATGTATCAATAATAAATTATGGCCAGCAAGAGATTATGCTCTATTGTTTTATAGCTTTGTATTATTATAATGACAATTATTATACGTTAGATTATTATACATTATACATGCTTACAGTATTATTCCCATTCATGCACATAACAATGAGAAAGAAAAACCTATCTACATTTTAATGGGAAAACTGTTTGAAACATTTTATAGGAAATCTGAACCATACCATCAACTTAATTTTATACATACATTGACTATATTCAATTGCCAAAGACAAATCACTTGCACAGGCTGCAATGGGAACAAAAAATAGATAAAAACGATTAAGCATTTAACCTATATTAGTCAATCTGGACCATTATAGCTATATATATTTTTTAATCATACAATTTCTCATTGCAGTTTATGGGAGGGGTTCTATTCAATTGTGATTAAGGGTGACATTTGCCTATGGCAGTTGATTTCCACCCAACTTGTTTATAGTTTAATGCTGTACGTAAAATTCGTTATCTGGCTAATAAACCTATGAATTTCATATACGAGCAAATAATCCCTTTTGCAGCTTGCATAGCAACCTAGCCTGCTAACAATTCAGGACAGGCATCGGTGGGATTGTGACACTACTATTGCCAAGTTATTAAAGGAAAGTGTAGCTGGCTAGTGTTTGTTTAAGCAAAACAAAAATAAAATCGGATTAAACAGCATTTGTGGCGTGTGTCCGTGTATCATGAGGACTGCACAACAAGGGCAAAGAAAATAATCCAATTTATTAAGCAAAAAATATCAATGTTTATATGTTAGAGCAAGTAAGTGTGTGTGTGTGCAAGGGCAAGTGTATGCCAGGATGCTTGTGTATAGGGGCAAACTTTAAAGTGCATGTCTATGTATGTGTGTGTGGGCGTGTGTAGGAGTTGGTGTTTGTAAAGGCAGTATATATCTATATATATATATATATATATATATATATATATATATATATATATATATATATGTATATATATATCCATTACTTATGCTACAGGGTTAATGTACATTGTTTGAGTATCAGTGTATGGTGTTAGAATGTATGTTAGTCTATGATGTTAGACTGGGTGGTTGTTGGCATATGGTGTTTGAGCCAGGAAAGTGGTGAACAGAATGACACAGTGAAGAATCTGTACAGAGAAGACAGAGCAGTTGTGTCTGGGTGTGATGTATCCTGTCTACATCATAATATAATAATTTTTCTGCACCCTACCCCATATAGCTTCTCCATTTCTCATTCCTGCCTTAAAAATATTTCCATCTATGTAAAATAATGTGGAGGGCGTGAGTGAATATCCTTGCCAGTGGTGCCACTCTTGGAGACATAGCACATTGTTTTGACCTTCCCATCATATTGAAACCAATACATACTAGCCAACAGGGGATCAAATATGTAGAAGGCTACAGCAGTAAGATATTTAGTTTTCTCCCTAAAGCCTGGTAATATAAGTACTTCTCTAAGACATTTTATTTATTTGTATGTGTGTGGACAGGTAGCTTAATACTGTATCTATTGCAAAGGACATAATTTACCCAGTAAATCTGTACAAATTAAATTAACAGAAGATCTATAGATGAAACAAGAAATGGCAGCCGTTTCTTGTTTTCTTAAAATGCTTTAAGTATAAAGGATAACCGTTGCTTTTTGTTTTGTAGATGATCACATGGTTTATATCAGTTTTTATATATCAGTTATGTATACTGCTAGAAAATAAACTGTATATATAAAGGAGGTAGGACATACTAGAGCATCAGTAAAAGAAGAAAAAAAAATATAAAAAAAAATGAATTTCAAATGGAATTCTGTATATTGAAATAAAATAATGTAGAATATCACAAAATTATTCATTAGAAATTTAATTTTGTATATTGAACTATAATACTAGCTATAAAGGGAAGAGATTATATGTAAAAATATCAAATAATAAATGTTATGTTTTCTCTATATACCAAGTAATAAGTAATTATATGTATTGTATGTAGAACTGTGAAGCTAGAACGCTCTTTCTTGCAGAGTAAGCTTTAAAATATATTTATACAGAATACATTGTACACTGTTTGTGTAGAAAAAGGTATTTATATAGAATTGTTATAATTGTAAACATTTTTATGCAAATCACAGTCCATACCATGATTGTATTATTTGGGGGGGATTCTAGAAAGCGGTGGCCATCTGAAAACTCACAATAGGGATGAAATGCCTATACACACTGAATTTATATTTGCATGATATTGCCCACATTCCAGTGAAGAAATTGAAGGAAATTGTTTGATGTTATTATAAGGGAAAATAGGCTTACTTGAATACGAATAGATTCCAAAAGCCCCTTTTCTCTCTTCTTAGCACAATAGACAACAGAATTAGCAAATATAGCAAAGACCCAGCAGTATATCAGTTCCTTTTTTTATTTGTAGGTAATGTATATTTTATTGATTTGCTGTTTTTTGCATTTTAAAAACCATAAATCATATTTTATGTAGCAACATCTCCCAGAGGCTTTTCAATTTACTTCACATTTGCAAAACAATGAAAGAATACATTTTAAAAAAACGTAATTGTTTAAAATCAGTTGGCAAATGAGCTTTGAACATTTTCTTTACAAGAATTTGGGGCACTGCAGGCATTTCTACAAACATAGACTAGTAACAGCCATTTTACAATCCTAATTTGTATCCTTCATAATAAATGATATAATATATGATATAATATATAATGTATTATAATACAAAATATTATAGTATATTGCATATTATATATTATAATTTATAATATTGTATTGTAAAATGTTATACTAATATGATATAGTAGAACAAATGAGGATATGGGGGAATATTTGCCTCTTATAAGGAGAAAAAAAAGATGCAAGCAAGAAAAAGTCAAGGAGAAAAAAAAGATGTTTGCACCAATGCAGTGTTACTGCTACTAAAAATGAAAAATCAAAAAAGAAATACAGAGGCTATGTAATCAATAGGATGGCAAGGGAACAGTTCCTTTTATTATAGAGGCTTACGTGTTGGTGGTATATGGATAGTTCAGAGATTTATTTAAGATTTCTGTTTACATTAGAGTTGGTTCCTTTTTCTGGCCACCTACATTCAGATATGCTAGTATATTACAATATTCATAATGAGGCAGTGTGCCTGGATGGAGAACAAGATGCAAATAATAAAATGATAAATGGTTAAAAAAAAAAGAAAAAAAAAAAAGTATGACACAAAAATAAAGCAAAACAATTTAATGGGAAGCTACAATAAAGACATATTTTTGGGTTAAAATTGGAAATGTATAAACATATAAATTTATATATTAGAATGCTAAACATGTTTATTTGTAAAGATGAATAATTTAGAAAACAATTACCCCCATGGGATTCTCTTTAGTGAGTTGTTAAACTTGATTATACTGACCCACCAAAACTCACGTAATATAGTTGAGTGGCAACAGTTTTCACATTAAGTATCTGAAAACTCACATGAAAAATACAAAATTCTAAGCAGTAAAAAAACCAATTTTTAATTCAACATTTTATATTAAAAACACCAGTGTAAAAAAAAATGTGTAATCATTTTTTTCATTGATAAACATATCAGAGCCTAGTCTAGCACCATTATTCTTTTTATTTATGTTGTGTGCAAAATATTTAGTGGAATTATTATAAGAATAATAACTATGTTTACTGTAAAGGCAAAGCATCAACAAACAATGTGGCCACTTCCAAAGATGACATAAATATATTAGATATCTATTTTGCAGATAGAACACATTTTTTCTACTACTTCCTTTAAAATTAATAATATTTTTATTCTCATATTAGTTTGATTTCCAATGCCACTGGTAACTGGATGGAAGCAAGGGAAAGGCATATCTTCAGTTCTGTGTCTCAGGTTTAAAGTCCCCTTACTATTCTTGAGGAATATACTGCCACCAGATTGGTTTAATTACCCCACGATTGTCAGCCTACTCTTGGTTAATAAGGGATCATGGAGTCCCCAGTTTCTTTATTTTGTGAGTTACAGACAAGGACATGTGAGATCTCATTGAATTCATGCTCTCGCCTGAAGCTCACAAAATGTAAATTGCATCTGTGAATCACAAACAATGGAATGATGCAAGCAATGTTCACTAGTCCTTTGCACACAAAACATTTGCACAGAGAATGAGGTTGTGCTTGCAAAGACTTTTACCATACAAAAAAAGTCAAAATACAGTAGCAAAATAGGCATATAACCTGTAAAGGCAGCGCAAACTGAGCTGTTTGTCCTGTAAAAATGATGTTGGTTAATATAAAATGCCTTTTACTTTATCCAAAAGAAAATTGTATGGGGTATTACACTATTGTCAGAAATAATTGGCGAATTGTGCTTTGGGATTTGTTTGCTTTTGTCTAGATCAATGTAAAAATAGTTGACCCATCAAACATTAAAATGCATTTCGGTTACTTTCTCATTATATAAAGGAAAATAACAACAAAAATATGCAGGTTTGGGTATTTAGTTTATCAGCAAGTATTAAGTATTAATGAGAACTGTGTAAAACATGTACAATAATTGTAACCTAATTATAATGCAAATATTTTAAGCCCTCAGAACATGGCAAAACAATTAAAATGGGTTTGTATCACAGCTCCATTCCCATGAGGAAAACAAATCACTAGCACTCCATGGGAAGCAAAAGACAAGGGTTGGACAATTCTGGCCTCACTCTTTCTGTCTTTTTTCTACCTTTTGGAACCATGATCCTTCCCTAGTTGGGTAATTCTCTTACATTCTTTTTCACATGACTATGACTAATTTGACACTAATTGGCATTTACCCTGGCACTTAGAAGGTCAATATTCATTTAGGAAGCATGGTATAGTACCTTCCGTTTGCTGAATACCAGACATGTGCAAATAGGCCAAATTGGGATTTCACGATTTGGACAATTTTTTTGGTTCTTTAGCCCATTTCCTGGCACAAATCAGGGAGGCATTTCAGATTCAGAAACATTGTCAGAAAATTGTGGAACTTCGGTGATGTACCCACCTTGATCCACCAACCAGGTGTCACCAGAAGCTCCACCACTAGAAGTTCACACAATTTTATCTTGGGGTAAAGTGGCAGAGAATCCGGTGACCTTCTCTCCTACGATCCTCCAATCGGGGAATAAGACGTCACCAGAAGTTCCGCCATTTTGGTAGTTATCTTAGGATAAAATTGTGGAACTTTTGGTAACATCGTCATCCCAATATTCCAATCGTGGGAGAGAATGTCACCAGAAGCTCCACCATTTTGATTTAAATTTCACACAAGGTTATGGCAAAATGGCAGAGCTGCTGGGGACCTCCTCTCTGCTTCTGGTGACATCCTCTACTTCTACCCTCTAGTCGGGGGGAGAGGATGTCACTGTAAGATCTGCCATTTTGGTAAAAGGTCGCCTAGAGGTCATGTCCGCAAAGATGTGGACAAAGAAAGAAGAGAGAGAAGAACAAGTAGATAAAGAGTAAGACGATGTGAGACACAGAAGCAGGGCTACATTGGTCGGCAGTGTTCATCATATTGACGAAATCTGCAAATTGTATTAAATTTGCAATTTGTATGAATCCGAATGCAAAAGTCTATTGAATACCCCTGAAACCAAATATACAAGCAAAGGTCAAGGGTATAATCCATATAAATTAGTGTATGTCTGATTGTGTAATCCGATAGAATTGCTTATAGTTTATTATTTTTATTATTATTATTATTATTACATTTGGCTGCCAAGCACTGCAATGTCTTGTCATATTGGGGGGAAAAATTCAAATCTTAAGTAGTTATTATGGCTGCTGACAAAATATATTTTTTTAATCCATAAATATAATTTGGGTTTCAGTTTATATATGAACATGCAATATTAAATATATTTAATAGGTGTGGATTAATTTTTATTTATGGAAAGTAAAAAAAAAGGTGAAAAGCAGTTGAGCTGAGTGCACAGATGCCGTCAAGTGATTAAATTGTTCTTAGCTGTACAGTACATGCTGCAATGACATAAGCCTACTGTTAGCGTTGTCTGATTTCCCATGGGAACTTCCTAGAAAGGGGAAAAAAGTGATACATTTCTGGATCTCCCATGTGGCTAAATTTGGGCAGGGGGGATGGTCACACTTATTTTAAAGGGCTGATATGATACAATGACATGCAATTTTATACATGCCTTCTTTAGCTGGGTATTTTTAAACCAAGAATTACAGGTTTATAAATATGCATGATTTAAAAAACCTACACCTTTTGTGGAATATGAAAAAATCAAAATGAGTACAATTCCATTGTTATATCTTTAAATCAGTGCAGCTTTCCTTGTTTGCCTGCGGTGTAGCATATATCCCACTTTAAGACCTAAATCCATATTTCCTCCTTTGGAAAGATTTGGTTATAAGTGTATCACAGTGCCATAAAAGCTGGAATAATGTGTATAGGAACAGCAGAAAGTGTGTCAAATGAAACCATGTCATTAAAATGCATAATTATTTAAGATAATTTACTTGCATAAAAAAATCTTTGTAAAACTCTGCCTCTAGCCATACCAACTAAAATTAAAATATCCCCACTACACAATTAAGCAAACATATTATAGGTGTTATTTGTAGATTTAAAGTACAACCTCATGTCTGAACACTGTCTCACTTTGAAATGTACTTCTGTTTATGTATTTTAAGGTTTCCATCACATGCCAACTTTTTCACATTCTTGATCATTTTTATCCTGCAATCCTTTTATCATTTTCATAGCCATTCTCTGAACTCCTTACAATATTTATATTGTTCTGGGGATGGGGCCCTCCAGAACTGTACACAACTCTTTAAATGAGTTTTGACCATACATTTGTAAGGTAGCATAACTACTGTTCTTTTCTTATGTCAGGGCAGTTAAGGTTTAAAATCCACTGGCAAAAGAAAGTTGACTGCCTTCTGGCAAACATGGGCATATAAGGTTACAAAAATTAAAGTTTACCTTCGGTAGTGTTGATCCAAGTTGAGTTTAGCTTATAAACTCACAAGATCAGGATCCTCTTCTACTTCTTTACAAGTATGTCTTAACGTGTGTTAACGTCAAGTTGTATCTTGTTGATATTAATGTTATTGTTCATTTGAACTGTCCCCTATTGTAATAGTGCTGTGGAATCTGCTTGCACTTTTAATTATTATTGCCTTTAAGTCAAGCATGATTTTCGTACCTCTTGGGATAAACGTCTTAATTTCTTTTTCTTTTCTTGTCACTCAACACATATGGGTGTTTTGAAGGGCTGAATGTGATGGCCATATTGATTTGGTATTTTAAACTAAGCTTCAAAGATTTTTTAAATACAATTTGGAGACATTTTATACTAGATTTCAGTAGTTGAACAAAACAGCTGTGTAATAACAAAAAAGAGTACAGAAGAAAAACAATCTTGTACAATTTGTCCCCAGTAATACATTTTGCATCTTTGATCTCACCACGGATGCCCTTTGTTGGCCTAGGCCAAAATAAACCACTGATGATTTCTGCAAATTATAAGCAAAGAGGAAGCGATATGTACTGTATTGGATGGCATTCATCACAAATAATGTGTTTTATCTGAGATATAAACCTAAAGTGGATTTTTCTTGTAATGTCCTTGACTATGGCAAATACATTTAACAGCAGTTGAAGTAAAATTAGGTTGTTTTTGAAATATAATTGAATTTTAGACTTAATTTAGGATACATCTAAACCAGAGATAGAAGACTCAATTAGGAAGCAGTGCTCTTAAAATACAAAGCTAATCTAGAAATGTTTCTTACATTTGAAAATTTCGCTGGGAGATTTTGTTTTGTGTCCCTTTGGTGTGTAATTGTCTGCTGAAAGATGTAGCTGAAAATTGTGTTGTAGAGAATATAGAAAAATATGGATTAAATGTATTAGAGTGAAATAACTCAAGACAGAATTGGCAGATATGATGATGTGGCCTATTGTTTTGCAGTGAAGTAATCAAAATGATAAAGAGACAGTTCAATGAAATGTAAACCAATTATACCTTTCAATGCATAGTACAAACATTACAGTACAAACAAATGTGCATCTATCTATACATTACTGAGCAAAAGTTTTAGACAGATGTACAAAAATGCTGTAAAATAAGAATGCTTTCAAAAATAGACATGCCATTCATTTATCTTTACCATTTAACAAAATACAGAGTGAACAGAAGAAACATCTAAATCAAATCAATATTTGGTGTGACTACCCTTTGGAGACAGTTCCTAATGACTTTGGCTGCATGTTTGGGGCCGATGAGATTCCTCTTTGATGGCGTAAGACGATAAGATGGATAAGTAGATTGTAAGCTTGCAAGCAGGGCTCTCTCCACTTAATGTATCGGTTTGTCTTAGAAGGTCAGTTCTCGTCTAGTCATACCCCTTGAATATATGTTTTGTATTAAGCGCTGCGTAAATTGTTGGTGCTATATAAATAAAAGGATGATGTGCACAGCATGTCTCCGGCTCAGGATAAGTGCACGGAGTGCCTAATCTCCTGCATCTCCACTGCCTACCTTGACCATGGATTGGACTGACCACAATATCACTTATGCCATTGTCTCTTAGCACATTCTGGACTATTTTATTTATTCATCTGGTTCTCTGCCACTGGGTTCCACTCCTGCTATATCACAAATAAAGTCGCTCAGCACTCCAGTACTTCAGTGAGGTGTATTTAATTTAGCAACACGGGCAACGTTTTGACCTTACGGTCTTTATCGATAAAGACCGTAAGGTCGAAACGTTGACCATGTTGCTGAATTAAATATACCTCACTGAAGTACTGGAGTGCTGAGCGACTTTATTTGTGATATTTTGGGGTGCTGGTGGAGCCCAGTTCAAGCACCAGAAATATTGGAGTTCTGTTCTACTATTTATACATTGGTATCCACTCCTGCTCTAGGGAAGCTCCCCTTCTCATAACGTAATAAGAATACATTTAGAATATATGTAAGATCGTAACATAGTCATTTAGGTTGATAAAAGCGCATCTGTGCTGTTGATCCAGAATTGCTGTTAACATGCATGTTTAGAAGTATGTTTTGGAAGAGTTTAATCCTGTATTTATCAAGGAAACTTTATAGGCAACGTTATTTTTTTATTATTATTTGATATGTTCTGTTTGTTTGTTTTTTGCTGTTTTGTTTAAGATGAACTATATCCAGCACCATAATTTTAACTTATTTTTGTCTTTGTGCCCAAATTATACTCCTTTGTGTGTTTCAAATGCATCAACTTTCATTTCTGTACAGTATATTGTTTCAAAATCACTTTAATTCATAAAGTAGAGGCAGCCAAAGAACTCCCATTTTATAACTCCAGTAACTAAAGAATGCACATACTAATAAGTTATTATTATTATTTATTGTTTTATATAGCACCATCAAATTCCAGAGCGCTGTACAATGGGTGGACAGGACATAACAAGTAGTATGTAACATAACAACAGGCGAGGAGGGCCCTGATCAAACGAGTTTACAATCTAGAGGATCCAACATGGTTAAAAAAAATAAGATTTTGTGGACTACATTATTAATTTTAATGAAGGCCCGCGTGTAGAAAATTAGGGTGATGTGAAGTCCTGAATCACAAACATTAGGAGTCTGTAAAAATAGATTACACAAGACATAATATATGTATGCAGTGGACCACAGGTGGATAAATCTTAGTAGCCAGGTTATTGTGGTTCTTTATGGTCATGGACATATTGTATCATGCTATTCACAGCATAACTCCTAAACTCATATATTTGTCCACACATATATATGGCCAATACTAATCACTGATAGTTCTTTCCGATGTACGATTGAAATGTTGTTTTGATTTAGTAATCAACACTTAAACTTACCTTAATATATGTATTTATTTGTATGTTAGTTTGACATAATTATCATGAGGCAATTTCACTTCTAGATTTTTCAGATAAAACATAAATGGGGATCTAGTGGTGCGCAATTGTTTAACGTGGTTTAGTTTGTAATATTTATACAGTCTTAATCTGAATAGCAAATCTTCTGTTCTAAATGTAAAATGTTTCTGATGAACATTCTAGCTTTGTTAGAAGTGAAAACTGACTTCAGGTCAAATTACTTTCACAACAATGGCAAAAATAACTAAATTAGGTGATTCAAAGGCAACAGTGTGATATCACTGCGGAGTGCAGAATAATACTTCATATACCTTTAGGCGTTTTTTGTAAATTACCAACTTGTGTTAATGACTACATTGCAAGAATTTCCAACAATGGTTTTTTGTCATAAAAACAGAGACATATATGTTTAGAATATTAACTGTTACTGAAAGAGAGAGGAAAATTGGGGGTCAATAATTGGAAAAATAAATATAAAAAATACAATAATATAGGCAGTACATAAGCACAAACTTATACGACATAGGCAACATGAGAAACATATGGTTAAAATGTGGATTACTTATAGGAATACATGGCACAATAAGCAATTCAGTATTCAGAATCTGGCACCAGTGCACCAGTGTTATTTATACTTGATTTGTGAACAAATTTACAAAGGAATGTATAAAAAACAAAACTAGACCACACTAGAAACTTATGTTTCCCTCTTGATCATATTTTAGCCTATTCTAGATTCTTGCTAAAACAGCAAGACAGTCTAGGTTGGGCTAAGCTTTGCCACTAGGCTTTTTAACTATTCCAATGATGTCACTTTGTGTATCTTAATTGAGACTCTGAGAGTTTCCCATTAAAGAGATGGAACTAGTGAATGTTATCAAATGTCAAAATCTCTAGATGCTGAGAATGTGTTTGATGGGGTTGATTGGTCCATGTTTCTAAGGGGGCTGAAGAAGTTCTGGACCCATTGAGATGGAGCGCTCTTTTAGATACTTTATAGGGGACAACTGTTAAGCACTCAGGTGAGGGCAGGTAATACCCAAGCATCAAGCTAAGCAACTTATTAACAACCTTACTCAGTCTAGACCGGCAATTTGTGTCACAGTCACCCCAGAGACTTAACCTATAAAAGATGACATAAACATTGTGTTGGACCAATTAACGTTTCCAGTGTATCTTGTTTTAATGGAAGATAGATGTTAAGCATACAGTTTTGATGATTTGACTTTGTTGCTTACAGGTAACTTCATCTTTCCTGTATGAGCTGTCGGTCTTTATCCAGCATAGTATCGGTACTATAACAGCTTGCAAAGGCTTCATTTATATCACATAAACAAATATGGCTAATTTTCTGAGATCATGCAAATAACGGCTTCATTGTTGCACACTTATCCATTAAATGGGTTTCTTACAGGCATTTGAGTACAGGGATTGAAACTTGCAGCTTTTTATCAATGCCAATAGCACTTTAGCCTACTAGTTTTAGCTGACTCACAAATCATCAAAGCCAAGGGAGATAGGGGTAGGGCTTAGGTATCCTTAATTTCACTCTTTAGGATGGAAAGAAGGTCTTATGTATTTTACTAGATGGAAAAAGGGTAATTGTTTGCCTTATCACATCTTCAAATGTTAGATCTAACTGAAGCTCATGCTGTTGCTAGGCATCCCATGTAATGAAGCAGGGAAGGTGATAAAATTAAGAAATATTGAAATAATTCACATTCCTTCCTAAATTGCTCAAGTTCAATCTATCTTAAATCATCAGAACTGCAAGCAGCTCCCCTATCTCAGTAGTAGTAAAGCAGACCCCCATTTTACCACAATTTTGTAATTTTGCTAGTGCAGTGATACAAAGTAGAGCTATTAAAGACAGGAAGTGAATACTGTGTGTTACTTTGTTTACTACTCCCAAATATCAGCAAATAATTTAAACATTAATAAGGTAATTAAAAGTAAATGTCCTCTTTCCTTGTCTGGTCCAACCTTAACCAGAACTGTAAAAGGACTTGATATGAAGACCCCACGATAATGGAGATGCTTGTGTAACATCTGTTCTATCTGAGACAAAACAAAAATATCAATCTAAAAGAAAAGACACAAAGCAAATACTCGGGAGGGTTAGGAGGGATATTATTTGCCTCCTGTTTTAAAAAGAACCTTTACTTTGTGTCACAGTGCTATGCAATTTTAAAGCACATCAATCTGCTTTTCTGAGGATGTCCTCCAGTGTTGCCCCGATATAAAGGCCTTAGAAGTCCATTGAAAAAGAAAGAACTGCAGAATGATGAAATTGAGAATATTTGATTAAAAACTGACTTCTAAAGTTTCTAGCTGGATATCTCAAATGCCAATCTGCAAACATATTGTCCTTGGGATGTTTTCCACCTAAGTAGTAATAACCCTATAAGAGCTGAAGTGCAAGCTCTGCCAATGTTTTTGATCTGGTTCCGTCCAATCAATTGATACATTAAATGGCTGAAATGTTGTTCATTTTCAATAGAATACAACAGTTGACTTTGTCTTTGGTGAAAGATCCTGCTAAAAATACTTAGCAATTTGTATGTAGTTTTGATTCCTCTTGGGAACATTTTCCTCCCCTAGTCTATAAATCACAACAAACTCCCAGCTTAGACAGCTGCCATCTGATTCTATAACTGATTCTATATGGTCTGATATCATACTGCACTACATTCCAGGTCTGAACATGCTTCAGCCACCAAAGTAGTTCTTCTGTTGGATATATTGAAAGGGGAATGATACACGTATTTGAGACCTTTTCATAAATGTTAAACCTTTAATCTTTGGAGAGTTCTGTAAGGCAAGGCTAAATTCCTAAATGGAATCTGTTTCTTCACAAGAAGGGGCTGTCTTTCTTTATGATGACTTTTAGGAAAGTTAGGAAAACTTAGTGAGCCATTTGACATGTTTATGGTAAAGCCTACAAACTCTATAAGAGAATCCCCAATACATTTTTCCAGTTCATAAGAATTCCAGGCTTATCAAAAGATACCCAATCCATGATTTGGTATGCACTTGGTTATGTCCCTTGCTTTGGGACATTAAAATAATGATCTCTTAGTGTACTATTATCTCGAGGTATGTAGAAGCATCATTACACCATAGCAACAATGTTGATTGAAGTAGTATAAAATATAACATAAGGAACTGACTCTAGAATCCCAAACTGACATAGAAAAAGGTAATACATGAAATACAGTAAATGACAATGCAAAGAAAAAGCAGTATATGAAACAAATACTGTATCAAATTATGCAAATACAATTAAGATAATCAATGATATAATGATATATAATACTGACATGCCCTAATGCAAATCAGATACTACTAGCTTTTCAGGGAACAGAACTTTTCCACTCAGGGCCATGTTTATATATATACTCTGATGACCTGTTATTGATGGATTTGAGGGGTTCTGTTAATGGCCCAAAAAGTCATTACTTTATTGATGTTGCTGCTATTTGTGAGTAGTAAAGTATAATAAAAAACATCCTGTACAGCAAAGACTGTCTTTGGCTACTGTAATCTCACACTGACTATTTTCCAGTCATTGTTGATTGATTTGTTAATAATAACTTAAACACTACACTTGTGCAAAAAGACTAAAAGGATTTTGGACAATTTTTTCATTTTGGTTTTATTCCATTTGTTTTTGGACAACACATTTTATTTCCTGTCATTTCCAGAAGGCTTCTTTGATACAGAAATTCAGTTAGTTGTAATTCACTCTCTCACATTTTCTCACACTCTAACATTCTTTTACACCCACTTACACTGTCTCTCAATGTCTCTGTACCTTCTTGAACAACCGTGTCTCCATTCTTCGCCTCCTTCTCTGCACCTCCTCCTCTTCTTTTCCTGGCTCTCCGCTACTCCTGGCTCTCCCCTGCATTATCCTGGCCTGGTCATGTACTTACGCAACAGTGTGGAGCATCACCTTACACCCTCTCTTACAATTAGAGAAGGCTGTTCTAGTGATGTCCATCAAAGCTTCACCATGTTGAGAAAGTAGTACACCAGGCCAGAATAATGCAGACCGAACTGTGGATAGAGAGTGTGAGAAGGTGGGTGAGCGAGAACGTGCGAGAAAACATGTAAAAATTAGTGAGAGTGAAAAAAAACGAAAATTCAAAACTCTCTGCTCTGTTTTGGCTTGTTTCGTTGGGGCCACTTCTCATTTCAGACATTTATATAAATTTTAAAATTTAATAAAATTTGTTAAACATAAAATTTGACTCTGAACGCACAAATCTATCAAACAGTACAAATTTTTAAGTCATATGCCAATTTGTTCAAGTGCAAAAGTAATTCCATTTTTACCAAGGGCTTTAGAATATTTTGTTTTGCTTGATACAGTTAAATGCCTTTTTCACAATCACTGGTGCCATTATATTGATTTATTCAGGTTTTTCATCTAAAGGTAGGTATAACACGTAATATCTGACATACACGATGGATGCTAGCAATTACTTAGAATTCTACTTGTATAAAATTTGCTTTTATCTTCACAAAATATTGGCAAATTACATTTCTGTGAGGGTTATCCATTAACTTATACTACTGTGCGTTTGCATGAATTAATACTAATTGGTTGAAAGCATCAGAGCCTTGGTGTAGGCAGTCTTAAAATAAGTAAAAATGTATAAAACTATTGCTGTAAAAATAGTTCCATCAATGTAATGTAAATTAAATGGAAAAAAGATGCAACAATATACATTTAATATTTATATTAAAAAGGAAACAAGTATAAGCTGAATTGTAAGGCAGTGCTATGGTTTAGCTGTGCGTTTCACAGTTACTGAACTCACACAAGTTATATATTGATTTTTTTCAAAGGGCTTTCTTTAGATGTCATTATTTTGATTGCATCATATGTCTACATAGGACTACTATGTGTCCCAAGTTTAGAAATAACCAATGTTTATAAGTTATAGGGCAATAATCACAAGTAGCGTTTTGCTATTTCAAAACCATATTTTCTAAATCTGGTAATTCTGCCCCAATGTGTTATTTGGGACATCTTTGAAGATGGCCAATGCAATTTACCCATCAAACCATATATTTATGAAAGCTAGACACCCCATAGCATTTCAAATGATAGTATTTTAACTATTCCATGCACTAATTCTACCACCAGTGTTTGTCAAACTTTGTGGTAGTCATTATTTTGCAATTATTTTGTCCAGACACGTAATGAAGTTACAGGTCCTCATATGCAACTCACAAACAACACATCAAAATGTGTTCAGCAACATCCCTTGTATGGGTGTGTTGGGCTTTTGGGGGGCCACATCTGGGAAGTGTGCATTTTTCAAATTGAACCAATGAACACTTTCTCAGGTATATTGTATGATGATTTCTAAAATAATTATTGCAAAGCAAATGCAGTTTTTGTACTTTTGCTAAATAGATTATAATCATATGACAGTCTTATAAGCCTTACAATTTAGCTATGGAAACCTATATATATATATATATATATATATATATATATATATATATATATATATATATATATATATATATATATATATATTATTATATAAATATCAGACAAACTTTTTTTTAACAAAATGTGCCTGTTTTGTACATACTTGTTCGAATCTCCGATAATAAGAAGGCTTCACAATGAAGCAACCAAAAATGAATGTCAAAAGCACCGAAATTTCGGTAAGATTCCTTCATTTTTTGCCACTACAAGCCTTTATGACTCTGCTTGTGGAAGGGACTGTGTGTAGCAGGGTACATATAAATGAGTGATAGACAGAAGTAGCCAAAAATCAGTCCAACAACCAGTGAGTTTTCTTTCTTTTTTCACTCTGGGCAATCAGCATTTACAAGGGGAAGGGACAAGCAGTATATATTTAACCCCTTAATGACAATGGGTGGTCCCTAAACCCATTGAAAACAATGCATTTTGAGGCCGTACATGTACGGGCTTTGTCATTAAGGGGTTAATTGTGACAGTTAGCTAGTGGAGGCTGAGACTGATAAACAACAGTGTGGTGCCAATAGTGTAGTGCAGAAAATTTAGCGGGGTGGGGTGGATTGAATGAATTTTTTTAGTTGTTCCTGTTATTGGGTTTCAGATATCTGTACATTTATGCCACCACAAAAAAAAAGGTAAATCTTACTTTGCCTTGTTCACATGTGAAAAAGGATACTGTGGACAATGATGATGAGATGGATTTAGATTATAAACCAAAGGAGGAGGAGTCGAGCCATACATCTTCTTGTAGTTTTATTTCACTTTTAGATGTGTGCTCATTCCACTCTGGAGAAGCAGCAGCTGTAGTATAGCTATGCCACTAACACCAGTACCACCACCATCATCATCATCACCACCATCATTAGTACTCATCATTAGCCCCCCTGTGGGGGAGGGGAATCAGACATGTGGTTGGATATGTCTTTCTGCCAGTGCTTGATCTGCCTCTGGTACTGCAGCTCAATCTCCTTCCTTTTTTGAAGTATTTTTTGAAGTATTCAGTTTTTTAAATCACATGATATCATGGTGAAAATACAAAAATAAAAGAAGAAAATGCAAAAATACCGTAAATGAAGAAAAAACAAACATTTCCACATAAATGCCAAAGCAAATAGTTAAGGTAACAGAAAGTAAAGTGTTTCCACAAAAGCTTTCTCACTTCCTAATGTTGGCGAGATAGCTAAGCTGGTAAGTGTTCCCAACTACCAAACTAATTCAAACTGCATTGTTGCAGGTTCAAATCCCAGCAGGGGCAATTCAGCTCTTCATCCTTCTGAGTACCATCCACTTCATGGTAATAACAACTATGATTCAGCTGCCAATTTGGTTAATTCTGAAAGCCCATGCTAAAAAGCACTTTGAGTTCCACTAGAGTGCTTGGTGTATTATAGTATAAACATAATGCAATTTAGGCACACATAACAAGGTGTTAAATTCCATTACTGTGCTGAAAGGTAACAAATTACAATTTTGTTTAAATTAAAAAATGTGTCTTTGTTTTCTTTATTTTTTCACATTTTCTTTTTAATTGGGTGGAACAAATTTCGGGGAAGGACGCTTGCGACATCACCTTGATAGACTTGTGCACATGTAATTGATTGGAGTGAGCGCTAACAGATAAAGCATATGGACATTTTGTAGCAAAAACAATCAATATTTAATACACCATGATTAAAATATACACTGTTAAAAAGATATTATCATGCATTTAAAGGTACAGTGCAAATTTTTGCAAGTTTGTTAAAGAACCTGACAAGTTTCGCCTCAGTGTGCTTCTTTAAAGGTAATTGGTAAAAATTATACAATAAGTAATGAAATAGAATAGCTCTTAGTGAAAATGTATCTCCTTCAAAGGGGAATTAAAAATTAAAGGTATGGCTCTGATAAGCCCTGTATTTTCAGTGCTAGTCCTTGTATTTACAGTGTTAGCCCCTGGGCAGTGGTATAATGGACTGATGAGGAATAAAACACTTATGACACTCCGTAAAGAGGGAAATGGGCATCTGTGTAATAAATGTTATACCTAGCCTGAACTGCGTGAACTTGGCAAAAACAGAGGAGACTTGTACACATGGACCAAAAACAATTTGGACTTATATTTAATTTTTGGTCGTTTCGTTTTCAGATAACAAATTTAATTTGCTGACCTTTCTGTTCAGACTAAATTTGGAGGGTTATTTTTTTATTCAGAAACAAAAATTGTTGTCACTTACCCTCACATTCTGTCACACTTACTCATCTTCTTATCTTCTCCATGTTTCTAGAGCTCCCCTTCTTTTTCTCGGCTTCTTCTTCCTGTTCTCGGCTTCTTCATTCTTCTTCTCTGGTGATCCGTGGCATTACACAGGCACCTTGAGCACCACTGCATCATAAAGGAACCTCAGCGTGCACCATGGAGGTTGCTCCAGTAGGGCGCACTGAGGCTCCACCCTGATGTGAATGTGCTCCAGGAAGCCACAATAATGCAGACTGATCCAAAAAGAAAGAGAAGTTCAGAAAACCTTGATACTTATGTGCTAGAAACATCTTATCTCATAACAGATTAGCTGGCTGCATACTTGCAGTTTGAAATCTTTTTCTGCATTGGTTACCATGGTAAGCTCATGTTACGAAGAAGTGTGAAGTGTTCCTCCTTAATAGAAGCCTCACACACAAAGTTTAACATGCAAGAGTTTCACTTAGAACAGCTAAGAGAGCTGCTGGTTAGCTTAGGAGCAAATTGGCAAACTCCACTACATTACAGAAACATTTTTTAATTCTACAAGCGATTGCAGAGAGAGGACCTTACAGTACCACCACATACGAGCTGACACTGAAAGGATTCAACATAAAACTAACACAATTAAACTCCAAGGCTTACATTTAAAGAACAACTTAACCTTATAAACGTATCCGGTTGCAAGAATACCCTTCTGAAGTCTCCTACTGACTGAATCTTGCTAGTACTTAGTCCTGTCAAGTTTGTGTTATGCCAGCAGCTCTTTGCAGGCTTAACTTTAAACTAGAACAACATTTGGACTGTCCTGTGAATGTGGTGGCAGCTGGGGAATGTGTGCTTATTTGATTCATACACCATGTCGGCAAGAATGAGCAAATGAGCCTAAAGACTATTTCACCAGAATGTGAAAACATTTTCTATACACCTACAATTACCTTGATTATACACTTGATATGACAGTAGTCATATTTAGCACCACAAACTATACAAAATTGAGTAAGCGATAGAAGAACATAATTAGTTAAAAAAACATATTGGCAAGAGAAAATAATTTTTCCTTATACAGTTTTATACATAGAGAAAGCAAAGGACAACATAAATTGACTACCTTAAGAGCAAATGCTTCTTCTAAACCTTTTTTATCAGTATTAATATGATGATCAGAATCTTTGAGACTGTAATCAGTTTAGTAAATCCTCTGTTTTAGATTTTTTTTTAAACTTTTATTTGAAAATTCAATGAATGTATACTGTAAGTAAGGTTGCAAAATCTGTCCAGCTGGAACTTTGTTAGGTAAATAGACTCAAAAGAGTAATTTAAGCTTTTACTTGCTGTGAAATCCTAAATAGAAAAAAATGCAAGGATTGATCTCCTAGTTTGGTCACATTTTCATGTAATTTCTTTCTTTTTAATTTGTTTTATTATTACCCTTTTTCTGTATCACAGGTTGCTTTATCTTTTTTACATAAAGTTACTAAAAAGAGCTGTTACATTTCACTTTGAAACATAGACGTCAGATATAAACAGCTTGGCCCATCTATTTTACCCGTTTTGTTTTTTTCTGTTTTTTTTTTTACTTGCTTACAGAAGAAAGAAGATTCCTATGAAAGGGACACAATACCTATATACCCATTTGTTACAGATCAAAATGTATGTCAACACAAACAACTCTCCACGGGCCTGTTCATCAATAGGGCTTTACAGAAGTCATTAAGTTACCCTGTGGGGCTTTTACTGAGACTTTTTTACATTTAGGAAAGAAAGGGGTCAGTTACAAGCTGAAGATAGATAATCCACTGTCTCAGGAGGATGGGCAGATGATTTCTTGAAAGCAATGTCAGAGATGTGGTCTTATTGCATACTGAACAAAGCTGTATTCTCTGGTTAACTTGCAGGTTCTTCATTTTTACATGATGCAGGGGGTTGGTAATTTACATATTTTTATATTGTTTATAGACTGTTTTGTTAATTAAGATCATATTATATTGGTATATTCTACATAATACAGATATTGCTGACAACATAAATAAAATAAACAACATTAAAATAAAAAAAAAAAAGAAAAATCTGTTATTGCAAAGGCAATGCAAATTCAAGACAAGACATATTCATCTTAATCTCGGATGTAAGATCTTTCATAAAATGACACTAGATAAATGCAAATGTATTTCTATCCATATTAAACCATATGTAGTTATCATTGAGCTGTTTAACTATATGGGTAATAAACAAGCTTGCTTCTGTTTCTCTTTAGTGGTATTCCCTTGGGACACTTGCTATGGAAATTGTTAATTATTTAAGCCTGGAATGAGTGTTACAGATTATAAACGAACAAAAAAAAATACATGAAAATAAATATACAGTATAGAGTAAAAACTGAGAAAAGGGCTCAGATTTCAGTTTTTTATTTTACCAAGTTTGTACCAGTAGTAAATGTGTTTAGTGTTCCTGCTTTGTATCTTTGGGATGCATTCTCGTCTTTCTGTTTATCCAGTCTAATGAATATGAGTAAATGCCTATCCAAGAATAGATAAAAACAAAAAGAATGAAGTTGTGGCAATGAAAGCTGTGGTGTTTAATGAGCTTGTTTTTGATATGCAATATTTGATCAAAACATAATTCCAAACTTTAAACATTTTAGATGCTACTTACTACAGTGTGTCGCCTGGGCTGCAGAAAAAGTATTAATTGTTAATGAATGCTCTTCTCTACTTAATGAAGACCCCAAACCTGATGCATTTTCAAGAAACGTTCAATTGACTGTAACATGTAAGAAAGCTTCCTAAGATTAGTAAATGGTAACATTTTATGTGTTATCAATGAAATCATAAAATGCATTACGTTCTGCAGACCCATATAATTCACAAGAAAGGTTCCTAATAATATATCAAGACATGTAATAAAATGTTGATGAAATTGTATGATGTCACTGACAATTGAAGGTATACCTTGCTTTAACATGGTAATAGATCCCTTTAAAAAAAATGGTTTTAGGTAAAATATGACAATATGAGAAGGCTCTGTTTGGTCATGTGAGGAGATATTCGGTGGCCTATTGAAAAAGGCTAATGGAGATACTTGATTGGTCGCAGGGTGGGGGGTATTGTATTTCACTAGAAAGTTGAATATGTTTTATTGTTAAATATGGAAAGGAATTCTGAATATACATAATGGCTGAGAAGACAATTGTTATCTTATTACAAAACCAGATTTTGAGAGGTGAAGAATTAACAACTCCCAAAATGCTTGGCATGTGGAATGGCGTGTCCGGTTCATGGAGTTAAAGGAACAGTCTAATTTCCCATACAGTCCCACCAACAAATTATTCATATTAAAGTAATTTGTATGTACTCAGGGTCCATTTAATATGTACCATGTACAGAATGTTGCATGCCACGTACAATGAGTTGCTAATTACAAAATGAAAGGTATTTATAAAGAGGTTTTATTGTGCAAAGCCTAAATATGGTGATATCACAACAACATATACAATTGTGCAGTCAGCATAGACACTCCATTGGTTGCTCTTGTGATGCGACTACTTTTAAAAGTATGCAGAAGAACAGCTGTTAATGAATAACCTTGATTATAATATATATTTTTGCTTTCTTTGCAATAGTTCTAATGTACGGTATATTTTGAATGCCACCATCAGTATAAACTGATGTATGTGTAGGGGAAATCATTGGTTTGTGCTTGCTTGTCTCTCGCTAGTTACCTGTTTGATGACAGGAAGAAGAACATGAGGCTGCCCATCACATACCTGTCTTTAATGCAGGTTGATGGAGTGAAAACACTGGAGTTCTTGAATGCATTTGGCATATTCAGAACACATGCCAGATAAAAATCGTTTTCCAGAAGGAGCTAAAATGCTTTGCTAAAAGGAAACACAATGCATTCCTGCTTAAGGCAAGAGTGTGAATTTCAACATTGTTTTATATTTTATTAGAAAAATACAAGAAGGTACTTATAGGTAATATAGAACTGGGAATGTTTAAAAAAATAGACATGAGTTATGTAAGCTGTAATGTAATAACAAAGTAATATGTAATATTGTTTGCAGTAATGAAAAGAACCTAATATAAGCTGATCACAAACAGATCACAAACAACCAAAGACAAAAAACGCTTTATGGACAAAAGTATAGGGACCCCTGACTATTTCACCAACAAAGACTTTTATGACATTACATTCTAAAAACATAGACATTAATGTGTAGTTGCTCCCCCTTTGCAGCTATAACAGCTTCCACTCTTCTGGGAAGGCTTTCCACAAGATTGTGGAGTGTTTCTGTGGGAATTTTTGCCCACTCATCCGGTAAAGCATTTGTTAGGTCAGACGGTGATCTTGGCAAAGAAGGCCTGACCCACAATCTTGCAGCACATCCCAAAGGTGTTTGGTAGGGTTGAGGTCAGGGCTCTGTGAAGGCCACTCAAGTTCTTCCACACCAAACTAACCCAACCATGTCTTTATGGACCATGCATTGTGCACTGGGGCATAGTCATGCTGGAACAGAAAATGGCCCTCCACAAACTGTTCCCACAAAGTTAGAAGCATAACATTGTCCAAAATGTCTTGGTATGCTGAAGGGGACATACCAAGACATTTTTGACAATGCTATGCTTCCAACTTTGTGGAATTGTATTTAGAATGCAATGTCATAAAAGTCTCTGTTGGTGTAATGGAAAGGAGGAAGAAAGAAAGAAATGAAAAGATTGCTGTATATAATGCACTTCTAATGCAATGGTGCAATGTTAATATCCTCTTTAAATGATATTGAAATAAAGACACAGACACAGAGACCTGGAAATAAAAGGCTACAGTGTTATAGAACAATGTGACAATTAATTTTAAGGCAAACAGACCATAATAACTGTTAGACTTATGCATTCAGATTCGTAAAGACACAGACACAGAGACCTGGAAATAAAAGGCTACAGTGTTATAGAACAATGTGACAATTAATTTTAAGGCAAACAGACCATAATAACTGTTAGACTTATGCATTCAGATTCGTATGAATTGCAAAGTTATCGAATTTTGTTAAATTCAGCGACAGTATGAGCATTTCCACTGATGTTGAAGGACACACCCCAATTTAAGGGAGAATTGGCATGAATGAGGCATGTCATTATTATTTTATATAGCACCATCATATTCCGTAGCACTGTACAATGATCATATAGCCTCTACTCTTATTAACTGTAACATGTGACTTCAAAAAGAGCTTGTTACTGGCATATCCAAGTCTGTGTCTCTGCAGGAGAGGGACCCCTGTACCAAGTGGGCACCCACCTGACCTTTCACATCCCCCAGCACAACAAGTACTGTATGTATGTCCTGTAGTGCAAGCTATGCACTGATAAAGACTATTGAATCCTAGCAAGTAAGCTATATCATAGTTACCAATGTTCCTTATTTTCACTGGACAGGTCCAGGATTTGTGAGCTGTCCTGGTACTTCAGTGTCCCGCTAAATCGGCAGTTGCAGTGTTTGGTGCAGGGCTGGTTGGGGAGATCATGGATCTCCCAAAATTTGAGAAGCATGAGCTCTGTTCCTTCAGACCTCTGCTTCAGCTCTCCTGAACACTGTGTGTATGATGGTGAGGGCTGGGATATGACATCAGCATCAATCACCAGCACACGGTGTTCGGGAGTGCTGAAGCAAGGTTTTGAAGTAACAGGCCTCCCGCTCCCACCACAGTCCATTTCAAGACTTAAAGGGGGACCTACACAATATTAGGCAGGAGGTCATAATGTTATGGCTGATATTGTATATTATGTGTATGTGAAGCAAGAGAGATGGAAAATCAATTTATTTTAACATAACAAGTATTGTTAAAAATATTTTTTCTTGGTCTGGTTTTGAGCCTGCCCCTCGATGGCACATTAGCCTGTTCAGCACGGACAGGTGCCTAAAGGGTTCATGGCAATGGCAAGTCTTGTGGGTGCCATGGGATGTTACTGAGTGGGCGCACAAGACCTGTGGGTGGCATAGCAGGTCCTGTGGGTACAATGGCAAGTCCTGTGGATGCGCAATAGCAAGTCACTCTGTACAGGAGTCAGTCCTCCGGGGGCAATGGGAAGTCAATTTGTGAACTTGGTGATATTATCTGCACAATAATAAATAGGTGGAGCTAAATTATGCTAATGATGTGGATTGGACAGAGAGGGCGGAACTTTGAGGCAGTAGTTGTACATCTGTAAGTAGGTAAATAATAGTGACTGGGCCACTCCAGAAGGCATATTTTCTTTAAAAAAACATTCTGTGGTAGATTTATTTTGATGTTTAAGGTCACTGTCCTGCTGCATCCCTTAACTTTCAAAGAGCTTCAGCTCAATTAATTGGTTAATTTAATAAGTATAGGGGCAATTACTTTTTCACATAAGACCAGATAGGGTTGTATACCATTTTTCCTTCTATAAATGAAAACATTTTAAAACTGCACTTGTGTTTACTCAGGCTGTCTTTAAATTTGAAAGGCTGAACGAAGAACTAAAATCCACTGCTACCTTGTTTGAACAGATCCCTCGTGTGCAACCAGAAAACAGCATATCCTCGCTGTCAGTATATATGAACCACAGAAATGAAAGGGTGCTCAATTTCCCAGTGGGTGAAAAAGTAATTCCAATGACTCTGGATACAGTCATAAAACCTCTCATATGTTTATTCAGTCACAATATACAATTAAAAAAAGAAAGTAAGCACAGCAAATCCGTATCTCACGCGTTTCACCCATGCAGCTTAATCATAGATTACTCTAATACTAAAATTATTTTGATGATCTGAAGTGTGACAGATATGCAAAAATAGAAGAAACTTGAAGGGGACAAGTTCCTTTTTACAGCACAGTAAAATATATGTTACCAATTTAACTATATAACATATGATATGAACAAAAACAAAACAATATCAACACAACCATTTCTTCCCTGCTAAGAAAACAAATAAAATGAGATGACTTTTTGTGATATTGCTAAAATCAAGTATTTTATTTTTCTTAATACAGATGTTACATCTCTTCTATGTACTCGATGTTTGATCATTTAATTATTCCAAGCATTTACTGACATCTTACCCTTAATACTTGCAAGCACCATTTTTGTAAGTTTAACATAAAACCTTTTATTTTCTAAAAGGCATGAAATAAATTTGCAATATTAAGAAATATTGCAGCATTTTAGACTTATAACTACACATATATCCCCACATTTAATGATTAGAATTCTTATATTAAAATGTTTCCAAAAATTGCTAATTTGTAACATGAGCCTAGAAGAGGTGGATTATTTTTCTTTTTTTTACATTGTTTTGGTTGTTATTTTTGTAAATATTTTCCACAGTTGAAAGGTTATTCTGCAGCATCCAAGCTAACATCCTCTGAAAAAAAGAGCAACTTTGACTGACTGTTTAATATGTAAAGCGTTTTCACAGAAGGGGATACAAGATAACAGTTCTATTTCAATTAGTTGTGGATGACTGCGTTGTTTTCAAAGTAATTTTCATCAGGACATTTTTCAATTGCAAAATACCCTCAGCTATTAAACTAAACCAAAGAAATTCCAGGTTACTGGCAAAACATGTTTATTTTTCAGTTTTGAGAAACACAAAACTATATTTATTTTCTCAGTTCTTTGAAAACATGTACTATGGCAATGGATTGGTAATTTGCATATTCAATTAATTTTTAAAAATCAATCTATGTTTTGTTCAGAAATTATGCCTGTTGTTACCAAGGCAGTGAATTATATTTTTTGATACTTAACATATTTCTTATAAATAAACACTGTTTTTGTATATGTATATACAATACATTATTTGTCTGCTGTTTCACTCCTATTGACCCCTTGATTTAAAACTCACAATGAAAACATAAATAATATGTATGCTTATTTCATGAATTACATTTATTACATTGTGCTTAGATGATAATATTTTGGTAACTATTATAAGTGCAGAGCACATACTGCTCAATAAGCAAACTAGGAACAGGGCCAGACTGACACTTTAAGGCCAGTGGTTGCCTGATGACATGTGTGGCCAGAAGCTGGATATGGTACGTTTTTACTCTCAAATAATGTGCAGCCAGGCATATCCAGCTGCTAGGAGCAGATCAAATTATTTGCCTGTTTACTACATTATTTACTTCAGAAGAGCATATTTATTTCAAACATACCAGTATTATGAACACGGGCTTTGTTTTGATGGTTTTGGGAACAAATATTGTAGATAATGTCAACTGAATCAGAAATTTTCTATATTGTCTCACGGAAATCTAATCTTTTTCTGCAGAAACATATTCATAAGACAATGCTCTTTCTATTTTTTTATCTCATTTACAACAGAGATAGTTGATGAGTTATTGTTTCGAGAAATATAGTATATCAATATCTTGATTAAGTCTTTAAAAACGTTAATATTTATCTTATTTTCATACCTGATAATTTTATTGCTCTGTTACCCAGAGCATTCCTTGTGGGATGCGGGCAGGAGGTCCTGATGATGTTGATCAGCAGTCCTGCTGACACTGGCGAGCAGTCCTGCTGATGCTGTGGGTGTTCCTGATGCCATTATTTATTGGGGGAATGGGTGGGGAATGTCAAAATTCCGCTCCCATGTCCTAGAAACCCAAAGAGTTTCCAATAATGCTTATTTTATTTAATTTATAAACATTTTCAGACTATTGTTCTTCAATAACATAGATTTCCCATGGACAGTGGCTTGACTCCTGATGAGCATTTTTTTAAACTGAACTTTTCTGAAAATAACATTCCAAATGTAAATGGCATTTTACCACTACTATTTTTGGTTAATATAACATTCCATATAAAATACAATAGAGAGAGACATTTCTGTGACATATTTAAAGTGTATTATTAGATCAATATTAATAAGTATATTTAGTAATTTACCTAAAGTTACCATTTTTAACTTTGCTTTACATTTTAGAAAAAGTTACATTAAAAGGATGGCTAAAGTGTCAATCTTTTTTGGCAACTTTGTGAATATTTATTGAAATTTCAGTGTTGGGGCAGAATTTTAAGGGAGAGTGATCTTATTTTTCAGCAAACTACATTAAATTGGCCATTCACCATTTTTCATACAGCAGAACCTAAATAACGTCCAATAACATCAATTTACTAACATTTTTCATCTTCATTAAATCAGTCAAGAAACAAAGCATTTTTGTGTTTTTTAAACATCTTTGAATATATTTTGGCATTTTTGATTTTGCATTTCTATATATAGATATATTCCAATGTAACCACTTCTTACACTTTTGTGTTACAATACATTTTTTTTCCCACAGTATATTTTTACCCCTTTTTCACAAACCAACTGGTTTTGAATTATCTTATTTTCCTTTTATTCTTCCTATTGTAACCCTCAGGAGCCAACACAAAGAAACAAGCTGATGATATTGCCAATAATGATCGTGGTGAAGATGAAGGTATTTTTTTCTATTCAAGCTCAATCCTGATGCATGAATATTTTTTATTCAATACCTTTTTCGTACTTATCTTTATGGATTGATTCCGTGCATTTTTTCTTTTTCTTCTGATTTGGATTTTTTTATTGTAACTGACAAATAACAATGTAAATGACTGGACTACTTAACATGTCCAATTTGACATGTATATTTATTTCTTCTTGTGTATATATATATATATATATATATATATATATATATATATAATCCAATACTCTTGCACTCCAACCATAATCAGAAACTGCCCAGGTGCTATTACCGCTGAAAATATGGAAATCCGTATAGATTTATAGATATACTTTAACTTTGTATCTTGGGAGAACGGTACGTAACAACATTTTATCAAATACTCTGAATACTCTGAAATCTCTGAATGTCTATAATGCAAATGTAAGCAGATATAAAGAACACCCAAGTGACCCAATGCGAATCTTAATGCAATCCTAATCAAAGGGTATTCAATTACAGAACATGAAATTCAGATAATTCACAAAGCCATAATATCCAATGTGATTTGTGATGTGATTTGGCTAAAAATGTTCATAAATTGTTTCTGGCTAAGTGAGTGTCATGAATTTTACTTTTTACTCATTTAACTAATTAACATGGATATATTTCATATAATTGGGTTTGTACTATGTAACATTCTTTCCTGGCAACTGGGAAATGAAAAATTATTTTACATTTAATGCAGTTATAAACAATATATCATTTATAATAGGCAATGCTTATAAGTATATACTTGAAGGAAAAAACGTGCATCACACTCCTCCATATTTATAGAAAGTCCATGTAAGACATAAGGCTGAAACCTACTTAGAGTCCACAATGGCTCATGCAGCTATATGTTATTGTTTGTATAAGATATAGAGGTTTAGAATCATGGTTGTGTAGCAGGGCCTAGTATTGTGTGTCATACTATTTTCTTTTTTTTGTCTTTTTCTATATAAGTGCCCATCTGCATTCTATTTATAAAGTAGACTTGTGCACATGGACCACAAGCTAGTAGGAAATTCATTCGGTTTTGGACAACAAATTTAGTTTTCTGCCCTTTCACTCCGGACTCGTGGAGAAATAAAGGTGCAAAAATGCTTCTCTTTCGTGCAATTTTGTCTGCAATATTCTGTCCTTCCTTACATTAAGACTGTCTTACATTACATAAAACTTTCATACATTAAATAATAGTAAAAATCTTAGAGGGTTCTGTGGACCTCAAGCTATTTCTGCTGTGAGGCTGTTCCACATATAAACCACCCCTTAGTAAAATACATTTTCCTTACATTCAAGCACTAACTAAAAGTACACATGTACAAAAGTAATAAAAGTACATCAGTACAAACTAATACATCTTAGGCAATTTAAGGAAGCTTCTATTGCAGGCACAATGTACACTACACACCCCTTGTCATTTTTTTCTCTGCAGCAGCAAATTCTCTTATATACTCATTCCCTCCTCCCCTCTCCTGTCGGTATGGTCTCTGTAGCTGAACAGAGAGATCAGAGGAGACCAGACAATGACTGGAAAAGATAACTGAGCAAGTGGGGGAGGTGGGATACATGGTAGGAGGAGGGTGCAGGGGGCAGAGAGAGAGCGAGACTAATTTTGTGGCAATTCATTTAGTTTATGAATCAAAAACAAATGAGCCAAAATGAAAGGAAAAATGTGTCAAGAATTATTTTGATCACATTGAGCACATTGATTTAGTGATGTATCACTCTATCTATCTTTAAAAGTGGAGCTGTAATTAATCCCAGCATCTTTTACTTCTCACCACATACCTAATTTACTCAACAGTTTCTATTTTTCCAAATTAACTTTGCGTAACAAACATAATATTATTCTTAAAAAGTTAGAATTTAAATGTATGCATATTATACTTGGGCATTCAGATTTGTGCGGCTTCACTTCCCTCTCCTTTCTTCATCTGCATGTCTGCGAACATAACCTCCCAGGAAAAACTTCAGCCAAAATGGTAGAGCTTTAGGTAACATCCTCAACCCCGATTGGAAGGTTGGGGTAGAGGATGTCACTGGAAGCTCCTCCATTTTCGCCCTAAGATAACTCTATGTAAACCTCCACCAAAATGATTGGAGGATTGAGTAGAGGATGTCACTCCACCAATTTGCGCCAGGGTAACCTCATGTGAACTTCCAGGAAAATGGCAGATCTGGTGACGTCCTCTCCCTCGAATGGAGGATCGGGGAAATAGAATGTTTATGGTTATGGGAGGTTATGTCCGGTGGAGATGTGAACGAAGACAGAAGAGAGGAGAAAGGAGAAGAAGAACATGTAGAACAAAGAGATGTGAGATACTGAAGTGCCATTGCGAGACACAGAAGTAAAAGTGGTCAGAGAGAGTAAGAGTAAATGTTGGCGTCAGACACAAATTTTGTTCCCAAATTTTAAATGTTCCCTAATTTTTATCTGAAATGAATGGGCAGGAAACAAAGTTGGTTGTCCAAAAACTAATGGGCCAAAAATAAGCTGAAAAATTTGTCCAAATTGTTTTTGGCCCATTTGCACATGTCGGATGCATATTATAACTTTTATGCAGGAAAAATTAAATTAAGGCTTTAAATGTAACTTTCAAAAAGCCAATCTCTTTATTTAATTGAAGCCGACACTTTGAATTTGCACCTCTATGACAATATACAATACGTTTTGCTGATAGGAACCCTTTCTCAAATCTTCATCCTTGCAATGATTTGAATAAAATATATGTTCACCATTTCTTTACAATTTTTCCAGTCTATAAGGTTTGTATGGGAGCTTTTTTTTTTTCCATATTTAAACAAACTGTTATATATTAAACATGTCACTAGCTCATTTCTTTCTGGTTGTGCATTTTCATTTAGAATACTTATATCTCTATCATTCTCAAGAGAAAATATGGTTTATATGGTCTTTTTATGCTGGAATAACTGCCGGGCATGTTTTGTTCTTTAATATTATTCATGACACATTTCTTTTCAACATCTCACTTCTCTAATCATAGCTATAACTATATTTCAGCATGAATAGATTTTAAGAAGTGAAATCTGCAAAAATCTTTAGTTTGCTGTTTTTGAAACTTATACAGGCATGAAGAACAAATATAATAATAATAATAATAAATAACTTGATAAAATATACTAATTACTGCTTTTATTTTAAAGCTGCATGTCCCCAGCAGCTAGTAGACTTTGCCACAAAACTCGAGAGTGAGCGAGTTGTGAGATGTCCCATGATGGCTTTGTGCAGTGATGTGATCCTATGCAATGCATAGTCTCCAATGCATAATCTTTTATCAACATATACTCTGCTTGGTGATAAATGTGGTCTAAGTTTCTGATGGGTAGATGCCTTACTGGTTTTATTTATGTTTTGTTTAATTGTACATTGATCTGATTATCATTGCCTTTATGAATACATTAAAACATAAAATATACATCTAGGGTACATTATTTTATATGATCCAACAAATGAGGAATTTGGTTTACTATATACAGTTTCTATTGATATGCTAATATTATATTGCTAATTATTTTACAGTGAACCTGTTTTAATAAGACTATGAATTGGATTTAAAAAATAATAAGTGTTATTATGTGATCCTCATTTGTATTTTCTTTTAGATATACATGATCCAAACAATAAGAAACCTGTCATGGTATATATCCATGGAGGATCCTACATGGAGGGAACTGGGAACATGATCGATGGAAGTATTCTTGCAAGTCATGGGAATGTCATTGTTATTACCGTCAACTACAGGCTAGGTGTTTTAGGTAAGTACATATGATTTTAATGCATGTTTAAATTACGTAAAACAATGTGTGTTTTAATCACATAAAACAGCCAAGAAACTTTTTTTTTTCCAATCTATGGCAATAACTTACCTGAGAATTCCTGAATCAGGCAGAATTTTACAGGATTAAAAAATGGTTGGAATAAATTAAGGTTCTGTGCCTTCAACAGTACTAACAATGATGGTTCTAATTTACTGTTACTGTAAATTCAGCAGATTGCTTATTAGTCCAATTTAGGTCACATGTTTGTGAAGTTGTATATTTTTATATGAAAATGTGGTTCTCAATATTTAATATTATTTCAATAACAACAATTTTAAGGGCTAACACACTAGAGAGACAGGCAAGGAGAAAACTATAAAATGATGTATTAGCTTATTGATGTATGTATGTTATCATTTGACATTCCCAAGGAACATAAAAAATAAAAAGAATTGCAAAAGACTAACAATATTTCTTGTTTTCAACATATACACATATTTGTATGTTTAGCAAAGTTGCATTTTCCCATATGAAAATACGGCCCTACAAAAATAATACTATAAAATAAACCTCTCAGGCGAACGTCATGGCCTTCAAATCTAAGATTTATCCTCACTTATGGTACAGGAATTTACTCTAACCTTCAGAGTGTGGCACCTCTTACCACTGTGAGTTTCTTGTCATAGAAACATAGAAATTCAGCTCATCTAGTTCAGCCCATTCCTATTGTAAAGACTCAGTCTTATCTTAGATTAAGGATAGCTTTGTGCATGTTAAAAAATCACTCCCTGTATTAGCCTGTGCCACTTCTGCTTGGAGGCTGCTCCACTTGTCTACCACCCACTCGATAAAGTAAAAGTCAGGGTCATTATTTTCAGAAATGGGTTCTCATATCATACCACTTATGTGGGGGACAGCCAGAGAGTGTTACAATCCTGATAAATTCACCTTAAAGCCTCCTCCACTACATCATCCGCACTGCAAAATTCCAGTGAATGCTTTACTGCTCTTTCCACTGGCACACTGAGAAGCATATTCTTTGCATAGTAGTGACTCGGGGTGTGCTTAAATAAATGCTTAATGTTTGATCCAAATTAATTATTTTAAGTTCTATGCCTACTTTTAACAGGAATTTTGTTTTTTGAGTTGGACTTCGCCATTAAGTTTGTTCTTAATTATTTTACCTAATCTTGGCATTTTTTCCTAATCCACGTGTTCTCTGTTCATTTAGAGATGCCCATACCTTTTGGGATGAGCATCTTCCTGTGGGGTATCTCCCACTACTGGGTGCTCAGTTAGGCTGATGTGACTTTTGGTATTGGTAACACTGTAACTAGTCGATGTGTGGGACAGTTCCTGAAACAAAAGTTGTCTAGATTCAGGTTTTATGAAGAATTCACCAAGTGGACAGATGCACCATTGACTTGTTATGATATGTTTTATGGGCTGTTATATGAATAGAGGGCTTATCAATGTATCTTTGCCCACTGCTGCTATTGACCAACAGCCATTTTTTCTTGCATGCTGTTCTTTGAGGTGTCTGCATAGTGCTTTAACAGTTGTTTTTAACTAAATTCTAGCTGTCTCCTCCTGGGTGCCATAATAGCTGTAAATCTCTAAGCCCTCCCATAAACACAGAAACCTGGTGTCTCTTGTGATTACCTAGAGTTGTTTACTCATTGAGACGATGCCCCAATTATCATTTGAGGTTGGGGACAATGTAGAATCATCATGGTTATTGGCATCTCCTCAATAAGGAAGACCACAAAGTATACTTCTCTGGTTAGACTTTGGTATATATGGTACACTTCAAAGACAATCTAAGATTTACCCTGCCAGGTTAGGACTGTGGTGGAGAAACTACAAGAAGAATGGCACCTTCTTCCACATGTGGTAACAATGTCCTGTTTTGGTCATATGTTTTGTGTATCTACAATTATATAGGGAATCTATAAGGCTAGTTAGTTATATAACATTAATGGTGAAGGTCATTTGAATTACAAACAGGGTTGGTTTCATCCAGAATATCACAAGGCCCTTAACGCTCTACATAGTTTTAAAAACATATGGGCAGTGTAGATAACTAATGGCAATAACATAGTTTATAGTGTTTGAATACAGTATTTTTTTTTTTAATAATGGTTATAACTGCAAAACAATTCAATTTGTAGATCTTAGCTTTTGTTGTGAGGAAGACAAAACAATTCAAGGATAAAACCTTATAAACCAAGCAAATTCCTTTTGGGAGATCTGGCAGCTGGAGATGATATTGACTCCTCTGTAGTGTGACATAAGCTTCTTGAAGTTGGAAGAATAGTGAGAATAAAATAAATAACTATTATTATGAAGACAAAACACTTATCATGGGAAATATATAAAGACTGGATGGAAAACAGTGATTTTATTGCTAAAACTTTTTTTTTCATTAAAAAATATAACATCTTTATGATAAAAAGACCTGGTGGTCAACACATTGTAAACCCTCCAACAATTAAAATAGGAGCATGGAGGTCTTGCCATCTTTGAAGTAATGATGAAATCTGATTAATATATTGAAATCAGAATTGTTCCACAATTAGATAAATCCTTTAATGGAGATTAAATACTGAAATCCAACCTTACTTAATGTAGATGTAGATGTAGATAGTCATGCTTCAATGACATAAGACCTCATCTTATTTATACTCCAATGAAAACGGTTGGGCTATCATTGAGACTAAACATGTGAAAAATGAACAATTTGTCAAAGTAATGCTTAACATCTCATGTGATAAACTTTTGGTTTTAGGTATAATGAGGTAAAAGAGCATGTGCCAGAATCTTGTTGTCTCAGTGCCAAACAAGTGATTGCCTGTTAAAGTAAAAAAAAAAATGTCAATTTATTTGACATCTCAAAAATGTTAATATAAGAGAGCCAACTTTTTAATAAGAATATATATGGGTATTTGAGAATTGTTTTGAAAATGCTTTTGGATGAAGGATATTTATAGAAGATGCAAATGTGACAAATTAATTTGGATTGCTTTATAAACAGAAAATATAAAAAAAATAATATACCCTCCCATTTATGGCATACATGATGCACTAGATGCTTTATGGATCTAATATTACATAAACAGATTTAGCTATTTTCAATGGCAATAATAATTGGTCTGTTATTGGGATAAAGAATAGACTTATGCATTCGGATTTGTACAAATAAAAATTTGACAATTGGTACAAAAGTATGAAAATAAGAGAGTCCCCAACGAAACAAAAGAGAACTAAGCAGAGAGTTCTGAATTTTAATTTGCATTTCGTTATTTTGTTTTTTACTCTCACATGCTGTCACTCACTCCATTAATGTCTCCCTACCTTCTTCATGTTTCTACTTTTCCTTTGCTTTTTGTTCTCTGTTTCTTCTGTCTTCTCCAGTGGTCTGGCTCTCCACACTGTGAACCCAGCCTGGAGTCATAGTTCCATCACATGGCAGAGCCTCAGCGCACACCCTTTTCCACCATTGTTGGAATAAGGGTTGTGCACTGAGGCTTCACCATGCCAAGGAGGTACTACACAAGGCCAGAAAAATACAGACGGATCCGTGGAGAAAGAGAAGCTTTTCTATACTTCTCTTTCTCTCTGCAAATCTGTGTGTGTTATTCTTGCTTGGTGTAGTACTTCAGCAACAAGGTGGATGCTCTGAAGACAGCCTTTCCACCATTCTTCCAATCAGGGTAGAGGGTGTGCTCCCGTTACGGGAGTACACAAAAGAGCCCAGGATAAGAGAAGGGAGAGCCAAGAGAAGAAGGAAAAGGACAAAAAAAGAGAAGAACCAGAAGAGGTAGAGAGCTGTAGAGAACGAGATTGAGAAGCAGAGACACAGAAGGCAAACATTGAGAGCGAGTGTGAGAGAGAGTGAGGGAGTGTGTGAGAGAATAAATGAGCGAGTGACAACAAATCTTGTTTCTGAACAAAAAAAGCCCTTTCTAATTTTGTCCGAACTGAAAGGGCACAAGATGAAATTTGGTGTCACAAAACAAATGAGCCAAAAATGAAACAAAACATTTGTAGGAATCCTTTTTGGTCCATTTGCACCAGTCTAAAACAATTATGTACATTAAAAGAAAGACCTCAACCTTCTTTTTCATTTCATAACTACGTGGAATGCATTAGACATCAAACCTGCTGTGGTAATGTCAAGAAAAAAATGTTTCACATTATTTGTGAATTTCAATTTATGTTTAGCTGTTGGCTGACATTTAAAGAAGATTTGGCTTGCAAACACCATGTTATGCAGATGATATGCAAATGTTCCAGTTTTTGTGCCAGAAACAAAGGATTAAAAATAAATTAGCATTCACTATTTCCAACTCATGGGTTACATTGGTCAATAAGAACCATTAAAAAAAGCTATGATTTTTAGGATAACTAATACTAATCACTAGAAATCATTACAAGTAATCTAGTTAATGAGTGGCCTGTGCTGAAGCATACAGAATATAATAAAAACCTGCATTTTTAAAAGTTGTGTTATTCTAGTAAATATTACACAGCTGATGATATCAAAATACTCTTTTATTGCCCATGAATTATAGTCTTAAATTCAGAAACTATAATGTTTGACTTTAGACTGCTGTTAAAGCCATAAACTTCTTTCCGGTTCATATGCAAATATTTCCTAAAGTCCTACTTTTGATAGTTAAAGCTCTAATTGTTTTTGAAATCAAGCAAGATTGATTTATATTAAATCAAATCTGCGGAATTGCTCTTTTGGGAGATAAGATAAATTTGCACTATACTAATTTGCTCCATACTGTTTCTTCATGGTCGGAGACCAGTGGTATACTGGATACGGTACGCTGGAAAAAATGAGCATACCTCAGATTTGTAGTTACAATAGTTAATATTTTGTATAATGTCTATATGTCATGTCAAACATCACATGCTTAATTGGTAACCTGGCCAATGAAACTAGGTATATGTTCAATATTATATACATGACATGTAGGCAATTTGCTAGGTAGACCTCACATTGACAAATGTATATAAATATATAATAAGGATTGTACTGTAAATTGTTCAGTATGTAGCATCTGACTTTTTAAGTTCATATTTTTTCATGTTCTGCATTCACCGGTAAGCAGTGCATCTGCCTTTAAGATGTTACTAGATGTTACTATCATGACAGTTTATGATGCATTATACTTTACACAGCTGTGCCACTAAGGTGGTCCATCAATCTTAAGCAATGTCAAGCTGGCCTTTCCATAGCCTTGAGCAGATGATTGTAAATCAGCAACCCTGTAATAAGTCAATGCATCTAAGGCTGTGTAAAAAAACCCAAAACATTAAAAGATATTATCAGACATTGGCAGAAACTGAATATAGTGATTATCTTAGAAGGACCATATCATCAACATTTAACCAATCACATATATAAAGCCTAATTTTATTTTATAATTGTCTATTTATATATTTTCCTTTGTTTCTCAGTTGGGAATCATGTTAATGTCACGAACCGGGGGAGCAGGTCTGATAGGAGCCCAGGTGCAGGGGATACGAGGGGCTCTGTCTGTACCCCACAATGCATGATGGCTTGGGGTTGGTACAGACAGGCGCAGGAAATAAATCAAAGACAGAAGATGCGGATTAAGAGTTGTATTGCATATGATGGTATAACAATATATATACAAGGAAAGTCACTTGGCAGGAAGCCCTCTGGTTGAGGCACACACGGCAGGAAGCCCTCTAGTTGGGGCACACACGGCAGGAAGCCCTCTAGTTGGGGCACACACGGCAGGAAGCCCTCTAGTTGGGGCACACACGGCAGGAAGCCCTCTAGTTGGTGCATACACGGCAGGAATCCCTCTAGTTGGGGCACACACGGCAGGAAGCCCTCTAGTTGGGGCACACACGGCAGCAAGCCCTCTTGCAGGGCACACGGCAGGAAACCTGAAATCAGTAGCACCAAGTTTAAACAAGTCCATGCAGCGAAGGGTGAACGTTAGAGTTACAAATTAAACATCAACATATAACTGAGTATCAGGAACTATTTGGTATATTTTTGTAGGTTTTCAATGGTTTATTTCACCAACACTCATTTACAACTCAAGGATGCTCATACGGTGGTGTTTCATATCAGTTATTCCATGTTTTGAGAACCTCTTTATATATATTGATATTTCTAATTAGTAATGTTGAAAGGGCATATCGATCATTTAATAATGTAGTTAAGAGATTTGAACTTGGTCTATTCTACAAGTTTAATGAGCAGATTGCTAAATAAAATGTATTCTACAATTAAGAAGAAAAAACATAGTTGTGTATTCCATTACATAAAACATTCATGATATATTGGGTATTTAGGTTCAACATGACAAAACGGAAATTTGTATTCCATTCACAGTCGCATTTGTCCCCCTCTACTAGTAGACACTAGCATTGTACACTTGTAAGACTCGTATGACTTGTAAGATTTGGGTTCCTCACAATTAAATACCAGTTTGCTAGTTTTTCAGTAAAATCTATTTACTCTGCTCAATTCCCATAAAAATGTTTTAAGTGAAATTACATGCACAGATGACTGTAACCATAAATATTCCATAGAGTGAACAATCGTCAAGAAGTCAACAGTGAGCAAGCTTCATAACAGCGACTGCAGTTTTATAGCATTCCACTCAAATTAAACTGTAAACCAAACATCACAGAGAATAAGCAAAAGTCCATAAATCTTTTCATATTAAACTTTGTATATGCCGTCATCCCCCTCTCCAAAGCAACCAACCTAATCTATTAAAATTAACACCATGCATAGGTGAAATAGGTTATTTCAGCAGATACATTTATAATTATTATAATATTAACAATTAATGTATTTGTAATTAAGAAGCCATTTTATGAACTTTACAGATTGACAGTCAGTGCTACTGCCATAATCCTGGTCTTTGATTTAAAGACAAAGGTTGCAGTCGCAATTAAAAATAAACAAGGAAGAAAAAAAACATTGCATGTGCCACATAAGGTAAATTCTCGGAGAATGTTTTTGTCCTATTCCTGTAAATCAGTGATATCACTAATATTATCACAGGTTCCCTTAAAAGTGATCATGCTGTCAGTATTACGAAGGTTTTTCTTGCCCTTTCAGAGTATTTTTGTGATAAGAGGCAGAGAACAATAGTGTCTACCTTTTGAATGCTTTGCAGAACATATAGGTTTACATAGGCTTGAATGCGTCCACAAACTATTGCATATAGTACATTTCTAAGACAGGTTCTGTGGAAGTGATATTCTTCATATTCCTGTAAATCAATATCACTTCCATTTTCATGGAATCCAACAATACTGATTGTTGTATTATGGTGGTTGTTTTTTGCCCATTGAGAGTATACTTCTGATGATCAGAAGAAGGGAACAATAGTGGTGTGGAACATTTCCATGCTGCTTTTGTAGACCATGAAATGAGTTGGTTATGCAATTGATAAAAGAACATCTAAATTATAGATTTTTTTATCAGTGCTGTATTCAGTTACAGCTGTATCTCAGATGGGACTGTTCTTCTTAAGAAAACTGCTTTCGATATAGGAGACAACATACAGAGAGGCACTACTAGCATTATTTTTTTTAGTAGAGCAAGTCTTCAATTACCATTGATGTTTATTGGAAGGAAAACAATATTTTATTCAGTCTCTTATTTTATTCAGTCTTTATATATATATATATATATATATATATATATATATATATATATATATATATATATATATATGCAACAGTGTGGATAGCCACTATTTATATGTTATATATGTTTAAAATTAAAGCTGTAGAACCAACATATTGTTCTAGACCAGATCTTTAGAACACTAATAATGTTGTGGAACATTGTGTTACAACAAAGATATTGTCAGGTTTATTGCTTTGTAGTTTATGCATCACTGCATGTAGTTATTTCTTCCTTTGTTCCATGAAAGGAGCACTGACATATATTGCCTTAGGATGTCTGTTACACAAATTATTCTAAGGCCAATTGCATAGTATAAGGCATTTCCAGTGCTTTTCAGTATAATTAGAAATATTAAAGCAGCCTGTTGTTTTCATGGACACTAAATAGATAATTACTTTGGGGATCCTTGGGTCTACATGCTATGGCTGTCCAAATATTCCATGTTATTCCATGGGATTCTTTACGATGTACATATAATATAAACAGATGGAACCAAATGTTTTTAGTAAATATTGAAATCATAGTTTGTCATCTGTGGATAAACTATTGATCAGAGCACATGTAGAGAACTTAAGCTTTACCAGTATTGTGTACTATGTGATACATACATAACTTGATAAAAAGATTGCTTATGATGGCTGCTGCATTGGGAACCAGCATCAATAATTTCTTTAAATTATTTTCCAAGAATGGAGTAGCAGCTAACCTAGGAGAGTACTATCTACCCAGAGACTGGCCAGAATATTTTGGTATAATTTCCCCCCCCTGAAAATAATTTTTTTTTAAATCATTCCAGTGGTACAATTCATGGCTTTCCAGCAACAGAGTAAAAGTGAAAGAATGATTTCACTCAATCTTTTCAATTAAAGTTTACCAGTAATTTTTGATGATGTATTATATTCAATGACCTTGTGAGAACAAATTTGATTCTAATTACTTTGATTAAGCATTGACAAACAGATGGCCAGTAACAAGCAGAAAATTTTTCTTCATTTGCTGTTTATTTTTCTAAAGGCAAAAAGAAAAATATTCATTTTACAGACAAACTTAATTATTCATTAAATGCATTATGACATAGAATAGCAAAAAATGATATGATTACTGTTTCCTGAGGAGCATCATTAATGTGAAGAATTAAGTAAGTTAATTCCAGTCTGAACATGTTCTAGTTCTAGAAATATATTATAGTTATAGTTTATTTTAAAATATTTGCTATTGGCCATATATTTTGGGCTGAGTTGTACAGAAGCCCGGCTCTCTATCTATGCCACTTATTTCATTCTTGACATAAAGATCTACACTTTGAAAGAAAAACGATATTTTGCAGGGCTAATGTCCAGCAGGCCATTGGCCAACAGGGCCAAATACTTACTGATACTTCAGCTCAGGGGCGTACCTAGAGGATTGGGTACCTGGGGCGGATCCTGTATGTGGCACCCCCCCACACACACACTTTAAAACTGCATAGCTTCTATCATTAGGCAAACATTGACAGGGGTACAGCATAACTGCTATCATTATATACTGAGGCAGACATTTATGGGGGTACAGCATAACACCTAACACTATATACGGAGGCAGACATTGGTGATGGTACAACATAACAACAACAACAACAACAACAAGTATTTATATAGCACTTTTTCTCCTGGTGGGACTCAAAGCACTTTACAGGTATATGCATATAACTGTTATCATTATATACTGAGGCAAACATTGATGGTGGTACAGCCTAACTGTTATCATTATATACTGAAGCAGACATTGACAGTGGTACAGGATTACTTTTATAATTATATACTAAGGCATGCACTGACGGTGGTACAGCATAACACCTATCACTATATACTGAGGCAATCATTGACGGGGTACAGCATAACACCTATCATAACACCTATCACTATATACTGAGGCACGCACTGACGGTGGTACAGCATATCTCCTATCACTATATGCTGAGGCAAACATTGACGATGGTATAGGATTACTGTTATCATTATATACTGAGGCACGCACTGACGGTGGTATAGCATAACACCTATCACTATATACTGAGGCAAACATTGACGGGGATACAGCATAACACCTATCACTATATACTGAGGGACGCACTGATGGTGGTACACCATAACACCTATCACTTTATACTGAGGAAAACATTGACGGGGGTACAGCATAACACCTATCACTATATACTGAGGCAGACGTTGACGGTGGTACAGCATAATCCCTATCACTATACATTGAGCCATACACTGACAATAATGCAGGATTAACCCTATCCCTATAAACTAAGCCTAACATTGATGTGGTGTAGGCCTACCACTTCAGTGTCTGGCTTAGTATATAGCAGGGATGCACTGAAATAAAAAAAATTCTGGACCGAAAATTCAGCATTCACTTGGCCAATACCGAAAATGACCCCCCCCACACACCTTTAAAAACAAAAAAAAACTTTTATTAAAAGTAACACACCAAAATTAGACAAAAAAATCAACAACAAAAAAATCAACAATACCATATATATATATATATATATATATATATATATATATATATATATATATGATTGCTAACACCAATCACACTCCTATCATCACACTCCTACATCATGCTAGAACCTGTGCATGATAGCAATGTGATTACAGCCTCCCTATGCCATGCTACCCCCCCACACACACTTTTTTTCCTCTTGGCTCTTCTTCTTCTTCTGTGTCCTGTCCTTCCGGTGCAGTGAGTGCGGAAGCCGGTGGGCGTGGCTTCAGTTTTGTGCGCCGGGATGTGACAGCAAATCCCGACGCACAGCATTAGTTGCATTAACAGACCTCCCGCTCCCTTGATTGATTCTAAGCCGGTTGGAGGGAGATCTTTCATCTGATGCAGGTGCCTGCTAGTACCAGCACCTGTGTGGCCGCATACTTACTGATACTGCTGCTCGTATGACGGATTGAGTCTTGGAGTATTAATACCACCACATGCTGGCATAGTGGTGGTATTAACACCATTTATGTTAATTAAACACACAAATTAATTTTTTTGTATGTTATGTATGCTTAAATGCATTAATGTACAACATCACTATCAACCATTCGCAATAAAAATATAGTATTATGTCTACTTACCTTGTTCTCATTTGGCAAAGTAGAATCTTTATTGGTAGCCCAGGGGAAGCAGTGTCTGATCGTTTATATAGCAGTTATATCATGCATGTGGTATGACAGCGTGCTCCTGCCCACTGTCCATTGTAGGGGTTATCTGATCCCACAATGCACTGTTCTATACAGCATTGCACCTTTTTTTCATGATCCACCTCTGTACTGTGCGATGTTTAGATGGAAAATAAGGAATAGTCTGGAGGTAGGGGGTTGGAGAGTGTGTCTACATAGGAGACTGGGTTAAATGTATGTTGGGGTTTCCTGGTGGGCTAAAAGTGTGTCTACAAGGGGGGGGGTCCTGGGGTAGGAGAACAGGGGAGTGTCCCTGTTTTGTAAGAGTATTTAACACTTTGGCATTTGGTAATGTTGAGAGGTATCTACCTATCATATCTATCATCAAATTGGACAGCTGACCCTGCATAATGTATAAAATGTGGCGCAAATTTTTTAACCATCATATTACTGATTTAACGTTACTTTTATGCCAGGTTAGTTGAGTATCTTGTGGAGAAGACACTTACTGCCCTATTATAATAAAGTTGATGTATCGAAATGTTCAACTCACCATATATGTTGATAAAGAGGAAGTATCTATATAGCAAAATATAAGCAATGGAAGTATACATATTTTAAGGGTACACCATTGATGGATGTAAAGTGATCCTTTTAACAAATATCTAAAACGTAAATGTTAGTGGATGAGACAAATCATCCATTTCCATCTTTTCAAATGCTTCCCCTAATCGAATCTAATGACTTCCATCTATAGGAACGAAAATACTTATTCTCCCGTAATTTATCACTGCAAGGTTTCTTACAGTAATAGTACAGTGGATAGCGCAAAGCATTGATTAGAAGACTCTTTAATGAGAAACTCATATCTCATAAAAAAGAAGAAGGAAATCCTTGTGAGGGCCAATTTGGATTTGGACAGCTTGCTGTGCTTGAAATGGAATACTTGCTGGGCTTGCAATTTAATACCCCCAGAGGGATATAAACACAGAGCTCAGTATAAATGATAAACCATTCTTTTGGTTTTTCAAAAGGCTAAACATACACCATTACATCAAATATTAAACAAAAATACTCTGGGGTCTAGTTCCGATTCGTTCATTGATCTAAGCTGTTAACAACGTTTTAAGAACAAACCGATAAAAATAAGAGAACCACACAGCATGACTCCTAAAAATGGGCAAACATTACAAAGGATGGAAACAATACGTAAAAATACGTATGAAAAAAGGAAAACATCTTGCTAGAAATGTTCACTCATATTTCTTACAGAAAGGGACAATTGTAAAATTAAGTTAGAAATATAAGATTTTTTAAAATATAGAATTGGCCAGTGTTTGTAAATTAAAAGTTTAAAGTAACACCCAAGTTTCCCAAGGAATTTATCAAAAACAAAATGCGGTGATACATGAGTACATAGATGAAAAATAATAGAGTCCATTTGTCATGCTGGGTTCACACAGGGGTTTGGCATTGGAATGGTTAACCTAGCCATTTGTGTTTTACAGCCAACAACTTGCCCTCCTAAGCCACTCAGACTGACACCTTTTACATACCAGACCCCTGCCATAAATTCATTCAGGTTCAGCCTCAGTGACCATTAGTGGTAACTCCCCTATGATATGGAATTTAGGGTGATGGTTTCTATGCTGGGTTTGGGTCATCTGGAGGACACAATGGGATCTGTCAATCTTAACAAATGTTAAGATGTAGTTTGATATGCGTGTGATACTAAGAGCTAGGCCTGGGACGTCTCTCTGTGACACTGGAGGGGGGGGACATCTCACCAGGGGATAAAATTGTCTGCTTTTTGAAAAATCAGAGAACCTCTCCGAGAACCTCTCCAAGAAGCTCTCCGAGAACCTCTCCTGGAACTTTTATGGATTCGGACATTACAGAAAATCATCAACAAACTCAACAAGGACATTGAGGTTCCCACAGTTTCATATAATTAGGTTTTTCTGTGTTTCTCCTTGTTTATTTTTTACAAACTATGTCATATACCGTGTGAATAGCTTGTTATTAACTTTATTTTCGTACCTAAGCACTGTGATATTCGTCAGATTAAAACTACACATTAATCCAGTTTCTGTCTCTGTGCTCTAACCGAACTCTACCTTTATACATGGGCTAAGGCTGTCCTCCGCACTTATCACCTCTTCCTTTTCCCGTCTACAACACTTTACTCGAGCTGCCCCATATCTCTGAAATGTACTCCCAACAAACCTTCAGCATTCACCCTTCCTCCCAACATTCAAGAAACATCTCAAAACCCACTTCTTCCGAGAAGCATACCATCTTAGCTGATAGAACTTCCTTGTCATTGATACAACCACCACACTACCTCTCACCCTTTCTCTGTGCCTTATGTTTGTCACCCCATTCCCTCAAGACTCTAAGCTTGAAAGCAGGGCTCTCTCCATCTCTCCATCCAATTCTTGTCTTGTCATAACCCTTAAATATATATATATATTGTATTAAGCGCTGCGTAAACTGTTGGCGCTATATAAATAAAAGATAATAATAAAAATATAAAGTAATTAATAAAAAAAAAAAACAATCCTACCTTCTATCTAAAATGAAGGTCCATCCAATGTTCCACTTGTACAATGAACCAACAGTGGATAGGCAGGTGGACACTGGAAATCATCCTCTGTTCCCTTGGCAATTTAAGGGTGCCATCTGAAAAAACATGTTTTTCAACTTACATTTTAATACAAACATAATTTGAGAGCTATGTGCAAAACTATGTTTTTCAACTTACTTTGTAACAGACTTACATACTGTGTAATGTCATCCATCAATCAATATGATTTTGTAAAGGGGATAAGAAACAAAATCATTTTGATTGTGTTGTATAAAAAGTTTGGTCTGTTTTTATTTGTTCAAACCAGGTACAACAAAACCAAAACAAAATTATTGCTAGTGAACACTTACTCTACAGACTTTTCCAACCTTACTGGTTGGGCAGCTTATATGTTTACCAGCAAAAACTGGTTATTTACAAAGCATAGTAGAGGTCAAATATAGCAGCTTTCTCTCCCTGCTCTCAGGGAGCTAAATTTACTCCTCCTCCTTAGATGGTATTAAACCGCATCTCCCATTAATTAGTAAATGCAAATGAGCCCAAATGAGAATGTGTTGGAACCTTTCGGACTGGATTTCTTACCTGCTGATTGCCAGCTACATATAAACGGTGAAGTGAAACACTGCCCCCCTACTTGCCAAATGCTCCACTCTAAGGACACAAAATACACTGCATAATATACAAACACAAATTCCAAACATCTCCCTGGGGCTGGAACCTCTGACTACTCAGCATCCCACGCTCCCAGCTCAGACCTGATGAATTGAGCAACCATAGACATCAGTAAGTGCATTCTTGACAGCCCATCAGCATCCCCCTGTTTGCATCCCGCCCTGTGTTCCACAAAAAAACTATAGAGATGGAAACTAAGGAACCAGTGTTACCCTACTATTTTTTTCTTTATTTTGTCTCATCCATGTAAGTGAAGCATGGTCTGTCACTAGTCTGAATTTTCTCCCTAATGAATAATGTTTGTCCACTGCCCACTTTATGGCAAGACATGACTGGAGGAGGGCCTACCTGGCAGCACCCCTTTTCCCTTCCTCTCAGAAACCACAATAACGTACACCAAAATGTAATTTTAACAATTGAGTTTATTTGATTCTTTCTTCACAATGTAAATAAAAGTCAGCTTATTTTGTCCACAGTGCAATCCAACTTGCATCTCCGCACTAATTGTGACACTAACACAATTAAAACTGTAAATGGTCAAGTACCTTTAACCCTTCGTAAACTTCTTTCCAATGTGTTGGGCGCTTAACAAACGCCCCCTTTTAACAATTAACCACCACCAAAATGAAAAAGTAACCAGTTTAACCGTCAATGAATAACACCAGCTGGCATAGGCGTGTAAATCGTATCCCCGCTGTGACTGACGGCGTCCCTTGCCGGTAAGCCTGTGGCACCACTAGCAATCTCAAGGGCCCCCAGCCCAAGGAGTGTCTTCCACTTAAACACGAAGGCTTGTGCACCATAAGCCAACCGCCCCTAAAGGTGAGTAGCTCTAGCACCATGTCAGCATAAAACCTACAATAAAAGAACAAACCACAAAAGGGGAAGGCTGGGAGGGAATATTTTCTTAAAAGAGCACAATTGAATAATAATGAACAACCCAGTAGGGAGCCCAATTTATAATCCTACTTACAGGGGGTGTCACGGGGCTGCTGACCAACCCCGAGTGATCCCCTTGTGACAGAATGACCTGTCATACAGGGCCCCAAGGTAGACAGAGATGGCTCCAGCCTGGCTGCCGAACAAACATGGTTCAGGCAGGAACTCCATTGTGTTAACAAATCCCATTAACAGGATTACTGCCAGGAGGATATTCAGTAGCCAAAGGGGATTAAAGGTTGGGTTGTCTACATGTACCTGTTTATTAATGTTAATTCAATTATGTGGATATATAAGGCTATGTTTCACAACAATAAAATGTTCCATTTGTTCTTCACAATCATGGTGGTCGTGACTACTTTTGTGATCTAAGACAAAGATCCATCTATTAGCCTCTTGAGGCTGGAGACTATCCTGGAAGGACAGACGAAGGATTCATAGGGTATCTAAAACCCTAACTAAGCAACCCATTACACCCCTAATCAGCCATTTACATACAGCTGCCCTGATTCTTATAGCTAACTCATAAGGGCAAAAGGTGAAAGTGGGGGAGGAGAAGAAGGGCAGCACAGGCCCCCCCCAGTCATGGGCCCCTGTGTACATTTCTCCCCCTCTGGGGCTGTGCTTTCTTTCTCTACAATAGAGTAATTTCTTTCTTGCTTAAGTAAAAGATAGGGTGCACTTCATTTGGCTTTCTTGAGAAAGGACTTTCCCAAGACCATCATCAGACATATCTGTCTGCAAAATGAATTCTTTAGAAAAGTCAGGGGTTACCAACATTGGTTAGGGATAAAAGGTTTATTTTATTGTTTTAGTTTCTGGGGACAATTTTACCATTATACAGGCTTTTGATTTTGTAAGGTCAGTTAAATGACTTGCAATTGTACCAAAGTCAGAGATAAACCTTCTGTAATACTCAATTAGACCCAAGAAAGTTCTCTGTTTGTAAGTGACTGGTAGTGGCCAATTTAGTATGGCTTCTTTTTTGCCAACCAAGATTTCACTAACCCCCTCCTAATGGAATTTTCTAGATATCTGACTTCTGCTAGGCCAATTGTACTGGGATTAGCAGTTTAACTAGCAACTCAAATTGAGTTTGACACAGCTTAAACCTTAAACCAAATACGCAGCTGCATATCACATTTGTGGTTTCAGTATCCTGCATCATTATTTGAAAGGTGGCAGAGGCCACATGCAAGCCAAAACGTAAGACTTAATATTAAAAAAACACCATCAGGGGTAGAAAAGGCAGTCTTTAATTTTTTTGGCCTCTGAGCAGAATCGCCCGATCTTTTTTTGGTTAAATCAGCTGTAGTAAATCTTTCTACTAACTCATCAACTCTGGGGGTAGGATATGAATAAAATTTTGAGGTGGCATTCAATTTTGGATCATTGCAAAATCTTATCGTACCATCAGGATTTGGTACAAGCATAGGGCTGCTTTAGTCACTGCATGACTTTTCAAGGTCTCACATTTTCTTAACTTCTGCTCTAACAGCCTCTCTGAGGGCTTCAGGTATTTTATAAGGCTTAAGGTAAATCCATTTACCTGGTTCTGTAACAATGTTATGTTGTATATTTGTTCTGCCAGAAACTGGGAAAATTTATCTTTTTTTGGTCTAACAAACTCATTTACCTCCTGTGTCTGGTGTATAGACAGGGTTTCATGGTTGGGTAGATTAAACGATTAAACAGTATTTTAATTTTCTTTCCATGTCTTGAGTACATTTACATGGTATATTTGTTTAGGCTTTTTTCTGCCCAGCTGTCTTATCTTGTAATTTACTTCCCCCACCCATTCAACAATTTCATACAGTCCATGCCAGGTTGCTAGGAATTTATTTTCTATCGCGGGGACCAAGTCTAAAACTCTATCACTAGGCTGAAACGTAAGAGCATCAGACTTTTATCACCAGAGTGCAGAAAACATTTAACCTCGTATTACCCATACTCTCCACATCCTAAGATTCCACAAATCTAATTTATAATATATATATATATATATATATATATATATATAGTGAAAAACACTTTCTGTTTTTTATCTGAAACATATTTTACTCTTCTGCAAAAGCTAATGAAAAAACCTCCTAAATAGATTCTACTTTTTGTCCTGGTTTAGAAATATTCAATGTTTTTATTTTTTATTTGTGTCAGTATTTCTTGTGGCTTTTTTCACACACATTGTCATTTAGATGTGAATTTACAGCTCTTGATATATGTCACTTCAGAACAACACTCCAATATTTTAGATTGGCTAAAGGGCCATATTTGGGACATGTGCATTTCAGTTTCTAAACTTGGAACTTGGCATCTGGTCATCCTGCCCCAATGTCCTGTTTGGGACAGCTTTGAAGCTGGACAATTCAATTTACCCCACCAAACTATATATTTTTATTCCAAACGATGATACATTAACTCTTTTCATGCACTTATTTTACCACCAGCCTTTGTCAAAGTTGGGAGTGGTATTTTTTTTTTCATACACATTGTACGTTATCTGTGAATTTATATGTTTTGGTATATTACACTGACAAACAATACCCCACTCTATCAGTGTCTCACTTCCTTCTCCACACACCGCTTCCGTGTCCCTGTCTCCTTTTCCGCAGGTCTCCTTCTTGTCTTCTTTATTATTTCTTCTGTCTTCTTTCTTGGTCTGCTTTCATTAAAATGTACATTTATACTAATTTGACTGTATAAATCTATTACATATATCATCCCTCAAGATAAGCTTGTGAGCAGGGCTCTCTCCACCTTATGTATCGGTTTATCTTAGTCTGTCAATTCTCGCCTTGTCATACCCCTTGAATTTATGTATTGTATTAAGCGCTGCATAAATTGTTGGCACTATATAAATAAAATATAATAATAATAATATATGGTTTAAAAATTTTACTTGTCCAAAATAAAAATAAAAAAATATATATGTATATATAATTTGTGTAGCTACACTAAATGTAACCAATCATTTTGTTAATATAGAAACTCTAATACATATCCAAATAGCTACTTTATCATCTATAATATTCTCAACCTCTAGTAAAACCGCAAGTATCCTAATGTGGTAGTCATCTGAATTTGTTTTACATGCATTATCGCATGTTTCAATGCCCTTCATGCGCCACTGCCTTCCTATAATTAGTTATTTTATTATAAAGGTTATCTGTATTATTCAGTCTTTCAAGCATGCGTTTTTGGTAATGGTGGTGTGAGAGCCATTTGATTAATAACTATTCTTTTGATCCTTAGACGACCTCTTCCTGACTAATGAGATAGGATTTTTTTTAATATTTACAGTTAATATCATTAGTGGTGATTTAAAAAAATGTTATCTGGATAGTTCAGACTTCAAAAAGGCATTGTATTCATCTCTTGCCTAGTTGTCTGTGGTCATTACATTTCATGGTTACTGAACCATCATTAATAAGCTATTAATCATTCTTGAGCATCATACTGAACCAGCCTGTACCCAATATAATATATTTGTATGTGAGATTCATAAATTTGTCATAATGCTTAGGTAAATTTATTGTCATAGATAAAAGATGACAAGTCCTTGAGTTTTCTATGATCCATAAGATTTTTTTTATAATGAATAATAGAGATTTACTTTTTAGAGAAAGATTCGATTTCAGGAGTAAACCTATCCCAAACAGTCAAAGGTGTAACAGAGAATGGACATGAAGTGCAAATATATTGGGCAATATTTAGAACCCCTGCATCAAGCCATTCAGTGCACATGCCAATCAATGGTAAGAATTGATAGATTGCAGAGGATGAGAGCAGCTAGAGCTTCGACCCCAGACATTTTTTTTCCATTTTTGAAGAATACAAATAAAAGTACTCTCATAGTACTTAAAGGACCAGACTGTTTTTTATTTTTTGTACCCTTCGTGTCCATGGCTGTTTTAACATTTTTGCTGTTCTCCTGTTTAGATGTAACTTGCTTCTCTCTCGTTTAGTGTACCTACACAAGTTATATATTGTTCATATATCATCTAATTTCTTATAAAAAGTAATAAAATATGGTGACAAATTGATAAAAAAACCCACTTTTTCTCACTTTTATTTGAAAAATCTTTTACTCTTTTAATCTACAAAAGCTGCTAAATAGATGCTACTGTTTGTCCTGAGTTAAGGAATACCCAAGTTATAAGGCAATATATACGAGTAGCATTTTGGTATTTCAAAACCATTTTTTTCCATATCTGGTAACTCTGTCCCCGTGTCCTATTTGGGACATTTTTGAAGCTGGCCAATTCAATTTACTCCCATCAAACCATATATTTTTGAAGACTAGACACCCCAGGATATTTAAAATGGTGGCATTTTAACTCTTTCTATGCCCTAATTTTACCATCAAAGTTTCTGGTAGTCATTGTGTATGTTTTTTTTCCAACACACATTGTAGATAAGTTTATTTTGGATGGTCCCTTTATATAATTGAGGATCGAAGGCTTTGATATTCCTCATTGGTCGGGCCCTTAAAAACTGACCCTTTTCACTTTACAGATGGCAGCCTCTGAGTGTTAATGCCCCTATGCCCCTATCCCACTGGTACACTGCCTCCCTTAAAGTGTTTTTAAATATATGTTTAACAAAGCCCTCCAGGTTCATTTAAATACCCCACCTCACTGTGCACATTTTTATTTTTAAATTACTTAATTTTTGTAAAATATATTTTAATGTAGCTGTGAGATGATTTTACAAGATGCAGACGAGGGCATGAAAGTTCACATTAAACGGGACAAATAAATACTGTACCCTAACGCTTGACTCAACAAATTCTAATATATTTTAAAAATGTGTTTCTGGAGAATGTGTTAAATTTTCAAATTTAGTGTTAAAACTTGTTTAAGAGCCATAACGTTGAGACACGATTTGTTCAGTTGTAAACATTGAACAGTATTTTTAAGTCAAGTAACCAATAGCATTGTTTTACAAGCCAAAAATGTATTCTGTTTCACCTGATAAATATTGCACATCTGTAATTTTTATGGGGCAAGTGTGGCACCTGATAAATACTGCATATCTGTAACAATGTAACAAGTGGGCCAGCTGTCATAGGCACTTTAAGGTAAGTTATGCTCTTGAGCTGCGCCGTTGACCTTGCCCTTCTTTTTGCTTTCTGCTGCTTCTTGAAGAATGCACACTCTGACCTTGCCCAGTTGCCAAGGTCCCTATTTATGGCTCTTATTAATATTGTATGTGTCAAACATAGAGATTTTCATCCTTAATATTAGCAGGTACGGAACCTTCTGCAAGTCTGTATTTGGCTTTTATATTTGATTAGAATTATGATTATTATTATCAAAATAGATTCAAATTTTGGTTAAAAATACCTTAATTAAATAAACATAATTCTGTGTTGGCTTATGTAATATGAACGGACAAATTGTCATCCACATATTTTCTCATAGATTGTGAATTAAAGCTGACAGTTTGTCATAGAGAATGCAGTTTCATTTCATCAAATTAAAAGTTGGATGAAAAAACTGCTTTAGTAGGCTTTGTTATTTTACTTTACTGACTGACTTTTTTTACATATTTTAAAAAGCAAGACAATTTGTGGATAAATTATTACAATATAATTCGCAAACAGAAATTTCAACACTCACGGCTGCATTAAACATGTTATAATTAATTTTTTTTTTTTAAATCGTCCCCAAGACCCTGTATTAACTAGAGGGGTATACAAATACCCCCCTCTCCTCCCAACATAAATGTGGTGGGGTAGGGGGTAGTTAAAAAATCAGGATGAGATGTTAAAAGAAAATATATGACCTGTAGGGTAAGTCTATGACAGGTGTCAGAGGGAGAAAAAATATTTTTTTCTGTCATGCAAAAAAAGGTTTTTTTTGTATTTTTTCTAATTTTGATTTACTGCAACTTGTGAATGCCTACTGCAAACCTCACTTTTATGCTATTCAAATTGGGAAGTTGGTAGACCCACAAACAATTTGGGCACCCTGGATATTCAATAACTTCAGACGAAGCCTGCATACCAAAAGCTGAGTATGCATACATAGGGTAGCTCAATTGCCTCCTTCTTCAATTCCTTTGATTTCTTTATCCCTAGATATTATATCCTATACCTAAACCAGAAGCATTTATAATTAACAATAAACAATTAAAATACTAAAAAGACATGATTACATTTTGGCTCATACCTTAACAATTAATTTATATTACTTTTGAAAAGCGTGTTTAGAATTAAAAATGTTGACCTGCTTCATTCTAATGCAATAATTTTCCTCATGATGGGATTATGACAGATAAAAGTAATCTTGCACAATTCTTCTAGAATCTTTTAGTAAAACATTAGTAAAGTTAGTAACAAGCCATGATTTGGCAAGAAGCAATCAAAGTCTATACATTCTTACCGCATGTATTCATTAATATGTTGTACGTGCATGCATAAAATGTGGATTGTTTGCTTATGAAGTGCAAGCACCTCAGAAAAGTTTTTCAATTAATAAGACTTCAAGCCAGAACAAGATTACAAGTGCACTTTAAACAAGTTAAAACAAAATACATTTAAAAAGTTTATATAACAAATCAAGCATGTCTGTATTAGTAACAATAACAAATGCGATGATATTATAAAGTGTCAAAAATACTTCTCAGTTCATTTACATTTACTTAGAGGTATAGTTTTGTTGTTGATAGGAATAAATAGGAGAAAAGATATTTTGTTTTAGCAATTCAGGTAACATAGTAACATAGTAACATAGTTCATAAGGTTGAAAAAAGACCAAAGTCCATCAAGTTCAACCTATATACATATTGTGTCCCTACTGTGTTGTACTTAAATTTAAATAAAAAAAATGTATGCACAAATTTCAGATTACAATTCCCTGATGTACGATGGCATATGTTATAATTCCCCAAAATACATTATCAATATGCCCAATGTACACATTATCCATCCTATACATACAGAACATTGTAGAGTTGAATCCACAATTTGTATATTAGCGTAAATCCTCAAACTCACAGAATCAGCTCCTTTACCCACCCCCTAGTAAAGTTTGTGGTTGGGTTGCCCAATGTTTTCAAATATTTAGGGCTCCTCAACTGCTGCTTATCTCCTCATTCATCTCCATTCCCAGGAGGCAGATGATTGCATGGGTAGATGGTATCTCTTGTGGCCGAGTACAAATCGGTGCAGCTCTTTCTGGAACATAGCCAATAAAACATCTGTGCATTCCTGCACTGGCAATATGAGTCACCAAATACGAGTCTCAAGACCTGCCTCTCCTGGTGTAAGCAAGTATTCAAAACAGTAGATCTATTGAGGGGTTAAGTTGCCAGCACTAATTCCTATGTTACCATTTTCACCACATTTTGTTTACTTGTTTGCTACGAGTTATCAACATTAATACTAGTGACAGATGGACATAATCGAATCATACCTCAAATATCTCTCTTTTGGCAGTATGGCTATTTACGCTATTTGACTAATAACTGCTTTTTAAAAAAGCATGAGGTCTACTAAATTATATTAGAGTAATTAATATTAATACTTAGTCCTATAACAAGAACTTTTTCGGTGATCTCTTGTTACAGCTGTCTGCTATCTACTTCCTTCCATATATTTACAATGTTATTGTCTGTCAAACATTCTTCTATGAACAAATGGAGACTTGTCACAAAAATCAGGAAATATGTGACCTCTAATCTATGTCAGACTTTTTTGGTCATGGCAATGTGCTTTTTTTTACATTATGAATTTTCATTAAACCATAAAAATTCCAGTTTTTACTTCTCTTTTTCAGCAATGGAAGACTTGAGAATAATCTAAATTTGTCCATTTTAAAATTCTTAAAAACAGTTGCATATTGTGGGACAAAATGTGTATGTGTATTAGCAGTAAACCGCAACTAATATGAAACTACATTTATATATTATATTAGACAATGATGTCCTTGTGCATTAGAAAGTGCCAATGTTGTGTTCTATGTTCACATGAGCAAGGAGACATTTGTGTATAAAATATACAGAAAAAAATGGTTTTCATATATGTGAATTAGTCTTGTACTCCTCTGTCTCCATACTACTTCACCATTAATGCATTGTCAATGGAGGATGGTGAAAGTGATGATTTAACTATATTGTGGACACTTGCTAAGTGAAATAACTTTTACTACAAAATAATTTTCCCCTGTCTTTTGTAAAAGTAACAAAATGTGATATTTCCAATGCAGAACACCGAAGGAAATCAGATTGTGGCCTCAAATGATAAGAACAGTGCAGCTCAGAGGGCCATTGCCTTAATGCCCACTTGACATTCCTACCCTGAACAGCAAATCAAGCAGTGAATCTTGATTTTTTAAACAACATAAGAGTAAAAGGTATTCTTGCCCTAATAAGCATATACCCCTAGGTGTCATTTCCTGGGACTAAAGGGGAAGATTTATCGCATCACATGGCCATGAAGTCATGGGACAGTTTGGCCAAGCCCTACAAAAGAATCACATTGTTCCAGCTATCGATGTGGAAGACCAGAAATTGTTATTTTAAATGTTTTATTTTAGGAATAAATTCCAGCTATATCCATATTAAGTAGTAGTACCATTAAAAGTTTTCTTTATTTTGAACATTTGTAACTAGGTTAGGTTAACGAGAAACAAATTACTGTGGCATATAAATTTAAAATATGGCTACTTCCAAAAAAAGTGCATAACGCATAATTAGCAACTGTTGCTGGCTGCATTACTTCCCCGTTAATAGCAAAATGCAACAGAAACACTGAGCCAAGAGAACATGCTTTATTTTCAGTGAAACTGCTATTTTCATGCTCTATTGAAACATCACATTTTCTTGTAATCATAGTCATCCCTACTTGTTGCTTTGGGTTAGTTGTCTATGATAGATCTTTGAGCAGTAATCAATATCTAATTATAAATCAGCACCTGAAGAATTTTACTGCAACACAGACTGCATGACAAGTAGTTAAAGATTACATTTTAATTGGATTTCCCAGGCTTATTGCATGTCTCTAGTTATATCACTAAATAATTAATTATTGTTAGATAGGTAATAGATAGATATAGATAGAAAGATCAATTTGCTATTATCCCTTTGTATCTGCGTTATAATACAGTATGGTGGCTGTTAATATCTTATTTTGGAAATCATCTTTTTCTTATACTGTGTAGTTTCCTCGGATGCTGAGCTCTCAGACTTTCTAAGTCTTACACAAGATGGCTATACAGATAAGGCGGGCAGGTAATTACGCCTCATGCCTACTTCTGGACGGACTCCACTCATTTCCGAACCACCCAGCCCCTCACTACTTCTTGCTACACTTTCCAACACAACTGTCTTGACTTGGACATCTGAAACGTTGGTTGGTATAAGCTAGGCCTATCCGTCCTAGGCCAGATATGCCACAGAGTATATGTCAAGAGGGTCTGTAGTTAAATATGCTACTTGCTCACAGAACGCAATAGTGAGAGAGGTGATTCTGAGTACAGGTTTACAAATGCTGCCAGTTGAGTTTAATATTAAGAACCCAAAGAGATTTTAGTATATGACTCAAAAAAATATGAGCAGGTTATTTGAAAGATTTGTGTGCTGCAACTAGTGTCGTCTAGGTGTGTAAGTCTTCCCTAGATGTTAAAGATCCTATCATCTGATAAAAATATGCAATATCACTTTTTTTGCAAAAAAATATCCGTTTGTCTTTTTTTTTTATATTGCAACATTTACTTAATTCTAATTCAAGACAATTTGCCTGAAAATTACAGTACTTGGTGTCTGTGTACACAGGTAAAGTACATTGTTCCCCAGATAAAAATGATATAAAATTACAGCTTGTGAAAATGACGGCAATGAGAGCATTAGTGTTTGTCAAGTAGACCTTGATCAGGGACACATTTACGATTGGAGGATTTCAGGATTTATTTGTAATAGGGACATATTGAAAAAAGTTACGAAGAGATTTGATACTTATTTTTAGCTACAGTGCACATATGCACCTAGAAACTGAGGTTTTGTTCAAAATGACTTGTTTTCAAAGCTTTTCCCTGTGAGATTATTTAGACATGGGAATTTTTTTCTTCAAGCACTTGTAAGGTCCTGAAACTCTTAAGGACATCTGCCACCAAATGATCTATGTTTGCAGCCACCGGCAGCTACACACTGGGGGACCCAATGTGCTGCTGGAACAGCAGTTTCAATAAATATGCAGGCCTATTGGCCACCAGTCAACCGAGCATTTGCCTGATGTGCCAGATGGCCAGTCCGGGCCTATACATACTTGTTCGAATATACCGATATATCATATGGCCTATAATATAATCTTAGTCTTAATTGTTAATGGAAAAATGAATGTAAATGAAAATGAAATTTTAAGGAACAGTTGGTCTGATGTGTTTACAGCACTAGTCTCAAGAATATAGAGTTTTGAGATTTCTATCCTATTAAATAGTGAAAGCCAGTAATTATCTGTCATGAGATGTACTCAGAATGGGGAATTACTAATGATGAAGGCATTGTAAATTTCATGATAGTTGCTTCGGGCTACTAGGATTGAAAAAGGTTTGTTGACTTACATTACAGCATCCCTTATCACTGGAAGAAGATTTATGTGACATAGGTCATCTGATTCATGATCTTGAATATATTTAACGCTGATAAATAAATCAAGATTATAAGCAATAAACAATTAAAATGTCAGTTTGTAAAAGCATTTTAGCTGGAAATGGGAAATATTACTGGTAAAAAAGAAGATGCTTTAGTTTATTGTAGCAGAAGAAAAAAAATATTTTGGAAAAATACTAAATATTTTCTTCTTATAAAAAAAACTTTATTATTATTATTAATTTATATAGCGAACACTTATACAGAGTTTATTACAGTACATAAATTCAAAGGGTATGACCAAACTTAAATTGACAGACTAAGACAAACCAAAATATTAGGTAAAGAACACAATTCATTATTTGTGCTTAAACAATCTAATATTTAGATGGGAGTAGGATAATGAAAGGATAAGAAAACAATGCAAGCAAAGGTTAATACGTATGATTGAAAATATTCTGTTTCAAAACAAAAATATATTTTAAATTGATTTACATTTCTATTAATTGTTTGCTAGGTAATGAACTTAAGGGCTGGGCAGGAATGGTAGAAATAAACAATATTAAAAGTAAACACATTTATTTTATTGCATTTCTTTCACGAAGGGTGTTCTTTTGTATTTGCACACAACTTAACTTTAGCAAACTATTTATTAGTCATACTTGTCATTTATTTTGGTGCTATGTTTTATAAATTTAGGAATTAAATTATTTCATAACTAGTATTTGCCATCAGATGTGACAATCCAGCCATCATAAGCACTTTAATGTATATGATAGCTCAGAGGTCCTTTAAATTTACGTGGTGTCCTCATACATGGCAGATTCTATAGAATCCCTCCATATTAACTTGCACCTTTTTCCAACCCCTGCTAGAGATGTGTTCAGTCAAAAACATTTCCTGGCATGTGTTCAGCCAGATCCAGCGCTGGCTAAGTAAATGTTAAAAAAAATATGCATTCTTCCTCCGTGAGGCTGCCAGTTACATTATACTGTCCATTTATGTTCTAATTACACCATTTGATATTTTATTAGTTTATTTAGTTTGCTACAGCATTTCCAGCAGGTAGCAAATGTAATACAATAGCCTAAAAATATAAATTGCAGGTTTTAAATATATCACTAATTTCATACTGGAGTTTAACGATTTGCAAATATGTACAGGGATTCCTTATTTATTGGAGCCCCCTCCTATTGGGGCTAGCAAGTTGGCCTGGTGGGCAAAGGGGCAATTCTTCAAAATCAACCAGTCTGACTTGACCTGGCCCACTCGCTGTGAGGGTCATGTTTGGGTGAATAGCTATTCAAAGGCTCCGGGATGTTACCAGGGGGAAAGTGTCAATGTGAAATATAACCTTTTCTTTATTTAACTGTACCCTGGATTATTTGTTTCTATCTGAATTATCTATGCATATTTGCATGTTAGTGTGAGTGTGTAAGTATGTGTTAGCATGTGTATATGTGTACGTTTTACATAAATAATAAGTGATATATTTTGCATAGACTCCGGTGCACTTTACTGTTTTTTAGGAGTCATAAAATAACATACCGGTCTTATATTCTTCATTATCTACACTCTTCTAATGAAGCAAACAGCATACATGAAGCATACTGCCGGGGGGGGGGGGCAATAGGGCTACTTGGCTTTACCTGCCTGGGCTAGAAAGTTCCATTCCTGCTTCCTTTCCCTGATGGCCTCTACCAAAAACACAAGCTCTGTAGCGCTCCTAGTAAAGTAAGTAGCTTTAAGCCAGAATACATGAATTTGGCTGATACTACTCCCATTGATTTCATTCACTCACTTTCATTCCTCAATGCAGTGAATGCAGCAATCTGCATTATACACGGGTACACACATACACATAAACTTTATTCTTTAAAAAAATGAAGCTTCAAAATCTAATAGGCTACATATTCATCACTGCACTAACATTTCAAAGCCATTAATAATGATAAAGAGCTGGTGTTACAAATTACAGTTATGCTGACACTAAAAATTAAAGCCAATCTGCATTACATGAGGTTTATAACAGGGGAACCGTTATGATATATAGTATAATATGAATATGCATGGGTGGGTTAAAATGTAATCTATCTTGCATGTTGGTTTAATAGTGATTTTTGTTGCTAGAAATAAACATCCTTTAAGTACCTGTCTGCCTATAATGAGCTTGACTAAAATGTGAACACCATATGGGGACAAATTTCAGCCTTTTGCCTGATGCAATATTTGTATTATATGGTTATAATTACACGATTGCTATTCAGCAGTTCATAGAAACACATTAATATTATATAGCAGTTCTACCTGGGGATTTATATCACATGTATAAGCAGTGAGATTTGTAGAGCTACATTGTAACACAGATGCAATATGTCATGTAGTGGTATTTTACCTGGTCTATGGTTAGAATTTTAGAATACCAACCTTTTGTCCCTTAAGGCACACAATAGATAAATCCAACATAGAGCATTTGACGAGAAAAAAATCTACTTATGTAAAAGCATTAATTGAGTATTTTTACGCCAGCTCTATGATTTAGAATTTACTCTTGCGAGAGACAGGCAATCACTATAAGGAGCGACAAAGTAGCCAAGAAGCAGATAAGTGACAAGTGAAAAAGTAGTCTTCCGAAAATGGCCATTTCAGACTAATCCCCTTTAGAGGAAGAGAGATTAGCTGGAGTAATTGCCATAATGGGGAAGTCTCTGGGTTTGGCCTGAAGCAAAATCATCCAAATAGTTTGGTGAAGTCCTAGGAAAACTGAAGTGTTCAAGTAGAGATGTTGTTGTTTCACTATGCAGAGATTTGTCTTACATTTCAGGAAACCCATTTTCATGTATGCATGAGAATAGGTTTCCAGAAGAACCACAAGGATTCTATAACCTTCCATTTCAGATGATAGTAGGGCTCCAATGAGATATATTCTGACACGTCATAGGAAATAACATTAAATGGCTATTGGTTTGGTACGTAAATTGTGATATGAATAAACCGAAAATCAAACATAAATAACAATAACAATATGTGAAATATTTTGCATGGACTCCAGTGCACTTTGCTGAGTTATAAAATTGGACTTCTGTCTCACATTCCTCCTCATCTGCATTATTCTAATGAAGAAGACAACATCCTTAAGTAGTGTACAAGTTAAACTGCCAATTGATTGTGGGGGGTAGAATAGCTAGTGTTTTGTTGGCGCTCTAGGAGAACTATGTTTATCTAATATAGCTGAGAACCTCCTGGCAGCTTCCTCTACTAGCGCAGTGCCCCAGGCAGCTTCAGAGTTTGCCTATATGGTAGAGCCAACCCTGAATTAGAGTTAAACTTGGATGGGACTGGACACAAATATGGGATCAGGAATGTCTCTTAAATGTTTATAAGTTGACAGTAGGTTCTATTTTAAATTATATTTTATGGATGTCATCATACTAAATCTCAGCATTTTATTCATTGATCTTGTCATTTATGAAAAAGCAATTAGTAGAATGAGTCATTTCAAGTGTACTATGAACCATACATACAGCATTGGGAAAATCCTGATATGTGTGGTTTGCATAATAATCACTGTTTTGAAGGTCAAATCAGCCTTTGATTAGTATGGCAGTTATGCATATCAATAATAAATACTGATTCATCAGATATCTAATATTCTTGTATTCGGATTACATGATAGAAAGTGTTGTTAATGATCATGTATGATCATTTTTTTTATTTTTAATCTGAAAAAAAAAACAAATATTGGGTTGGCAATATTGGTCATAATAAGTGAAAAGCCACAATGTGGTATGTGCCAAACACTAAATTATTAACTTTTACATAAATTGATTTTAAATAAACGTTTACATAAATTGAGGCAGTTTTGTCTTTCTACTGGCTGATGAGTGGGTGTGTGACCACGCCCACGCCTCCCATTCACTTTACCCTAATCCCAACCCACATTCGATCCCATGAAAGGAACTATGGGACCAACACCACCACCACATGTGTCTAGCCCCGACCAAAGCAAAGGCAGAGCTCCAGGTAGCCTGCCCAAAGAATTTCCCAGGTATGATAACTGGAAACTTTATAAATGATAAAAACTCATCAGATATTAACCATTTAATATGCAATCACAAGGGATTCTACTATAATGATCTATTAATAGTGGTAACAATTAAATAATTAAGTCAACTGTACTAATATTGGAATTGTACCCAAACAACAATGATGTTCAGATAATTATTAAATCTGAGTGCAATATGAAGGAGTCATAGTGCAACCCTGAAATTTTCCTATTTGTGCCAATATCTTAATGTTCCGAAGGGAAGTAAGAATAGCATACAAGAAAAAAAACAATAAATGTACAGTTCCATATGCTTTAGCAGCTCATGTAATAGGGGTTAAATATAAGGCTGTGCATGTGTTAGAAATCTGCCTCAAATGTATACTATTTCAGCTGCCATTTTAACTTTGTTTTAAAAATTTGTATAATTATTTCTCCACATTAGGTTATTCCTTCCCATTTGTTGAAAAAGATCTGGTTCCAGGAGAGTAATAAATTAGAGAAATGAGTAGCAGAGCTCCCCTGTCTATGCTTCCAAACTCATGCAGCCATCATGTACATTATATTATTTTTAAACTTTTTTTAACTTTTAATATGTTTTTTTACTTCTATCCATTTGACTGTGTCAAGTCATATTGATGCCAGTTGAGTTACGTTGCAGTTGAGCATCAGCTGGCAGTAATGAATATACAAGTGGTACATTTAGTCCAATTTATGTGAATTTGTTATTGTAAACCTGCCATGGCTTTTGTGAATAGACTCCATTATCTGCTGCTGCTCTGCTGGGGGTTATGTAGAAAAAAAATGATCTTGTCATAAAAGTGACCGGTCATTGGAGATATTTCATCAATTGCTGCAGATATAATTTTTAAGTCTTTACACCAGATTATTTTTGTATACATAAACATAGAAATGAACAGTGACAGTACAAAAACTAAGATAACTTCAAATATTATGCATTTTTCACATACCAAAAACATAGTATCACTATGAACATAGACATGCAATTATTATGACCTTTAGACTTCTTGGAAAATATGAAAAATATGCTATTCGGTACTTTAACATAATTTTAATAACTTTTAATCCCTTTTTCTTATTCAATAGCTTAAAGTATATACCAGGATTTTCCAAGACTCAATTATCTCATCTTTATCTACAGGATTTTTAAGTACAGGGGACCAGGCTGCAAAAGGAAACTATGGATTACTTGACCAAATACAAGCTTTGCGATGGATTGAAGAAAACATTGGAGCATTTGGGGGAGACCCAAAACGAGTGACTATTTTTGGATCGGGGGCAGGAGCCTCTTGTGTTAGCTTACTGACATTGTCCCACTATTCAGAAGGTAATATTATTCTAAGAATTATTATTCTCAATAACATGTCTACAGCTTTGTCTTGGCATTCTTTCCACCTGCCAATTACCAAGTACACTATAAAAATAAAACATTTTTATTTACAAAAATATATATCGCACAAATAAATCAAATGTTTATTATTTGAACAGTAACAGCATGTATACAGTGTATTTTCAATTATATATATATAGGCACAATAAAGCTGATATTAATTTAAAAGGAGACAGGTGTTATGCGTATAAAGACATTTGAACATTAAATGGTAAGTCCTATAGACAAACAATACTCTCTATGAATGTTAAATACATAGTACATAGCAACCTTGTTTACGGGCAGTCCTGGAGGCTTGTTGCAGTCAGTCATGTGATATGTTAGTTGACTTTCTCTGCTCAACATTACATTGAGTTGATTCATGGTAACAATGTTACTTCAAAGACTTTAATAAGTCAGAGTGTCAGGGTCTGCATGGTTTAGACTAGACTTGGGCACCAGGGGGCTCTTCGTGCTCGTCTTCCTGTCTTCTCTTCGGGCGAATATTCGTTTTTTCTTTGTTTTTTCCTGGTTCAAGGGTTAATACGAGGTTAATGCGTACCGCTGCAGCTCCGGCGCCAGTAGTTTATATGTGCGTATCAGCAACCAGAGCCGGCCTTAAGTGTTCTGGCGCCCTGTGCGGACTACTCCTCTGGTGCCCCCCCCTGCCCCTTCTCACTGCCTCCCCCCCTGCCCCTTATCACTGCCTACCCCCCGCTGCCCCTTATCACTGCCTCCCCCCCTGCCCCTTATCACTATCTACCCCCCCTGCCCCTTATCACTATCTACCCCCCCTGCCCCTTATCACTATATCTACCCCCTATCCTTACTTACCTTGTTGCAGGAGTCCTGCGGTGGGAGCGGGAGGCGTCCGTCTTCCCGCTCTGCCGCGGTGCGCGCTTCACAGCTGAGCGCCAGAGAGACTGAGGGGCGCCGAGCGGTTGCTGAAAACTTCACAAGCAAACGCTCGGCGCCCCTGCCCGGGACTTAAACAAAAAAAAACCGGTGTTTTCATTTAACTTTATTTAACATCCTCCATGGAATGGAGCTTAAATAAAGTTACAAAAAAAACAAACGATGTTATAATTTAAGTCCCGGACAGCGCCCCTGTTGCCATGACGCCCTGTGCAGCCGCACAGGTCGCACACCCCTAAGGCCGGCCCTGTCAGCAACTCTATTGGTCGCCAGCAGGGGGCTGCATATCGGCATTCTGTCCGATAATATATTAGCCATATGTGGCGGTGTGCTCATTTTCATTTATTAATTATTTAAATAAAATATATTCCCATGATCCGCTGGTCTCCCTGCTGCAACAGTTAAATGTCCGCACTCACGGACATTAATTCTGTCGAACTTGCAAACTCTTTTTTTCTATTTATTTTGGTTTTTTTTTGTATTAAACTGTTAGACGAAAGGATCATGGGAATATATTTTATTTGAATAAATGCAAATGAGCACACTGCCACATATGGCTAATATATCTTCGGACAGAATGCTGCCCTCTGTTGGTTTTACATTCATGGGAATCAAAGTCGCTGGTACGGACATTTAACTTAGCAAATAACTTATTATTTAGATACATTGAGTAGCTTAATAAGTTATTATGCTACTCAATGTAAAACCAACAGAGGGCAGCATTCTGTCCGATTTTTTTTTCTTTATTCTGCATAGCAACTAGTGGTGAGGGGCCATGCGAGTGAGCCTATTGGTCGCTTGCACGGCCCTTTACCCTACGGATTTCTGCTCCCGTTATCCAACGCAGCATCGCAGGAGTTAACGGGAGCGGAAATCAGGAGTTAAAAAGGCCGTGCGAGTGAGCCTATTGGTCACCTGTAGGATCTTCCTCTGGCATCAACCAATTGGTTGATGCCAGAGGAAGACCCTGCAGGTGACCAATAGGCTCACTCGCACTGCCCTATAACCCCTGACGACGAACCTGCGGATTTCCGCTTCAGTCAACTCCCGCGATGCCGTGAAGATAAGGTAGGCTAGATGAGGGAAGGGACCGGGGAGATTAGTAGACAAAGACGAAGACGATCACGAAGATTCTTCGCGTGTGTCTTCGTCTTTGCCTACGTTTTACCTGCACTGTCTTCTCTTCTACGTGTCTTCGGAACGAACACGAAAACGCACTCTTCGTGTTCGTTTTCATGTTCGCCCAAAGACGAATGCACAAGCCTAGTTTAGACCAAGCCATACTTTTGTTTCTAACAATGGTGTTTAGTAGACGTGGCTAAGCTAGAATATGCAACACACATTTTAAAAAAGAAAGCACAATATTTTTAATCATTTTAATCTGGCTCTAGAAATTAAAACATGGTTAGACTACCCTTTAAAAGAGAAATAACTTTATATAACATATGGTGTTAAAATATCCTAAACCTATGTAATATAATTTTAGCACAATGCTTATCTAATCACTTCCCAAACAACTGATAATGTTTGTAGATGGAACATTTTATTACATTCACTTACAGTTTTCCTTTCCCTTTATTGACAGACCTGTGGGTGATAAGGTAATTTAAATCAACATATTTTTACAGGACTGTTATACATGACCTTAAACGCACCTCTGAAACATAATTGTGCTATGCATGGTGTTTTTGTGTGAAACACTTTGCATAGCAACTTAGAAACATAGAAATACAGAATTTGAAGGCATGATTTAAAAACTCAAACCTTAATCAGTTCTTGGTATTGTCTTGGTAAAATGATAGGCTGGATAATAAAATAAGGTAGTAGGAAAATAATATAGTGCGTGTTTCTAATTTTTTGTGTTAGCAAAATAAATTTTGGTAACTGAGCTGCCATAACTACTACTTATCTTCTCCAGACTAATGTAACATAATGTTTCCCACAACACAATTTTTGTCAATATATAATAAATACATAAATAAATGCTAAAACGTGCAAGTTCCATAATAGTCTATACTTAGAAACTCTAAAAGGTTTTTACACAAGTGTCCTGAACTCAAGGGGAATGTGCAGATTTTCAGGATCACTCTTATTCTACTATTTTTTTATGAGGTCAAGGGTTAAGTGGTATGTGCCAAACCCTAAATTACAATTTACATAAATTGATTTAAGATATAAGTTATAGACATGGGCAATAATAACAATTCACTACCACATAAAGTAAGCAACTTTAATTGAATAGAAAGCATAATCTCGCAGGAAAGCAGGAGAATAACAACATTCGAATAAACTAAACACTAAAATTATCAAAGTATTCGAAATGAACAACAATAGCAAGTTTGTATGAATCAAAACACTGAACAAGTACAATAATAGTCATGGAATTATATAAATGAACAACAATCAATATAATCATCAGCAAAGACAGTTATAAATTGAAAAATTAATGATTACTATATGTAGAATTCATAGCATGCCCCTGCCAGGTTCAGACTGCCAAACAAATAAACATATAACCTTCTGGAAGTCAGAGGATATGAAAGTTCTGACCCAGAATACTAAGAAACTACTTTTCTTACAATCCCAGCCAATCCATCCCACGTATCAGTAGAATAGGCTACAAGAAATATGAACTGATACTATACGATGCCAGTGCACAATTCCTGATGAGTAACTGCTTAGCGACCAGTCTGTCTGCCTTCTTGTAGTGCTTGGATGGTAAATATCAACACTTGCCCTACAATGATAATGATAGCCAATAAAGGTAGGCAATAGTGAGGAGATAAGGAGGTATTGGGGTGGGAGAGCCCATGCTCTCACTCACACTCGCTCATGTTCTTTCACACTACCAAATAATCTTTCACACTCTCACTCTCTTTCACATTCTCACTCACACTCTCTGATGTTCTCTCACACGCTCAATCACTCTCTTACACACTCTATCCCTATGTCTCCCTACCTTCTCCGTGTCCCTGTCTCATTTTGCGCAGGTCCACTTCTTCTCTTGCATCTTCTTGTTTTTCTGTCGCCTTTCTTCGGTTTTCTTTTTTCTTCCGCTTTTCCCCGGTATCAGCTTTGTTAACTGGGCCTCCCAGAGCAGTTCTGCAAAAGGGCAGAGCCTCTGCACACACCTTCTCCCCTAATTAGAGGGACAGGGTAGAGGCTGTCCCTGCGGTGTGTCAGAGGCCAGAATAATTCATACAGATCCACAGAGAAAGAGAAATGTTTCTGCATGTCTCTCCCTTTTTTTTTTTTCTTTTTCAAATCTGCATTATTCTGGCCTCACGGAGTACCTCTACAAAAGGGAAGAGCCATGGGGGCAGCCTTTACCTTGTTTCTCAAAAGAAGAAACAGCTGCAAAGAAAGACACAGAAGTGGTTGGCAGAAAAGGAAAGGAGAAATTGAGAGAGAGCATGAGATAGAGTGAGTGAGAGAGCCTGAGTAGGAATGTAAGTTAGAGTAATGACAGAGTGTGAAGGAGTGAAAAAGCAACAAAAAACGCTGACAATGATAGCTGAGCATACCAATTGGTGCTTTCTTCACTGGTATATCACAGTTAAAATCACTGTTTAAACATAGCTGACAGTTCAAAAAATGTAGGGTGACAGTAATAAATATGCAAGTTTAACACTGCCACATGCATTCACTTGACCATTAGCAAACAGAATCAAACAATTTTGCTTTTTTATACTCCATCATATTCAAAACACCTCTACGTGGCACCATATGCAAATGAACCACTTCCATGAAAAGTAACAAATCTGCATATATTACCTAAAGGTCATGTCAGAAATCAAGGATCAAACGTATTATATCTTTTACTTTGATTTATACATTTGCATCTTTAAACCCATAACCAATTAATTCTTAAATGAAGCATGAAGGCAGAATAATGTTTATATGAACTTAAATCTCCTCAATTTATTCACTAGTTTGTTCATGATAATAGTCAAATTTTGAGGGGTACTGAAGACTATAAGTAAGCCCTGGCTTTTGAATGCAGAATGGAGCAGCTTTCGGCTAGTTAGGTGTTTTATATAGATCCATGGAAATTTAAACAGTATGACTTGATGACAACTCACCCTTACAATGAATATTTGTGTTTATGCTGCTCTTTCCTAAAACATTTATTTCTAAAAAAAATATTATTTCCCCATCTCCCAGTGTTTTCTCTTATGACCTAGTTTCCATTCCGTGTGCCCCAGTGCCCAATGCCCTTCTTTCAACTGCCTCTATGCTCTTTACCTAGTATCTTGGAGGCCCCAATTTCACCAAGTAATTGGCCCCAATTTCACCAAGTAACATGTCCCACAGTGCCACCTTTGCCCCCAAACATCTTGTGAGTGCCTACTTTGCCCCCAAAAATGTGAATCGTTACTCCACAGAACATGTTTCCACTGCTCCAGAGTCCAGTGGTGGAGTGCTTTGCACAACTCAATCTGATGCTTGGCATTGTACATGCATGACTTGCATGAGCGGCCCTGGAAACCCAGTCCATGAAGCTCCCGCCACATGTGCTGATATTAATACCAGTGGAAGTTTGGAATGCACTCGTTGAAAAGAATAAAAAGAGGACAATTTACACATGGACAAGGGCAATGGCTTTATGTGGTCTTCCACTTTGTAGCTGAGTTGCTGCTGTTCCTAAATGCTTCCACTTTCCAATAATACCACTTACAGTTAACTGTGAAATATCTAGCAGGGATGAAATTTCACAAACTGACTTATTATAAAGGTGGCATAGATATATGGTTATATTTCTATGTATATTATCTAGGAATCAACCTGCAAGCACTCGCATGACAACTCGCAAGCTGTAGGATGGTGATTTGTAAGCAGTCATATGACCACTTGCAAGCTTTAAGCAGCACTCGGGAGCAACACTCGAGCACTTTCAAAGGCAATGCCTTTCAGTAAATTAGCAAATTGTCATATGATTTGGATTTTGTACTTATGATATGCCAAATCACTTTGGTAAAGATAATCCTATGACTCCACTGACAACCTAACTTTTAGTAATTCTACCTGACTGTGAGAAACATACTGTTATTACTGTCAATTTGATTAAACAAAACTAATATTAATACCGTGAAGAGTACATTTGAAATTAAAGGTGACTAAAATAGTCTCAATAAACTATCTTTTAAACAAACCAAAATGACACAGTAAACGCTATTATCTGCATTGATTTTAACTTTTGTTATAATTACTTAAATGCATTCTAGGAGGACACAATTCACAATGCAATTTTCAATGTTCCTTTCAAAAGAGAAAGAAGTGTCAATTACATGGACAAGAGGACATGATTGCCTGTGACTTTGAGGATTTTTATATAAATATGATCATTTCTACATTATGCAAATACCATAAATGTATTTAAGCATCCATTCATTTCTGGACTTTAGAATTAAGCAGATGAGAGTTTACAGTGCAGTTAAATGCTACCCTGGAAATAAGTGAGAATTGTACCAGTTAAGGGAACGTGATTCTCCTGTTAAATATTATTCTAGTTACGGCTCGGATTTAGATTATAGAGACACAATGTATGTATAGTCTACTTAGTAAATGCTGCATTGTTTTTTTTTTTACTTTTAAGGTTTTTCATTTGAATTTGTAAATTTTGCACCTGCAGGTTTGTTCCAGAAAGCAATCATACAAAGTGGAACAGCCTTATCCAGCTGGGCAGTGAACTACCAGCCTGCCAAATATACTAGGATATTGGCAGATAAAGTGGGCTGTGACATGTTGGATACTATTGACTTAGTTGAATGCCTTCGAGAGAAGAACTACAAAGAACTCATTCAACAATCCATCACCCCAGCCACGTACCACATTGCATTTGGACCAGTCATTGATGGTGATGTCATTCCAGATGACCCTCAGATTCTCATGGAACAAGGGGAGTTCCTTAACTATGATATTATGCTTGGAGTGAATCAAGGAGAAGGTTTAAAATTTGTTGATGGTATGGTAGATAATGAAGATGGCGTTTCTCCAAGTGACTTTGACTTTTCAGTGTCCAACTTTGTAGACAATCTCTATGGTTACCCCGAGGGAAAAGACACACTTAGGGAAACTATTAAATTCATGTACACTGATTGGGCTGACAAAGAAAACCCTGAAACAAGAAGGAAGACTTTGGTAGCACTTTTCACAGATCACCAGTGGGTGGCTCCTGCTGTTGCAACAGCTGACTTACATGCTCGATATGGTTCTCCAACATACTTTTATGCATTCTACCACCATTGCCAAAGTGAAATGAAACCAACTTGGGCTGATTCTGCTCACGGTGATGAAGTCCCATATGTGTTTGGCATCCCTATGATTGGACCCACAGAACTCTTTAACTGTAATTTCTCAAAGAATGATGTCATGCTTAGTGCAGTTGTTATGACATATTGGACAAATTTTGCCAAAACCGGGTAAGTCTTCCTTGCATTATTTTCTGCTGTTAGTCAGTACATGTTCAAGGAATATAGGCCAATACCTTTTTAAATCTTTATTTGTGAGCTGTTGCTTTGTGCAGAAAATTTAGTTCTAATAAGGTTCTGCATAATCTTTAAATGTATTTCTTTTTAAGGCAATTTCTCTTGCCAGTATTTAACACAGTTGGGAGAAAGACATGTATTAAACAATCTACTGCTTACCGTATTTTACATTTTATATATATTATTCTATAGCATTATAGTATCCAATATTTAGTGGATTTTTGTAACTGAAGGTAACATTTTATTGTATAAATAAACAAGAAGCATTTAATCATATATTTGTTTTTTAACGGGCTCGGCATTGCAAAAAAAGTGAATTTTTTCCCTTGTTTTTATGTCTAAAAGCCAATATCTCTGTCATTAAAGCAAAGGCTTTGCAGAGGCTAATGCTAGTTACGACCATTATATACCATCAACAGCTCAATAGAGCCCTTTTGATGATAAATAAATACATAAAAAATAGAATGCTTGATGCTGGAATGATTCTTAAGGGCTAATAGTATTAATGGGAAAATAGCAATTTGGTTTGAAGGAGTTAAATAAGATACACAAGTCAACATCTACTGACTTTAAGAAGTCATAGGTATTGTAAAAATGAAAGCATGTATTTTTAGTGATACATTTAATTAAATATTTATCTGCTGTATGCCTCTGGGTGTGTAAATAATCATAGTATAAAAATACTAGGATATAGTCAATTTCCTTGCTACACATGATCTGTAGTGAAACCCTCCCTGATCTAAGACAATGTATCAATCTACATCTTCAATTCATTCTTACTGAATACACAACCCTTTAACATCTACGACAACTACGTTTCTCTCCTCTAGGAGGATTCCATACAATTAGGAGAAGAGACTCCTCTCATATAAAAGGCATACAACTGTTGCAATTGTGGGTCACCCTGAGCAGGGCTTAAAGCACTGGTCTAAGCATAGTCCAACAACTGCACAATTTCCACTGGGCTATGACTTTTATATATGAAGCACGTTATATTAACTTAAAAACTATTTATTTTTTTATCACACTCACATTACATAACCCTATAATCCAGTAATGGAGTAATATAAGTAAAATGTACTGTCTGGAACACTTTAGAATAAAACATTCTAAAATTCTAAATATATATTCTAATATATATTTATCAAATGAGTTGCATGGGTAAATGATTAATGCAGAGTAGTACCATAGTTTAAACACTAGATGGTAATGTGGCTCACCGAATTGTGTTCAGGATTGTAATAATCATTCTTAAAGGTTCAATTTATGTAAATGCACTGCTTACTACTAACATATTTAATACAATTGGGTACTATAGGCAAACTATTGGTAACACAAATGCAGAAAGCAAAATATCTCAAGAATTATTTTTTTAATGGGGCAACATACATAATATTTTTAACATTCGCTGAAATTCATATACTTAGATAGATGACAGATAGATAGATCGATAGATAGATCGATAGATAGATAGAAATTATCAGGCAGACAAATTGCGTATGTGATTGAATGGTAAAAGGTGACAAATTTAAATGATTCTAAAGATATAAGTAATCTGTCTTATTATTCAATTGTAAGCACAATAAACGAAAAGCAATATCAAAAGAACAGAAAATCATTAAGACTAAAATAATAGTATATAATTATATATCAATGCTACAATCAAAGTGCATAGTGTCAATCCATCTCAATACAATACCTTCAATACAAAGAGAGAGATCTGCTTTGTAATCAGATCATTAACTCTATTGAGGTCAGTCTATAACATTCAGTGTATGTGCCATGGAACCGTAAGAAGTTGAATGCCAAGATATGATGTTATAACTCTGCAGACAAGATGGCGTGGAGGTAAATGGGGCTTCGCTGTGGGTTAGGTGTATTGTGGCCCCCAGCAATGCACCACTGGCTCTGAAGAGTTAAGAAATGCATTGAATTTGTAGTCATAAAATATAAGTACTTTAAATAAAACAGAGGAAATCTATAAAATGGTAGGTGGAAGTCTGAATACTAAAAATCAGTTGACAAAGCATCATGGATCACATAACATTGGTAAGCTGGGAGGACTAACTGACAAATTGGTACCATTTATAGCATATTAAATAGCTCACTTCATATCATTCAGATATCACATTAAAATGGTAGTTCACTCTCGAGCTCCTTACTATGAAATGAAGTACTTAACCTATCATACCTCTGCAAATAATTCTTCAAGCCTGTAGTGTTTTAAGCAATTTAGACAGGCTAGCTGATATTAAAAATAATTCTATAGTTGCATTTGTAATTGAGACAATCAGATTATAATAATGATTAGAAGGGCTAAATTTGAGCAAGTATGGCCCTCAGTGATACCCGGCAATTAGCGACCTGGCTAAGTCTCTCTTACAGTAGAGATTATATACAGAAGTTTATCCATGCAATTCTGTTTTTAGGGGGAAAAGCTTGAGAGTTTACTGTTATTAGGCATATTCTGGCCTAACCCAACTAGGCTCATGCCCCCATGTTGGGCGACCAGGGTACCTGAAATGCCACTTCTTAATAGGCTAGTTAAAAGGGAGATCACTGATTAACACTATGAAGAGCTGTGATGAGTTGGCCCATTCCTCCATAGTTCCTTTGAGAGCCGCACTTCCTTTATTGCCCAGTAGAAGGGATAGCGGCACGGAGGGGCAACAGGCGACACTGCACTGGGTTAGGCCTAGGGCAGGGCCAAAGATAAACATGCCACTGTTTGCTGTCTCTTTAAATTCACATTAATAATACATATTATTATTATTAGTATATTAGTTTGTATCATGTAGTTCCAGACTAATAAATAAACACTCTGTTAAAAGCACAGGCACTATGTTAAGCAACTGGACATTGCCACAGGACTATATAAAATCTTTAGAAGCATGTTGGTGAAATATTTAATTATATTTATGCACCAATGTTTGCGAGCATGCAACTTAATTAAAACATATCTTTCCTATTTCCCAGATCCTACATTTTACAGTTGAGAACACGAAACAGACCAATGTAATGTGTTAATGGATTTAAATATACAATATAGGTATTCCATTCATGCTCGCTGGTGAGCAGGAGATGTGATCAATGCATTCCCTGCAACCAAATAGCTGGAGGCTGCAAAGAAAGCAAATGCATAGAGGGGATTCTGGTCAATCCTGCTTTGGATGTGCATGCAAATAAATAAACAAGCATTAAAAGGGACACTCCAGTCACTTTTTAAGTAACTTAATATGCATTAACTTAAATAAAGTAAATACATTAAATAAAATTAAACGACTTACCGACAGCTTGTGCGACTTATTGTTTGCTTGAGGTTCTTAGAAAAGCGAGCAGGATAAAAAAAAATAACAGCAAAAACTGAGAGAGAATGAATGTGATAAAAATATTTAACCCTAGAGTACCAGCTATATAAGTAGTATATAGCTAGCTCAAAAGGACTTTAGTCCCCTTTTGAACCCCCAATATATCTCAACACCTAAGTGTAAGCGAGCTGTAATTATTTTTTATATATATATATATATATATAAAGCCAACTCATATTTGCACTTGCCAAAAAAATGATATATATATATTAATTTTTTATCAAGTACAAATATGAGTTTAACTTTAGTAAATTGGATAAAGAGATATTTATTTTCTGATATTTTGTGAATTTGCAGCATGCTCATATGTACTGCTTTGTGTACTAACCTTGATCTGGCATCATTTTGTTACAGTACATTTTTAAATTTCTGCCTGCATCGTGTTTTTCTATAACCTTGAGTCTTTTGCATTGAATTAAAATTAAAGGCAAACTCAATGTTTCACTAGGGGACTGTAAATCTTTCCAATGAAGGTTTTAATGGCAGCATTAGGCTTTCCAAACTGCAGCCCTACTGCAGTGCAGTGTGCAGACTGCACCATTATAAAAAAAGATTGCAGTGACATCGGAATTATAATGCTAAGAAATGTAACACTATGGACGTTGGATTTTACCTTTATTATAGTAAACAATCAAACGGACATAATGAAGAATATCACAAAGGCAAAAAGAAATAGCTAATTTGTGTATTCAATATCACAATTTTAAAAAAATGAAAAGATAATTGCTTTTCCTGCAGTGTAGATGACTTAAATAATGAAAATGGTTATTATAATTTTTTTAAATTTTTTTATTTATTAAAGTGAGTGTGCATGTCAGTTGGGGGAGCAATATATATATATATATATATATATATATATATATATTCTTCTTAAATAAAACCGTTAAGTTATGTGCACTTAATATTTCTGTTAGTTCATGCTGAGGTAATTTAACAGATTAAATCTCTTCTGTGTTCCTATTATCTTTATCGCTGAGGGCTGGAGGTGCCACAAAGAAAACATAGTGACAGTGGATGCTCCTCCATAGGAGCACATGCGCACGTGAACCCCCAAGCACAAAAGGAAAAGAAAAATTAACAAAACTCATCAAAAATCCATTTTAATCAAAATTAAATAGAAATAATAAGTGTGTTATAATAAACAATGTTTATCATAATACACTTATTATTTCTATTTAATTTAGATTAAAATGGATCGTTGATGAATTTTGCAAATTCCTGTCCCCTCCTCTCCCCTGATGTAGCCTGCCTACACAAGAAAGAGCTATGAACAGCCAAAAAGATTAACTTTTGATTATAATAAATGAGCTACATGAGGAAATGTATCTTAGATTTACGTTATTATTCAATAAGTTGCTCATTTATGTTGAGTGCTACAGGTAGCTTTTGTAAGGATGGAGGAGGAGAAGACAAATTAGGACAGGTTATTGATTACATCATGTTGGTTCCATCACTCTGACACACTTATCTCAGCTTCCATGTGGTGAACCTTTAAATTAAATATCTCCAAAACAAGTGCACTGGTTCCTAAACACAAACCACAAGCTGTAGATCATTTTAATTAATTAATTAATCAGCTGTAGCTGCTAAAAGTAAAAGCCGCGTTGGCTATTGTTGCCATTTCAAAGACAAATTCTTTTTCTCGGACTCAAGATTGTAAACTGACAAGCTTAGAGCTGGACATAGAAAACCCTTAAACACAGAACTGTTATAATTCTACACTGTTTCTAAAAATATTGCCATAAATAATTTTTTTTAAATTTGCAAACCAATTGTAAAAATATGTTATTATTTTTCTGCACCTTAAGCAAACAATTTTTATATAGTGTATATCTATCGGGAATGACACTTTATTATTATGGCAAATTATTTCAATATTTATATATACTGTATATATGTGTATTTATATATATATATATATATATATATATATAAATATTCATATGTATTCTATATAGACTTTTCATATATTTGTATATTACATTTTGTAGGGGTTTGTAGGAATTTTATGATTTATAGTTACATTATTTTTATTCTTTATTCAAACTAAACAGGATATTGTAAGAGAAGAAAGTATGTGAAGTACTGTCCATTTACTATGCTTATCAAATAAACAAATTATTGGTTAATTTAATACTATTATACTATTAGAATATTATATTCTAATAGTATTATATTCTAATACTATTAGAATATAATATTTTAAAGCATACAATGTGAGGTGTAAACTCTTAATGCTATTCAAATGAATTTCTAAAAAACAAAAAAAACAAAAACCCTTATTACTCGTAATCTTCAATTCATTTTTACTTTTCTTCTTTTTTTTAGTGATCCAAATAAACCAGTCCCACAAGACACAAAGTTCATCCATACAAAGCCCAATCGATTTGAAGAAGTTGCATGGTCCAAATATGATCCAAAGGATCAACTCTATTTACATATTGGCTTAAAACCAAGAGTAAGGGATCACTACAGAGCAACAAAGGTGGCTTTCTGGCTGGAATTGGTACCACATTTACATAACCTGAATGAAATCTTCCAGTATGTGTCAACAACCACTAAGGTGCCTCCTCCTGATATGACATCCTTTCCTTATGTCACAAGAAGGTCACCTGTTAAATCAAGGGCTACCACAAAACGTCCTGCTATGACACCAGCAAATAATCCTAAAGAAACTCAAAAAACTGTTTTGGGAGAAAGTACTATTATTACAGAAGACAAGCGAGATTACTCAACAGAACTTAGTGTTACAATTGCTGTTGGAGCATCCCTCTTGTTTCTTAACATTCTGGCCTTTGCTGCTTTATACTACAAAAAAGATAAAAGGCGTCATGAGACACACAGACGCCCAAGTCCTCAAAGGAATACAACAAACGACATAGCTCATATACAAAATGAAGAAATAATGTCATTGCAGATGAAACAGCTGGAGCATGACCATGAGTGTGAGGCCTTGCAGGCGCATGATACTTTACGGCTAACCTGTCCACCCGACTACACCCTCACACTAAGGAGGTCTCCAGATGACATTCCTCTCATGACTCCAAATACTATTACAATGATTCCGAATACACTAACAGGAATGCAACCCCTGCATACCTTTAATACCTTTAGTGGAGGCCAAAATAGTACTAATTTACCCCATGGGCATTCTACCACTCGGGTATAGCTTTGCCACTTTTGCAGCCACTTGAAGAAAACAAAAACAAACAGAATATTCATCAAGATGTAAGAAGGAGTTATTTTCTTACTCATTTTATCCAGGCTAGAGGATGTATCCAATATCTATAAAGAACAGCCCAAAACATGAAACGTGTAAATACTCTTATGATGTTACTTATGAATTTATCCCTGCTAGATGAAGAGCTACACTTTCTGGACATTCTCTTTACAGTGAATGGATGTTTCCTCAATCATACATGACAAAAACAGGTTGCTTTGGAAGATGTTAATTATCAATCTGCTTTGTTTTTGTTTTCTAAGCTCTCTATGTGCCATAAAATGAATGGCCCTTGGTCAAACAAGTAAATATATTAAGCTTTTTTTATGAAGCTACACATTACGATGGAAACTATTTAAAATAAAAAGAGGGACTGACTATGCAGAATAAATGTTCTGACAAGGAAGGCAAATGCCATTACGAACTGTATTTAAAGAAAAAAATATTTGTAAAAAATGTAAATAGCTGTGAGTTAAAAATTATCTTTTATCGATGTTTTAAGTTTAAAACAAAATAACTTTTAGAAAAATTGTGCTTTTAGTTGTTACCTATGTGTATATACATTAGTCAAGACCCATCTCTGTTGCCTCCAGAATAAGAAAGAGTTTTCTTCTTAATAACCTATCCTTGAGAAGGTTTGGAATTTTTTAACCTTATTCATTTGTAGGAAAAACTGCAAGTTCACTTGAAGATGACATTTTGAATATGTTAACAAAAAAGTTACCTTTTGAGGTTCTACAAATGCATGTTCAATTTAATCTGACAAGCTGATTATTATTACTATCACTTTTTTATTTTGGGGTTTTTTTTGCATTTTTCATTTTGGGCTTTTGTTTCTTAAGAGAGGTACAAAAAATTCATTTGAGTATGCTTTGAGTTGCTGTTTTAAGTGCCCATATGAATTTAGGAAAGCTTGTTAACTAGTTAGTCAAACTATACCATATGTCTCTGTATTCACCGACCTCTGCGACAGAGTTAGAACTGTCTTCTGTAACACTAACAGAATCAATACTGAGGTTCAGTTAGTTTAAGTGATGAGAACTAAGTCACTACATAGAATATACAACGTTTGTCATTTTATATGTGGGTCAGGAAACATTTTAATTTTTTATTTTAATGATTATGTACCTGTTACATGAGTAATGCACATAATGAAAAGATATAAAGAGAGATCACCAAATGATTTTCAAATAAATTCTGAACATTTTAATGGAAAAAATATAACATTTCTATTATTTTTCCTTTCTTGGAAGATTTATTTGCATTTTTTTAATACAGATATATTTGTCAGAAGTATAAAACATGGGTTTATTGCTATGTTAACCAAATATATTTTTGTATGTTTTTAGGTAAAAATCTCATGCAGATGTTTGTGGAAATCAGTGCATCCATTTTTATATCAATTCCAGAATTCCATGTCAACTTCCAAATTCTGTAGTTAAAGTTGATACCTATTATTGGGCCAACACACAAAAAAGCATGTAAAGTAACAGAAGCTCTGAATATATCCAAAACCCACCTATGTGTGCCCTTGTATGTTCAAGAGTTAAAAATACAAAGCTGTAGATCCCTGGCTTGATTTTCACATAGCAATTACTTGTGCATTTAAAAACTTGCCATTTTAGAATATGTGCTTAATATTATTTGCAATACAGTTGTCTATAAAAAGTAAATGTAAAAAGCTAATTTACAGTTTATTTCTTTGAAACATAAGCACATATTAAGTATATATATATATATATATATGTATGTATATATATATATATACATACACACACATATATATATATACTTAATATGTGCTTATGTTTCAAAGAAATAAACTGTAAATTAGCTTTATATAGCCAGATATACGTAACCAAAGAAAAATGGGCACTCACGGGTCTTTGTAGTTAAGTGCATTAAACACTAGTTTATTTCAATCAGCACGGCCAACGTTTCGGACCACCTCCGGTCCTTTCTCAAGAGGTGGTCCGAAAGTGCCCATTTTTCTTTGGTTACGTATATATATCAAAACCTTACTGTTACAGAGCCAAAGATGAACCGCGTTAGTGTGCATATGTGTATATTTTCTTCATATTTGGTTCCATATGATTCTATACTTATGTATACATATATATATATATGTAAAAGGGTCCAGTAGACACGATGTCAAAAAATAGAGTATTGCAGAGTATGCGGTGATACCTTTTTTATTGGACTAACATAAAATGAAAAAGACAAGCTTTCGAGAGTTATCCTTCCTTCATCAGGTCTGAAGCAATACTAATCAACATGATAGAGGTTACAACTTAAAACAAGTGATGGTATAAGGGGGGGGGGTTGAGTGGGGTGTCGTAAATAATAGGTCTGGAGGTGAGAAATGCAGAGAGGTGGAGAGATAACCCAGGGACAGAACAAATAAACTTAGGGAACCAATAACCACAGTAAAACATCAAAGATAACAGCAATTAGACATTGGATGACTAGATGAAGTTCATATGAAGTTCTGGTAGTGTGTAAGGAAACCAGAATCCACATTAAGTCCCTCTTTTATGGTGTTAAAATGTGTAATCATTTTCATCTCAAATGTTTTTCTTTCCTGAGAGTCTCTGAAATTTCCTTTGAGTACTTTAATTTTTAGGTTTTGGATGGAGTGATTGTTCTGTGTGAAATGATGTCCTACCGGGGTGCAATATTTTTCTTCCTCATGGTTTTTGATGGAGCTTCGGTGCAGGTTCATTCTAAGGTGCAGCTTAAGCCCAGTTTCTCCAATGTAGCACCCTTTGTCACATGCAGAACATTGTATCATGTGTACCACGTTTGCCAATTCACATGAGTAAGAATCTTTGATGATGTATGTTTTGTTGTTGTGACTGGCTGTGTTGCTGTCACATATATGTTGGCAAAGTTTGCAGCGGGATTTGTTGCATGGTACAGTGCCATTCTGTGTATGCTCCTGTTCTGGGGCCAGTTTGCTGCACACTAATTTTTTCCTCAGGTTTGGTGGTTGTTTGAATGCCAGTATTGGGGGCTGAGGGAATATTTTTTTCAGTATGGGGTCTTCTGAGAATATCGGCTGTAGGTCTTTAATAATTTTGCGGATTTCCTCAAGAGTTGGGTTGTAGGTAACTACCAGAGGGATCCTGCTTGTGTTATCCTTTTTTTTTGTATTCTAGAAGCCTTTCCCGTGGTGTCCTTACAGCAGATTTAATTTTTTTGGATATAGTTTTTTCCTTGTAGCCCTTCTTCTGAAATGACTCTGCCAGCGCGCCCAGGTGTTTGTCTCTGTCCTGAGTGTCAGAGCAGATACGGTGGTATCTTATGGCTTGGCTGTAAATGACACCTTGTTTAGTGTGTTTGGGATGAAAGCTTGAATTGTGAAGGTAGCTGTACCTGTCTGTGGGTTTTCTATACACGGAAGAGTGAAGAAAGCCAGAGGTGACAGTTATAGTGCAGTCCAGGAAGCTCACACTGTGTTTTGAGAAATTCATTTTGAGTTTTATAGATGGGTGGAATGAATTGAAAGATTTGTGGAATTTTAAAAGGTTTTCTTCTCCTTCTGTCCATATTATGAAGATGTCGTCGATGTAACGGTAATAATTATGCGGTTTGTGGGGGTGAGTGGCTAGGAATCTCTGTTCCAAGTCAGCCATGAAAAGGTTGGCATATTGCGGTGACATTTTGGTGCCCATGGCTGTCCCGGTCATTTGTAGGTAGTTAGTGTCTTCAAGTAGAACTTGAAATAGTTGTGTGTCAGTATAAATTCTATGAGCTTGGCAATGGTTTCACTATCATATTTTTGTGTGGCATTGCTGGAGGAGAGGAATTTGATGCAGGCCTCAATACCATCTTTATGGGGGATGTTGCTATATAAAGACTCCACATCCATGGTTGCAAGTATTGTATTGGCAGGAAGGTTACTAACTTGGCTCAGTTTATTGAGAAAATCAGTGGTGTCCTGTATAAAGCTCTCAGTGCTGATAACTAGGGGCTTAAGAATGTTTTCTATAAGGCCAGATATAGATTCGGTAAGAGTTCCCATACCTGTAATAATGGGCTGTCCTGGGTTGCCTGGCTTGTGGATTTTGGGCAGCATGTAGAAAGTGCCTATTTGAGGATTTGAAGGCACAAGATTTTCCAATTCTTGTTGCATGTGTTTTGAGAAGGATCTGATAAGTTTGATAAGATCTTCTGTATAATTTTTTGTAGTAGAATTCATCTGCCAATTGTCTATTTCCTTCTGCCATGTAGTCCTGGGTGTTCATGATGACTACTGATCCGCCTTTGTCAGCTGGCTTGATGATTATGTTTTTATTATTCATTAAATTATTCAAGGCATTTCTTTCTGAAGGTAGGAGGTTGTGTAGCATTTTTTTCTGTTGTGTGGTAGCGAGGGATGCTGCCAACAAACTTTGCCAACATATATGTGACAGCAACACAGCCAGTCACAACAACAAAACATACAGCATCAAAGATTCTTACGCATGTACATCGGCAAACGTGGTATACATGATACAATGCTCTGCATGTGACAAAGGGTGCTACATTGGAGAAACTGGGCTTAAGCTGCACCTTAGAATGAACCTGCACCGAAGCTCCATCAAAAACCATGAGGAAGAAAAATATTGCACCCCGGTAGGACATCATTTCACACAGAACAATCACTCCATCCAAAACCTAAAAATTAAAGTACTCAAAGGAAATTTCAGAGACTCTCAGGAAAGAAAAACATTTGAGATGAAAATGATTACACATTTTAACACCATAAAAGAGGGACTTAATGTGGATTCTGGTTTCCTTACACACTACCAGAACTTCATATGAACTTCATCTAGTCATCCAATGTCTAATTGCTGTTATCTTTGATGTTTTACTGTGGTTATTGGTTCCCTAAGTTTATTTGTTCTGTCCCTGGGTTATCTCTCCACCTCTCTGCATTTCTCACCTCCAGACCTATTATTTACGACACCCCACTCAACCCCCCCCCCCTTATACCATCACTTGTTTTAAGTTGTAACCTCTATCATGTTGATTAGTATTGCTTCAGACCTGATGAAGGGAGGATAACTCTCGAAAGCTTGTCTTTTTAATATTATGTTAGTCCAATAAAAAAGGTATCACCGCATACTCTGCAATACTCTATTTTTTGACATCGTATATATATGCTTAATATGTGCTTATATTTCAAAGCAACAAACTGTAAATTAGCTTTTTACATTTACTTTATATATATATGTATATATATATATATATATATATATATATATGTGTATACATAAGTATAGAATCATATGGAACCAAATATGAAGAAAATATACACATATGCACACTAACGCGGTTCATCTTTGGCTCTGTAACAGTAAGGTTTTGAGCAGAACCAAATCACAGCGCCACCTTGAGGTGCGGCCCGCGTGAGATCGCAGCCAGGATCACAAGAGCCCTGCTGCTTACTTGTGGGAGGTCTTATTGTCCTGCACAGAGGAAGCGGGAGGCCACGCCCCCTGCTGAAGTCTGTGAGCGGCATCGAGAGCTGTAGTGCAGGTAAGGGGGTGGGTGTTTGAATGAGTATGCCTGATTGAGGGAATGAATCTGTGAATGAATGAATTTGTGTGTGTGTGTGTGTGTGTGTGATAGCATGGATGTGTAAGTGCTGGAATCTAGGCATGATGGGACTGTGATTGCTGTTAGCAATCACACTCCTATCATGCCAAGTCAGCCAGTACATGCGGAAACCTGGCTAGCTGCCCCCTTGTGTATTGATGCTGCCAGCAGTATGGGGTCTGCACTTACAGCCACCATGTACTGGCTGACTTGGGATGGTAGGAGTGTGATTGCTAACAGCAATCTGCTAACAGCAGTCACAGTCCCATCATGCCTAGGTTCTAGCATTTACTGGTTGCCTGGTATAAAAAGAGTTTGTTTGCTGTTAGCAATCACACTCCTATCATGCCAAGTCATATTGTTGATTTTGTTTGTCCAATTGTGGTGTTACTTTTAACAAGTGTGGTTAACGCACTAAAATTGGACAAAAAAATACAATAACAATTAATTTATATATGATTGTTGACAGCAATCACACTCCTATCATGCCCAGCCAACCAGGTTTTGTGTCGTTTACTTTATTTTAATCTGCATATTTTATTAAAGGCTATATTTTCTCACAGTGAAAAATGAGTGCGGCCCTCGCACGTATACAATTCTGATGAAGTGGCCCACTGCAGAAAAAACTTGGACACCCCTGGTATAGAGTATAGTCCAGAGGAAAAACTCAAAGTTTAGTCATGGATAGGTAGAAGCTCAAAGCACAATTCTGATTATATATGCCAAATACATAAGGTAAGAATCATAGCCAGAAATCAATGTCAATACACAAACAAGCAATCCCTAAAAAGCACATCAAGAGTAGTAGCACACTAGCTCTTTCAACAGGATGTGTGGTGTCTTGTAAAAGCTGCACTTAATCATTTGATCCAGGACAGCCAATGGCATTTTGCACCAAGATGGCGTGATTCAGGATTTGCAGTTGGTGAACCTGTGATCAGAAACAGCCAAATCTATTGTGGTCTGGAAGAATGTTAGTAAGGATTGACTACCATTGAGCTCATTGGTTGTTCCTTGGGCTGTTTAGAATTCAAGTATTTTGTTCCCTGGAGGCACTGGAACCTGGGGGGTAATGGAGGAACTGGAGCCAGAAGAGCATAGGCTGATACATGTGACACAGATTCTATATAACTTCGTTGATGGAGCACCCAGACATCTCATGTTTGTATATTTACAGTTGTAAAGCAATCACCAGCATACTGAAGGTTACCGTATCTAAAGTTGCCAAAATGGTTTTGTATAACTATGGACACTGTACCTCAAATGGGCCCTTTTGTGCTGCTGCTTCATCTTTTTAGCAGCATACATAGAAAGAATTTGACGGCATACAAAAACCAATTTGCCCAGCTAGTCTATCCATTTTTCCTGATGTAAAGCCTCAAACTTTAAACAGTCGTTGGTCTTCTCTTAGATTCAGTATAACTTTATGCTATGCACATATAAATTCCCTCACTGTATTATCTATCAGTACCACTTCTATCACTTCTGCTAGGACTTACTTATTATGTTGAATGCACATTAGAAACAAGGTAGTTTTAAGAACCTTAATAGAAGTAGGAAAACAAAGTAGTAGGCAAAGTTAAATATACTTTGGCCAAATGTTTTGGCCCTTTTTATTAGGAATTCGCTCTGATAGTTTGATATAGTTATTAAACAAGTAATTGTATTTTAAATATATTACTCACACTAAATGTTGGATTATACATATAAAAATGGGTTTAAAAGAAGGGTCTATCAGTCCTTGAAAACTAATATATAATTTGTTTGGGTATAATATGCATAATTTGTCTGTTTTTTTCAAGAGTCCTTCAAAGGGGGTGTATTATACCCAAGTACAAATGTGTTTATGCTGCTTGATCATACCATGAAAGCGATTGTTAACCTTGCACTGAAAAAAAATCTTCAACAGCACCGGCCTGGAAGACAAAGATGTTTCCAAATCTGTTGCTGTCAGTTACACTCTACATCACCAAGGTCATAAGGTTAAACCCCAAAGAAATGACACACACTCTTAATAAAACTATATATTTTATTAATATTTTTACATTTGTATTACATAACTATCAGATTCACCAATCCATACAAGTGGCCCAAACGTATTACTTACAAGTGATCTGATAATGTTTATGTTTAATATGTATTTGAGTTTAACCACTTCATGACAAAGCCCGTACATGTACGAGCTCACAATGCATTGTTTTTAATGGGTTTAAGGACAACCCATTGTCCTTAAGGGGTTAAACATGTCTGAAACAAATGATTTGTTATCTGATCTATGATTAATGACTCAGCAATCACCACCCAGTGACCAAATCTGGTGGATTGAATAAACATATAGTAAAAATAGGCAAAAGCTCAGATCAGGTGTGAAGAAACCCTTGGTATGAGGTTTTAAGGGTTATAAGGGTAAGCCATTATATTTTCTCCAATGGTGAAAAAAAGATTGTCATCAAACATACATAAAGACATATTTTATTTATTAACACAAAGCAGTTAAATGCACTTACAGACATTTTGTTAGATAATTAAACATTTTAGATACCAATGTACCTACCAATTTACCTTTTTTCAGAAACAAATATAAGCCACATGTTTGTTTTGAAGCATAAATCAATATAGTCAAGTAGTAAAGCCATACTTTATTTTGACTATAGTGAATTATATAAATAATGCAGAAGTTACCAAGAAAAATATATGTTTGCTGTACGTTTGTACGTTTTTATATTCAGATATTAAGCACTGTGCAACAGTGTCTTATAGAGGATGAAACAAATGATGAAAAGTATGCAAACATTATACTACATATGCATATAATTAGATGGAAGCAGAAACTAGTGTTGCTTCTAATACTATTATTGAGTGAGATATTAATGTATTCATCTGCTTAAAATGTTACATTTGAGATTTTTTTATTTTATTTTATCTTTTTAAGCACTAGTTGAGGCCTGGGTATTTTTAGGGTCATCTAGCCGTTGTGGTGTATATTAAGCATGTGTGTGTATGTAGTTAAATGGTTACATATGTTGAAACACTATCAAGTTCCACTTTTCCATGTACCCATATCAGCTGATCCAGAAGACGGCAAAAAAAGACATAATGGAATGGAAGCTATGTACAGAGGATACAACAATATTAATCAGCCTTTTTGCAATCACTATTTAGAGACTTTGTCCTATAAACGATGATTGTATTATGATTGTAGAACATAGAAAACAGATTTTACATTTCCATACCTCAAATCAACAGGAAAAATGTATACAGTTTTGCATCTGCTCTATATTTATGAGACCATCATGTGGCATCACATGCCAATTTCTTATGCTTCAATGAAGAAGTTCAGTCCATAAGATGCCTCGGGTGGGTCTATACACTTGATTAGAATTTTGCTAGCACCTTGTATAGATGTCCTTCGATGATTTATAACATTTATGTCTAATGAGCCTTTCAGTCAAGTGCCCTCTAATAAGAACCTTTCCCTATCAAATTATATCTTTATAAAAATTGCCTCATTGCTTCCAAGTGTTAGGAGGTACACAACAGGTCAGAGAAACCTTAGCTAGGAAGATAAGTAGTTGAACTTTCACTGTCATAGCTTTTAGCATAAGAGAATTCATTAATTGACACTACCTCCTGCTTGCATTTCTATGCATTTTGTTTATTGAATCGTACAAGAGAAATCCTCCAAGATCAGCAGGATCAGCAACATATGGCAGAGCCACTGTTATCAGTTACCTGTACTGACATTATCACTCTTCTCCTTGCCCACCTCCTACAAGGCTGTCTAAAGCAATCACCAGCAACATACAGTAATTGTACACCCTCATGGAGTACACCCTCTTGGTTGAATTCTATGGTTTTACATATCAGGACATAATAACAATCATCTGTTCTTTAGCGGGCCTACAATTTAGGTAAATACAACTTCAGATAAACAAAACATGACATATTACACTGGGTCATGATTTATTCAACAAGAATAAAGCCAAAATGGAGAAGCCATTTGTGTAAAACTAAGTACACCCTAACTGCTTCCATAGGAATTAAGATGCTAAGTAGCAGACAGGTGCTGCTAATACCCTTGATTAATTGATCATTAATTGATCATCAGTAATTTAGACTATATCTATAAAAACCCAAGCTTTAGCAGTTTGCTGGTTTGCAGCATTCAGGTGTGTGCTAACACAATGCCAAGAAGGATAGACATTAGCAATGATGTTAGAGAAGCAATTGTTGCTGCCCGTCAAACTCGGAAGGGTTAAAAGGCTATTTCCAAACATCATGAAGTCTATCATTCTACAGTCAGAAAGATTATTCCAAAGTAGAAAACATTCTAGACGGTTGTCAATCCCTGGGGTGGACGTCCCAGCAAACTCACCCCAAGGTCAGACCATGCAATGCTTAGCAAACAAATCTCAAGAGTTACATCTTCGACTCTACAGGCCTGCATTAGCATGTTAATGTTCATGACAGTACAATTAGAAAAATACTGAATAAATATGGTTTGTTTGGAAGGGTTGCCAGGAGAACCTATTCCTCTAAAAACAACATGGCAGTGTCACAGTCTCGGGTTCCGACAAGCACGGGCAAGCTAATGCCCATGCGCGACGGGCACCACGAGGTGGAGACCCCCAGAGACAAGTACTTACCCGATCTCGGCACATCCATGGTTCCTGTGTAGAAGACGGGGGCGTGTCATCACAGCATAGCTGGAGGCGTGGTCTTGATGGCCGGCTGAAGCTGCATCAGTGATGTCATCCAGTGGGCGGAGCTTAGTTCTGGCGCCGGATTTAAAAATCCGGAAATCCTTCTCCCAGTTACCCTGTTGTGGTCTTTGCTGTATGCACCGTGCTGTTTAGTCTCCTGAGTATTTTGACCCTTTGCTTGCCTGACGTCTCTCTTGCCTGCTGATTTTGTACCGCTACCTTCTCCGATTTGGCTACCGATTTGGCTCGTCTGACTACCCTCTCTGGATTTTGACCCTGGCTTGTTCGACTACCCTCTCTGGATTTTGACCACGGCTTGTATGACTACCCGTTTTTGGTGCTCCGACTCGGCTTTCCTGACTATCGTTTTGGCATTATCTCCACCCTGCAGGATTCTTTACCAGATCCATCTATGCTTTTCCAGTACCTTGTTGATCCAACTCCGTTCCAATATTACCTACCTCTACCTGGCCTCCTTACTGTTGGGATCCTCTAAATCCTGGGGTGCTGCCGCCGGGGGCTTCAGCAGTAGTACTTTGGGTAGAAAAACTTCCGCGGTAAGTGCCAGTGTGGTGGTGGTCGTGACAGGCAGCATGGCTTAGGTTTGCAAACTTGCATCTGAACAACTGCTTCTGGAACAATGTCAATGACAAGGCCAAAGTGGAGATGTTTGGCAATAATGCTTTAATAAAAACCAAACACAGCATATCAGCACAAAGACCTCATACCAACTTTCAAGCACAGTGGTGGAGAGGTGATGATTTGAGCTTGTAGCCACAGGACCTGGAAACCTTGCAATCATTGAGTCAACCATGTGGCCATCAGTCCGACAGCTAAAAGCTTTGCCTAAATTGGGTCATGCAGTAGAATAATGATCCCAAGCACACCAGCATATCTACTACAGAACGTTTGAAAAAGACCTTAAGACAGCTGTGCATAAACAAATGCCCACAAACCTCAATTAATTGAAGCAACGTTGTGATGAAGAGTGGACCAAATTTCCTCCACAATGATGTGAGAAACTAAAGTCATACAGAAAACAATTACTTCAAGTTATTGCTGATGAAGGTGGTTCTACAAGCTATTGAATCATAAGGGATAATTAGTTTTTCACACATGGCTTCTCCAGTTTGGCTTTATTTTTGCTTTATAAGTCATGACGGTGTAATATGGCATGTGTTGTTGTTTATCTGAGGTTATATTTACTTAATTTTTAGACCTGCTAAGGAACAGATGATTATTATTATGTCCTAATATGTAAAACCATAGAACGCAAAGAGGGTGCATTTTTTCCCCCACAGGACTTTAGATAATAGGGAGGAATAATCATACCTGGAAACTTTGAAGGAAAGTTGTGGTTTCAACTAGACTTGGGCACCAGGGGGCTCTTCGTCTTCGTGCTCGTCTTCGTCAAAAAAAAAATCTTCGTATTCCGCGAATATTCGCCTGTTCCTGTCCTCTTCGGGCGAATATTCATGGACATTCTTCGTGTTCGTTTTTTCTTCGTTTTTTTTCCGGTTAAGGGGTTAATATGGGGTTAATGCATACCACAGCAGCTCTGGCGCCAGTAGTTTAAATGTGCGTATCAGCAACTCTATTGGTTGCCAGCAGGGGGCCTCCTACTGGAGACCAATGAGCACACTACCAAATTTTGCTAATATTTTCTCGGGCAGAATATTATGCTACTCAATGCAAAACCAACAGAGGGCAGCATTCTGTCCGATGATATATTAGCCATATGTGGTAGTGTGTTCATTTTAATTTATTAATTATTTAAATAAAATATATTCCCATGATCCGCTGGTCTCCCCGCTGCAACAGTTAAATGTCCGAACTTGCAAACTCTTTTTTTTTTCTATATATTTTGTATTTTTGTATTAAACTGTTAGACGAAAGGATCATGGGAATATATTTTATTTTAATAAATGCAAATGAGCACACTGCCACATATGGCTAATATATGTTCGGACAGAATGCTGCCCTCTATTGGTTATACATTGAGTAGCATTGTTCCATATGCTTGAAATCCAAAGTTATTATGCTACTTAATGTATGTAACCAGGGCAGCATTCTGTCCGAAGATATATTAGCCATATATGTTCGTGTAATGGTTTAATACAAAAAAACCAAAATAAATAGAAAAAAAGAGTTTGCAAGGTCGACAGAATTAATGTCCGTGAGTGCGGACATTTAACTGTTGCAGCGGGGAGACGAGCAGATCATGAGAGTATACCGTATTTGCTCTGAAAAATAACCCTCGTCTTCTAATCGGGGTCATCTTATAATCAGACCTCAAATAGAGGTCTGACTATGAGACTAAGATCCAGATCCCCCGCACCGCTGCAGGGGACCTGGATCCTTCTGTCTCCCCCCCATTTAACACTCCCCCCCACCCCACACACACTTACCGGTGCTTCCAATTTCCTGCTGTATACCGGGGCAGCGGGTTGACGTCCACGCGATCCGCGTAGACAACTTCCGCTGCAGCCGGATGGTGGTGTGGCTAGCAGCGGGGGTTGTCTGCGTCCATCGCGCAGACCTTCCCCGACTGTCAGAGATCAGAGTTCCCCACACCTCCTTCCGGCTGCAGCGTAAGGAAGACTGCTGCCCTGGTATACAGCAGGAAATTGGAAGCACCGGTAAGTGTGTGTGGGGTGGGGGAGTGTTAAATTGGGGGGAGACAGAAGGAAGACTGCTGCCCCGGTATACAGCAGGAAATTGGAAGCACCGGTAAGTGTGTGTTGGGTGGGGTGGGGGGGGTTAAATGGGGGGGAGACAGAAGGAAGACTGCTGCCCCGGTATACAGCAGGAAATTAGAAGCACCGGTAAGTGTGTGTGTGTGTGTGTGTGAGGGGGAGTGTTAAATGGGGGCATAGGGCATTTCTGGAGGCAGAGTGCTCTATGAAATGCCTTTTAACCCCCTGAACGCCACTCTGCCTCCTGAAATGCCTTATACCTCCCTATATGCCACTCTGCCCCATAATATGCCTTTTAACCCCCTAAATGCCAGAGTGGCATATAGGGGTATAAGGCATTTCTGGAGGCAGAGTGGCACATAGGGGGTTAAAAGGCATATCATGGGGCACAGTGGCATATAGAGGGTTAAAAAGCATATCATGGGCCACAGTGCCATATTGGAGTGGCAAGCCTGGGGGCAGATGTGCGTAACTGGGGGGCAGGTTGGACAATACAAGGAAATAAAAACAAAAAAATATTTTTCTCAATCATAGCTTTTATAAAAAAATGTAATAGTTTACATGAATTAACATTTACTGGTAAAACTTTTTTCCTATAGGGTCGTCTTATATTCAGGCTTTTTCTTTTTTTCCTAAATTAATATTCAGATTTTGGGGGGTCGTCTTATAATCAGGGTCGTCTTATAATCGAGCAAATATGGTATTTTATTTAAATAATTAATAAATGAAAATAAACACACTGCCACATATGGCTAATATATCTTCGGACAGAATGCTGCCCTCTGTTGGTTATATATTGAGTAGCATAATAACTTACTATGCTACTAAATGTATCTTACCAACAGAGGGCAGCATTGTGTCCGAAGTTATAATAAGTTATTATGCTAAGTTAAATGTCCGTACCAGCGACTTTGTTGGTCGCTGGCACGGACATTTAACTGACACAGCGGGGAGACCACTGGTGTCCCCGCTGTGTCAGTTAACTGTCCGTACCAGCGACTTTGTTGGTGGCCGGCACGGACTTTTAACTGCTGTAGCAGGGTCCCAGGTTTTTGGTTTTTTTTCTTTTTTCTGCATAACAACTAGTGGTAAGGGGCCGTGCGAGTGAGCCTATTGGCCGCTTGCACGGCCCTTTAACCTACGGATTTCTGCTCCCGTTATCCAACGTAGCATCGCAGGGGTTAACGGGAGCGGAAATCAGGAGTTAAAAAGGCTGTGCGAGTGAGCCTATTGGTCACCTGCAGGTGACCAATAGGCTCACTCGCACTGGCCTGCCCGCACTGCCCTGTAACCCCTGACGGCGAACCTGTGGATTTCACACTTCAGTCAGCTCCAGCGATGCCGTGAAGATAAGGTAGGCTAGATGGGGAAGGGACCGGGGAGATTAGTAGACGAAGACGATCACGAAGATTCCTCGTGTGTGTGTCTTCATCTTCGTTTTACCGGCACTGTATTCTCTTCTACGTTTCTTCGGAACGAACAAAAAAACGGACTCTTCGTGTTCGTTTTCATGTTCGCCCGAAGACGAATGCACAAGTCTAGTTTCAACATGCAACCTTCTTAATACATTTTGGTCTATTCCCTAAACTCCAAGTGAGTCGGCAACTAAACAGGAATACGGTTATTTGTATCTTACAAAACAGTTTGTACAGTCTGAAAGTATAGTCTATCTATTTCATATACCTTGGCATGAACACATTTTCTACATTGTATGACATCACAATTCTGTATCTAATCTATAAAATATAAAAAATGATATTAACGTCATAGCAAGACAAACTTTGACAAGTCAAAGGTTGCTCCCGGAACTTTAAAAGTTTTATAAGATATCATTGCCTTTGGCTTTAGGGTACAAATGGAAATATGCTAATATCAAACTGTTCAGAACTCTCAAGTATGTTTTTCATATAAAACATGAAATAGTTTTGTATCAAATAATTATAAGGATATCGTTGGTTTGGTTTAGTTACAGGGTTGTCTGATAAATTCTTCAGATCAGAAGTATTTTTTATTTGTCTATTCAGATAATACTGTTTGTGAATATTTGCTAGCTCTATGATTTTGTTTTTATCTACAGGAGTATAGATTCTGGGACTATTCACTAATGTGAAATGGACAGTCAATTTAGAGGCTAACCTGACTGACAAGACTTGACTGAGGCTACATGCCCTCTTTTGCTTACAATCTTAAAACAATTTATATATTCACTAAAATTCGAGTGGTTTGCAAGAGCATCTTGAAATTTTACAACTTTCAGTTGTGATCAGAAATATTTTGGTGGTATCTGTGTAGCCAGTAGGGTTGTTGTGTGCTTAGCTAGCTAGTGTTAGGTGAAACAGTATGTTAGAAAACCTACTTGTAGCTTTCCTTGGGTGCCCTTGCTTGCTGGTTCCCTCCATGTGCACAGGCTGCCTTTTCTTCAGTCCTAATAGATTTTGCCTTAACTAGCCAGATGATAGGCTCAGGGCCAGACTGGGAATGAAAGCAGCCCTGGAAACATTTGGAGACCAGCTCTTGTACCCACACGCACCCCTTATACATACCCAAGTCACACTATTTGTCATACAAATAACTATGAAACATTCTTTTTATCTCATTATTTGTATTAAAATGCCAGAAAACAAAAGTGTTAAAAGGCCCTAATAAATTAAATACATTAGACACAATGGCATCAAAACATTTGCTACTGCAAACATTTTTAAATGAAAAAGTTCCATTTTATTCAGTGGAACAAAACAGTGATCACATTATTCTTCACGATATTCTTGTAAGAAACTTTTTATTTTTTTATTAATTCATGTAAATTATTTTTTCATATTTAAGAAAACCTATGATTGAGAAAAAACATTTTTTGTTTTTATTTCCTTTTATTTGAAATGCCTTATACACTCTGGCATATAGGGGGTTAAAAGGCATATCATGGGACAGAGTGGCATATAGGGGGTATAAGGCATTTCTGGAGGCAGAGTGGCATATAGGGGGTTAAAAGGCATTTCTAGAGGCAGAGTGGCATGTAGGGGGTTAAAATGCATTTCTGGAGGCAGAGTGGCATAAAGAGGGTTAAAAGGAATATCATGGGGCAGTCTGCCTCCAGAAAAGCCTTATGCCCCCTCAGATAACACTCTCCCCCCGACTTAGCACTGCTTCGGACTCCCTGGTGTTTGATGGGGGCAGCGGGTAGAGGCTGGCGTTCATGAAATTAAAGGGGCCGGCATGCCCGCACCGCGCCGCCCAATGGCCGTGCCTCAGCTCTTCGTCCCACCCCTTTTAAGACGTGCGATGAAGTGCTTGAGGCATAAGGCGTCGGCGGCCGGAGGAGGTGGCTTGCAATCCCGTTCGCAGCTGCTCAGCGGCTGTTTTGAATGTTGGTCCAGCCGGCCCACCAGGAAATTTCCCGCTATCCCAGTGGGCCAGCCCTGCATAGGATCAGATGCCCCTCTTGTGATGCCACGTATTGCTGATAATGAGGGCACAATTTGCTGCTTGCTACCATGACATCTCTAGTAGTAATAGCAAAAAAAAGGAATAAAATTGCATGCAACATTATATCAGCTGGATGGAATGCTGGAAGCATTTTCTGATCCCTCCTGACGTGCAAGAACCAGATATCGTGCATCAAATGTCCCCACAAATAAACATTTCAAAAATATACATTTTATAAATGTTTGTAACAAAAATTTGTCAGATTCTATTTTTCAAATTCTATGTGTTTTTGTGGTCTGCAGCTTACATCATCCTCAGCCCCTACATGAGGATGCATGTGCAGTCTACATGTATGTACAAACTATATGCAAAACATATATTTGCTAACTAGGCTAGGGGCTTTTTATACAATAGTTTGACTTGGAATATAGGTGGAAATAATGTGAAAATATGTTGTTGTTTTTTGTTTCATATAATTACTGTATATCAACTTTGGGAGTACAAGTTAATAAAATAAAATGGGAAATAATGGTTGAATAGGCTTATGGTAAAATTTCATTTAAAGCTACAGGTTTAATGAGCAATATACCCATAATAAAGAATGGATAAAAAAAAAGTTACAGTTTATATTTAGTCTACTCTTAAAACAAAACTGTATTACAAACTGAGATGAGCCCCATAACTTCTACAAACCATATAAAAAGCTATACATGTTGGATATTTCCATAAATGTTTACATGTAGCTAAATCCATTTGGTAGAGATTGGGGGTAACATGGTTGCATATATCGTGCCCAAATGCATCCAGTTAAATGCACTGGTGTTTCTTCTTATTAAAAAAAAAAGTCACAAAATAAATAAAAGTAAAACAAAAATAAATAATCAAATTAATTGATTAATGATGACATGATAAGGGGTACCATCTAGTTACAAGAGATATATAAAGACCTCAAAGAGATCTCTAGTCAAAACGGAAAATGGAAATGGAAAAATAAAAAAGTGAAAAAAACATAAACGATAGTGGCCAAACATCTCATACCCTACTAAAAATATATATTTAAAAAAAAAATTATCACCCCTACTTAAAAGTTCAACAAAACATTTTGTAGTATGTAAGGAAGCGTAAAATGTAAAGAAAAAAACATATATGTAGGATATTCATCTTCTTATAGGATGATGTTGAACATAAATCAGGTTTTTTTTTGTTATTGGCACCTAACTTTTAGAGTAAAGTTACAAAAATGTGTATATATATATATATATATATATATATTCTATAGATAATTTATATCTATTATATATATATTAATTTTCCTGTATTTGTTACTAAACTAGCTCCAAAATAGATCTGAAATTAAGTGCATAGGATGCTTAAATCTAAGTACCATACTTAGATTTAATATATAAAAAAAAAACTTTTCATTATAGTATACCCATATAGTAATCATAGGGTCATTTAGAATTAGAAGGAAGTAATAATTATCTGGAGACTTATATCCGCAACATGTTTTCTATTGAAAACAATCTAGGCATTATTGCTTAACCGGTTGTTATTGCTGTATCTGTTGTTTTATAGCCTCTAAATCTATGATGCTTGAAACTTCTCTACAGAATATAATGTTTCTTGCACTCAATAATGTCAGTACCCACATAGCAGAAAACATTAAATAAACCCCTGCCCCACAATACCATTCTCTGTGCACCCTCTGGTATTCATTTTATAGTTTGATAGGTAACAGAGAAAACGAGAAAATAAAACATGCATTTCATTAAACTATTTACTCAATAGCCATGACGCCATGGATAGCCTAAGAAACTGTTCAGTTTTACATTTACCCATAGGCAACTGAACTGCTTTCAATGTTGATTTAATTGTTTTAATAGCTCAGTATGAAAACATGGTACTTTTCCTTGATTTTAAACAATATGCTTATCGATTATTTTTTTTTAAAGACATCAAGAAGCTCATTATATATGAGCGGAATCCAGTCAGTTGCTATGGTACTCAGGGCCAATTTAGGGATCCAGTGGGCCCCCTCCAATACTCAACTTTGTTTCCAACACATCCATGCTGAGTCTAACACATTTACCCATACACATTCATGCTCACACACACACATACATATCCATACGCACTCATTTATACATACATATTAATGCTGACACACACATACATAAACGCTCACACAAACACTCACTTAATACTCTAGATCGGCTATGAGTTTGAACTCAAGAAACAAGTCAACCTCCATATTTAAAAAAAAATAAAACTATAATATACTTATTACAAGCATATTACAAACACACTCACAATGGTAATGCAATTAAGCTCAAATGCTTAAAGGTAAGCATTCTCATTGTCCCCTGTACTTAAAATGTAATCCTTCTTTGTAGGATTTGGTCAGAGGGCTTGCCTAATTTTGAGTCGTTTGTATGAAAGTGATTATTTTTTTCCTACATAGAACAATTGATTGTCTCAATAAAATGCATAGGGCCGTCCATAGATTTTATGCTTTATATATTTTCAAAGACTTTTTGAAATGAGGCAGTCTAATTACAAGATATTTTTTTATCCACTGCTATGGATCGATCTGTTACGGGAAGAAAAGTACGTTCTTTCCTTTAGTTTTACAGCTTGTCCTAACAACATAACCTGAGATGGAAGAAGGCATTCCTGGTGTTATACAATTTTAGTCCAGTGGGGGGGGTGAGAACGCTTACCTTTTTTGTGTTTGGGCTTAAATCTACCACCTCTGTGAGCACGTTTTATGCTTGTAATAAATATATCATAGTTTTTCTCTTGTTACACTACGAGTGTCTTCCTGTTTTTTTGTAATGTTGCACCCTTCGCTGGTTGGACTTGTTTAAACTTGTTGAGTTGCTCATTCCCGTTTCCAACCTCTAGTGGCCGCCCTTGCCACTCAGAACCACTCAGACTCATTATCAGGTCCAGCTGCAGTGTATTACCTGATCAAGACAGCCTTTATAAACCTGCCCAGCCCTGCAGTCTGGGCCTTGACATTTGAGGACTACCTGTTTGGTTCCTGATCTGTTCCTGCTTTGGTTCCTGATCTGTTCCTGCTTTGGTTCCTGATCTGTTCCTGAGTTGCGGCCAGCGCCTCACTAAGTGGACTCCCAAGTCGAGTGCCCTGCAAGTGGGCAACCTGCCGTGTGCCCTGCAAGTGGGCTTCCTGCCGTGTGCCCTGCAAGTGGGCTTCCTGCCGTGTGTGCCCCAACTAGAGGGCTTCCTGCCGTGTGTGCCCCAACTAGAGGGCTTCCTGCCGTGTGTGCCCCAACCCGAGGGCTTCCTGCCGTGTGTGCCCCTACCCGAGGGCTTCCTGCCGTGTGTGCCCCTACCCGAGGGCTTCCTGCCGTGTGTGTCCCAACCCGAGGGCTTCCTGCCATGTGTGCCCCAACCCGAGGGCTTCCTACCGTGTGTGCCCCAACTAGAGGGCTTCCTGCCGAGTGTGCCCCAACCAGAGAGCTTCCTTCCAAGTGACTTTCCTTGTATATATATAGTTGTACCATCATCTACAATACAGCTCTTAATCCTGATCTTCTGTCTGTGGTTTATTTCCTGCGCCTGTCTGTAACAACCCCAGGCCATCATGCATCGTGGGGTACAGACAGAGCCCCTCATATCCCCTGCACCTGGGCTCCTATCAGACCTGCACCCCCGGTTCGTGACATTTTTTAAGATAAAATTTTACTGAAAGTGGATCTGGAGTGAAAATAGTAAACATGAAATACATTTTATTCCTACTATTAATTTATATTATTATTTATGTTATTAGTTCAGAGATATTTCACACCAGTGTGATATTTGCCACAAATCCCCGCGAGGATCGATAGATCAAAGGGGGCGTGCACCATGATGACATGAGAGCTGTCTCCGCATGTGCAGATGGCATCTCATGAATATCCATGTATTTGTCTTAAAGGGACATTTATCTATTTCCCCCCACCCCTTATTGGATGGGTAGGAGGGTTTAGAAGCTTGGAGGGATATTTAAATCATCAGTTCGTATTCCTCATTGCCTGTGATAGTGCCTCAGTACTTCACTAGCGTTTTGTCTATCTCTGAACATTTTGACTTTGAATTCTGCTTGTTCCTGACTACCATTGTTTGCCGCCTGCCCTGAACCATGCTACTTGATCCCCACTACTCTTTTGCCTGACCCGTGTTTATTGTCTGTTTGTTCCTGATTTCGGCTTGGCTCCTGACCTCTATTGGTTCTGCTGCCCACTGCCAAGTGATTCTGTTGTCTGCGGTTTACCTGTATTCATTATCCGGCCTCCTGTTGACCGCTAGGGGCAGCCTTCTCCAGTTTCTGCAGCAAGGATCCACTTCTAGCTTGCTGAAAACTACAGTTATACTCTGAAGAGCAGAGAAGAATCCACATGGAGAAGCAGAGGAGCAGCAGAAGTAAAGATGGAGAAGGGGAGAAGGATGGTGTTTTTGTGAGGGGGTACAAAGTAACATGCACAAAATATGTATACTGAGTTGGGCACTTAATTATGTTTCTTGACTGAGTGGCCAGAGAGTTGAATTGCTTCCTTCTTTGTCAAAATATAATGCTAGATGGGTCATTGTATAGAACCCATTGTGGACAGAGCGTACTATGAAATGATGCACCCTTAGATGATCATGTTATGTATAATTTAACAAAAATAAATGCTGAAGATGACTAACGTCCACAATGCAATATCAATTAAACCAATATTTGGTGCTTGTGATATATTTATATGATTTATATTTTGATTCAGAAATATACTCCATGTAAATATACACTATATTTTGCGAGCCAGGCCGTCTTGAACAACATCAGTGCCTGTCCTCACAAATGCACTACTGAATAATTGAGCAAAAATCCCCACAGAAACATTCCAAAATCTTGTGGAAAGCATTCACAGAAGAGCGGAAAATGTTATAGCTGCATAGAGGAACCAACCACGTATTAACGTCTTTGTATTTAGAACTTAAAATAATAAAAATCCCTGTAAATGTGATGTTCAGGTGTCCCAAAACTTTTGTCCATATAGTGTATCTTAGTAATAAACTTAAAATTTGAGCTTTGTAGGCTAAAAGATGAATTTTAGAAAGAAAAAAAAAAGAATTACACCTAGCAATTTGTTATGTTATACTTTGACAACAATTTTCCCGGAAGAATAAAACAAGAGGCTGAAATTCTTTTTCACTGACTGCAAACCTGTATATAAAGAATTTGGTAGTGTCAGGCTTAAATGTTGATAGATCACTACAGTATGATTCGGTGCAGTATTAGATGAAAAGCTAGAACCCAGGGGGATTCAAAATTTATTAACACCAAACAAGTTTCTTCTAACAAACAAGGTAAAAGAATATATATTACTTCAAGTTAGTTTCCCATGTAAGTCTCTAATAATTGTGAGGATTCCTAATGCAATCTTCATTAGACATTTCAAAGGCAAAAAAAATCTTATTGTGCATGGGATTTTATTAGCAAATTATGTACTCAAGCAATTTGATAATATATTAAGAGCTATCAGCCTGATTTCTGAAGTGCTAATAAGGCAAAATTGCTAAAACCCTGATAAAGTAATTAGAAGATGGGAAATGTTAATAGGATGCAGGAAGACAGATAAATAAGAAAATTAAAATCTAAGTAGTAAAAGTAGAAAATTAATATTTAATGGAAAAAATATTAAACTGACAAAAAGACCATGGAATCAATATTTAAAAGGCCTAGAGACATAGGTAGAATTTGTAACATGTTTAGCATATGCTATGGATTCGTAAAACGAGGCAGATTTAAAAACTATTGCTGACAAAAAGTTTCCAGTATAACTCGAGATTGTATGTAGGATGCAGTCATGTGCTTCTTCTAGAAGTACACACTGGGCACAAGCAACTAAGAAACTAAGGTAGATTAGGGTTGCCAAGTGGCTGGTGATTGACTAGCTTGAACGTTTCTTATAGGATCAAGCTAATTGTCGGTTGGAATCAATGACTGACTCTACAGATATCTGATTCTTACAGTTTGTTTTCCTTCTGATAGCAGGAGCCGGCACTGATTTTTCCACAGTAACAGACACAATATAACGCTGCTATTACTGAGCACTGTGACTTTTACAGGGAATGCCGGGAGCATGTAGCCTCCCCTTGGTTGTCAGACAAGATATAATGCTTGCATTACAATGTTTGCGGTACAGATAACTATGCACTAACTTCTGCCTTTTGTTCCAAAGCCACAGACATGTATCATTCATGAAAATTAGGAATTTTATAATTATTATTTAGTTAAATTTAAATTAGGGAGACATTCAGAGAGAGTGAATGAGAGTATGTATTAGTGTAAGAGACTGTGAATGAAAGTGTGAGAAAGTGTGAAAGAGCATGAGAGAGTGAATGAGGGTGAGTGAAAACAAATCTAATTTCCGAATGTAAAATGCCCTTCGATTTTCTTCCAACCCAAAAGGGCAGGAGACTAAATTTGTTGTTCAAAAAAATTTGTTGTAGACATTTTTGTTCATTTTTGGACATTACCACAAGTCTAATATACAGTATAATTTTCCTCTTCTACTTATTATCTTTTACAGTTTACTCAATCTAAATAAATAAATTAATAATTACTTGTTGCTCCTTTATTCAATCCAGACAGATCCTCTAATTCAGTCTCAAGATTTTCTTCCTAGAAGCAGCAATGGCTAGAAGATGTCCTCTAATAATCAATTTGTGAGCAGCCAATAAAACCAGTGGCTCAACCTTGTCATAAATACTAAAATATTGCTCTGTCTCATCCAATATCTTCTCCCTGGCATAAGGGACAACCAAGAGGCTCATTTAACCTCCATACCCTCCCCCCCCAGTTCCCCCTATCCTCAAGAACCACTGTAATGAGTGCTGGATCTAAACATATAATGTTGATCAGTACAAAATAAAACCAGTGCAAGAATATGATTTGTGTGGAGAGGAGTGACCACTAAAGTCTTTCAACAGGGTTCTTTATTCACCATACATCATGCAAATTAAAAAGAAAGGAGTAACTCTCTAAACGTTATGCTAGTCCTGATAGACCAATTGTGTGTTTTACTCGAATGGCTCCTATCTTTTTATTAGGATCTAACACTAGATTGATATCCCCACAGACTAATAAAGAACCTCTTTTCAACGTTTCGATCTTAGTAAATAATGTTGCCAGATAATGTGCTATACAAATGAAAGCTGACTATGTATAAGAATGTAAGTAATTAAATACTTAATAGGCACGATTACATTAGAAGTATGCACATATTGCTTAGAAAAAAAACTTGGGGTCGTTATCTTTAGTAAAAAAATTATTATTGTTCTATAAATAAAATCCCTTGTTTGCAAAGGCTGCTGCTGTCCTTATTTTGTCAACAAATGTTTCATGCGCTGGGCCACAGATGAGCACTTATTTATTACATATAAAGCTGATTGCATTCAAATGACTTTCAGTATGTGAGGCATAATATTCAGCATTTTGTTTCATCCCTCTTAAATTACTCCTCGTTTTCAGCTACTTGACACGGATCCAATCAATCAGGTATTGGCTATTATTATAGATATAAGCTGTATTTTTCTCCATCTTCAGAACTCTACTATAACTGCTCCCAATATAATTTCATCAAAGTCTGCCCTGACCTTTTGGCAACGTTGGAGTCAACAGATTAAGCTAGAGAATTGTCTGGGATTATTCAATTACTTCTCTCACAATTTAAATCATAAAGCTATAACTGGATAAAAAGATCAAGTCCAGAAAATATATTTTCCATTTTACCTGCTGAAAAACACATCCATTACTTTGAAACATGAAGTTTACTTCCCATTATGTCCCAGGTCGTCATGCCCCCAACCACATGTTTGCTATGGGATTTGTTTCCTGTGAGAAACCTGTGGAAACACTGTAATGGGGACCCAAAATGTTGTGCCATCTTCTTTAAACAGAAGAGTGACCATGGCCTGGATCGGTCCACGAAAATGGTTGTGCCCATATATAATCATAGTTTTTTAGACCTAGGGCAGCAGGCCCAGGGGGGTGGAAGTTCATCTGCTGCAAAACTAGAGGGCAGAACACCCTCTTGGGCGATCAGGTCTCCTGGTGTGCAGCTGCTCAATGGGCTAGTTACAAATGAGATCTCTGATGTGCCTGACTAGCCCATTTACACTATGCAGAGCTGTGCCAAATTGGGAGGAGTTAGGATTGGAGTGTTGTACTGGATTAGACCTAGGGCAGTGTAAAGGGTAAAAACTTCATAGGGTATGTGACAACAATGCGTAAAGATAAGGACTGAATAGCTAGAAAGCATGCAAGAAAAAAAAAGCAGAAAAATGGAAGAGCATGAGGATTAGGTGGATCTGTAAAAATTAGGGGAATAAGGTAACTAATAATACGCAAACTTACCTTCTAGACCAAATAATAATGTAACTAATAATACACAAATTTACTTTCTACACTAAATGGATGCAATAGTTTCTCAACACTTTCCCTAAAATGTGTCACAAAAATTATATAATTAAAAGAAATATGGCCAACTCTAACAAGGCAACTTCAGAATTTTTTGTGTTATTCAGAATATAGTTCTTGTATGTACTTTTCCAAATGTCCATCAGCAGTGGTATAAAAAATGGTCAGTGTAAGAAAAAAAGAACAAAAAAATGATGTCTTCAAATTACATGGAATCACTACTACTGCAAGTATGTTCATTAACCAAGTACAAAATAAGTTCCCCAAAATTCACCGTATGCATATCTAGAGAAGTTAGGGCACTGCTTAAAAAATTGGCTCTTCAAAACTATCCTTGAACCACCGAAATGCTACTTGGCACAAAGGAGCACTCCTACCCTTATGTGGAGTCATACATATTAACATGCGGAGATTGGAATTAGTCATCAGTATAGTATACTATAGCAGCAGTTAGTCCAGGATGAAATGAATTCCTCTATGTCTTCTTCTTGTAGTCATTTTCATTAGTTTGTAAAGTAGGAGCCCTGGTGAGCATGAGTGACTTGTTATTGTTTTGTTGTTACTATACTAAGCTTAAGCTTTAGCAGGCTGCCAGATTCCAACATAGTTAACCGAGAGGCTAGGGAACTAATACTTAAGCTAAAATCAGCTAAATTGTTACTTTTTGGAACCTGTTGCATTTCAGAGCCTTACATAAGTGGAGCTGTTGACATTAAACTGCCACTCCAATGTGGCACCTGTAGGATGTGACAAATTTTAATCCTCTTCTGCATAGTGGCCAGCAGGTGAGGGGCAATATAGTTTATGGTTTCCTACTTACACTGTATATAGGAACAATATACTATGCACATCAAAGTACTTGAAATAAATATTAAATTTGCTTTATAAATAATGTTGACACAAAGAGAATACAATATATAATAATCAGCTTGAGATTGTCCCAAAAAAGATTCAAAAGAACACCTGCATGTATAATCTAGCTGCTTTATTACTTATTCAAAACAATGCCATGCACAGCAAATGCTCACAGAATGCCATTGTAAAATACAAGCAGCTGCAAAACAAAGGTAATGTTTCATTTCAATTAGAACACTTGTATATACTTCAGCTGGTTGTTTAATTTTATAGAAGAGAAGATGAAACATTTTTAGCTTGGTTATTTAGCTTTGGGGTTGTGCTAATGAAGACCCTGCGGTTTGAAACTGTAAATCTTTTCTATATAAGAATTTTAGAAATTTACCGGCTGGAATTTGTATCTAAATATTTGAATGTAATTATGTAAGCATCATTTTCTACATAGAATTTACAACCTGGTAGAGAAATGTATATGCTGAATGTCACACAGCCTGCAAATACTACACTCAATAACAATTACCAGTATATACAAGGAACCTTAACTCCTTGTCCATGTAAAAGGTCAAACCATTTTTTAAGATTGACAAAGCCCCTTGTATGCTAATATATGTAGGCTGCTTACACATTCCCAAAGCACCTCCACTTCCAGAGCACCCACTGATTTAGACAACCACTTCTAGCTTTACCTCCTTACCTATCAATCCTTTGTCCAGGCCATGTACTGTTGGTCCCAACTGCCCTTTTTCTCCCACATCAAAGGGGGAGCTTCTTCCAAAATTTAATAGCCTTGTTACTGTGGGAATTGTCAGTGATGCAGGGTGGTGCTTAAAGTAAGGTCCAATCAAAGTACACATGCTGCATGCAGGTCCATGTCCTTGAGGACAACTGCTCCCTGTTGCCCACCCTATGCCTCTGCTACCCACCATTCATTGTTGCCTCTCCCCTCTGATCCTCCCAGGCCCTTTGTGCCCTCTCTGCTCTAAACAGAGTAAATGTACGTTGAATGACATCCAAGAAAATCTCTTGCAGGTTCCAAGTGATTGTGTTAAGGAGAGGAAAGCTGAGATAAGAGAAATAGATAATAAGGAATGTAGATTATAGGTGAGTTGTGGAGTGGAGAGAAAGAAGGATTGGAAAGAAGGGAGAGAGAGAAAAGTGAGAGAGATCTGGGGAGAGAAGGAGCATCAGCATTGAAAGAGTTAAAAAAAAATAATAATAATAATCATTTAAAAACAGCACTGACCTGAAAGTCCAGGGTGCTTCTAGGTCAAATGCTGTAAGTCTGGTAACTGCAGCTGTAGATGATCAGATCACTCCTGGCCAATAGGAGTTATCTGATCATTATGGCAGCCCCTGGATGACCCTGCCCTAGAAAGAAAGAGGAGTAATTATGAAAAACCCACAAATTATTAATACAAATTACATAATTATTACCTCATCACTTCTCAGTGACATTTTAAGTCACTGATTATTGATTGGTCTCCCTAATAAATGTCAGCAGCCTAAACTTGTCACTTACAAGTGATCTGATAAAAAAAATATTTGAAAAAAGTTTAAAATTGAAATTCGCACGTTCCAGTTTTGGCACCACAATATCTGAGATACATGACTTATCTATGCATGTGGGGTATCGCTGTACTCGGGGGTGTTTCTAAATACAAATCACAAGTTGTTTAACCCCTCAAGGACAATGGGCGGTCCCTAAACCCATTGAAAACAATGCATTTTGAGCCCGTACATGTATCCCAAATACTTTGGGATGTCATCTTTCAAAAAATATATACTTGTATATATATATATATATTTGTTGAGCAGTTTTTCTTTTTCTGGCCACTATTGGGGCGCAACTCCCACCATACCACATTTAAAAAAAATCTTGTTTCAAAACAGTGATGCGCATCATTCATATTTAACCCTGTAAGTGACAAAATAAATGAAAATACCAGGCATTTGAGGTGTTTCCAAAATCAGGGCAAATACCTAAATACACTTTTGTTGGTTTTTTTCCATTTGCACCGGTGATATATATATTTTATAGGTAAAATTGTGAAAATATTTCCTTTTTTTCCTAATTTGCCCCACATTTTTAGATATTTTTCATACTTAATGATGGTTTATATATATAATTATTATTTCAAAAGAAAGTCCTACTTGTGCTGGAAAAAACAATATATGATTTGTGTTGGTGCACTAATTGAGAAGAGAGAATTTATAGTTAAAGAAAGACATAGCAAAAACACAAAAACTGCTCTGGTCTTTTAGCGCAAATGTAGTAACCCCTGAAGGGGTTAAAATATTTCAGTTTGGGGTAGCCAATTGCCAATTTACATATTTACTATTTCAAACTAGCATTTGTACTTGCATAAATTAACATTAGACTGGCATTCACTTGACTGCGGAGTATTGTTGACGCAAGTTGAAAAAAAGAAGCAACTCTTCATACAACAGATTCACTTGGTTGTAGTTAGTTGCTTGGTTACAAGTGACCCTCTCTGTTAACCAAGTTAAGATATATTCAGTGGGGTAGGGGGCAATCAATTAATTTGGGGTTATAGTGCCAACCTACAGTTGATTCAGCTTCTTGGTAAGCAATGTAGCCATGAAAAATTAGATAGGACTCGCCAAACTTTGCGTATTTTGATGAAGTGGGGGCTAACCAATATATGGCCATATAGCGTGACGGAATCCCCAATATTTATGCCTTAGATAAGGGTTTTTTGATATTGTTGGTATTCACTGGGCATGCACTTAATTATTGCTTTGTTTTATGTTTAGCAACATCCCCGGATTACAGACATACCCCATATATATTTTTTGTTCTAGAGGCCACACCTATCCCTTATATAATATTCTATAGGATAGTAATTTTTCATATTTCTGGATAAAAGGGTAAGGGGGGTAGGGGGTAGTGTCATTTTTACATGTAGTGCTAGGGCAATGAAATGTCAGGGCTTTTTTGTGTACTGTTATCAGTGCAATATTGATAGAGATCCCTTTGTGACTTGTAGAAGTTTAATCCGTAGCCCTATACATAAGCATTCATGTGCAATAATGATGATGCATTCAGATTTAGAAAAGATAACACTGAGTGACTTTTTTATAGAATGATGAATACCGATGTTGTATTGTCAAAGCATGTTTGACGCAAAACAACACAAATTATATAATAAAATGTCTTAAAGTAAAAAAGTCTGCAAACATATACAGTATATACAAAAACATGTTTCCAGCATTAAGAAAGAAGAGGTCAATGGAGACAAACCAAGATATGATGAGAGGAATACACTAGCAAGACCTAGGAGGACAAGTTGTGGTTTCAAAAGCTAATTAGTCGTCTTCATTGCTAAAATAAAGAGGCATGGGAGAGCAAAAACAGCTAAATATATTTAAGTCAAACGATGATACTAATATGTAAACCAGACTTTCTACGTCTTGTCAAATATATATTGAAACAAAAGACTTTAATCTAGCAAAATAATAATATGCTTAGGGACCTTAGAAAAATGTGTGTCTAAATTATTTTTTACAGATTTTATTATGTTAATTATATGTATATAACAATATGTTCCTTCACATGAATGCACTTAGTAACTGAGCTCATAACTTACAATCTAATGACTGATTTTACCTTGTAACCTTGCAGCATTCTGTTTTTGTACTATATGTAATTTGTTTAATGAGTATAAGATATGTACAGGCTCAAGTGTCAAATTAATATATCTGATATGTTAATACAAGTATCAGCTGTTTACAAATAACATTGCGTTTGTCTTGTTTTTTAGAATATAAGTCTCTAAAGAGGCAGTTCAGACGTCTTTTGTGTTTGTCCAAACTTTAAGATGCTGATTAGTGTTGTACTAAAATGGATAAACAAGGCCAACTAATTGTCTTTATGGTAAAAACAAGCTTCTTACTCTATACCTAATGCAAAGGGGGCAAGCACCTCCTTGAAATTTAAGAAAACCCCACAAAAGAGGCAAATAGAGAGAGAATACAATCAACATTTAAAATGCTACGGAACATTTTTGTTACTCTAGACCCTTTGGTGTTTATATGTGGCATTGCAAGTAAACAAAAGTAGGACACTATTCACCAAGCTTGCTAAGCCAAAATCCTCTATCCATCTGTACCTTCATATCTTAAAGTGTTTTATTTTGTATATTATCAATTTAGTCTAAAAAACTATTGTAACTGCATTTGCTGGTGTTTAATAAAAACGTGATATAATTTTCAAGTACAATCATAGTAGTTGAATATAGGAGTTTGCAGCAATACTAAAGCCATATCATCATATAGTGATGCAGACACTAACAGGGGTACAGTATATCTCCCATCATTATATAGTGATCCAGACACAGATGGTGGTATAGCATGACTCCTATCACTATATACTGAGCCAGAAATTGACAGTGGTACAGCATAAGTTCCATCACCTTATACTGAGCCAAATACTGATTGGGGTACACCATAACTCCTATTACTGTATACTGAGCCAGACAACAGTATAACTCCCATCATCATCATTTTTGTTTTTTTACTCTCACTCGTTCTTACACATACTCACTCTCTCACACTCTCAAGCTTACTCACTATCTCTAATATGCTATCTATCTCTCACTTACTCCTTGCCTTCACTGATGACCCTTTCTGCATACCTGTCTCCTTTCCCCCAGCTTTGTTTCTTCTCTTCACTTATAATTCCCGTCTGTTGTTTCCATCTGATTGTCCTTGTTATCAGTTCCATTTATCACACCTTCCAGGGTGCTTCTACATAAGGGCGGGTCTTTCACACACTATGTGGACAACCTTTACCTTTTCCTTCAATCGAAGAACAGGGCTGTGCAGAGGCTCCGTCCTTTTGGGGAAGCACTGAGCTGATTCTGTGGAGAAGCAAAAATAAGTGGCAATAAGAAGCAGAGCTGCGGAAAAGGAGACTGGGATGCGGAAGGTACAGACTTTACTCTATGCGCTGCAGTCCCAGCTTAATGTGCCTCTGCTATTCAGAGTGCCCGGGTGCAATGCACCCCATGCACCTGCCTAGGCACGGCTTTGAGTTTACCCATGTATACCCCTGTCACCCAACTCAAAGGGATGGGTAAATAAAATAAACAGTGGGAAGCAAGCACCTGATCTCAATTCTCCCCTCACCTCCATCCCATTCTCAGTGCAATGTGAAAGGTTAAAAGCACCCACCCCCAGTCCTCTCTGACAATTGAGAGCAGAGAGTTAAATTCCTTAAACAACTGCCATACTGTACCTCTCCCCCTTGATCCATCTCTGTCCTGAGGGAATGAAGATGAGCTGACTTTTTCCCCACCTCCAGGTCGCCAAGGTGAAGGGGGTGTGAGGTCCATCTATGCACATCTTAAGTGCCAATAAGGTAGACAGTGAAAATTACTTTTATTATATTCCACCACATACGGGGTGGGGAAAGAAAAGAGACAATTGTAAGCCCTTCTTGGTTAATACTGGCTAATGGGCTGAAAAATATATACTATATATCATACATCGCTTTCTTATTTTTTATGTTACTGTTGGTTTATTATTTAATATATTATTACAGTTATGATGTATAAAATATGATTTGGTATTGCATTTTAAACTATGGTAAACTAATTTTCAGAAAGATTTAATGTAGTCCTTAACGATGAACTCTGGAAAGTGCTTGAGATGTAATTTACTCAAAAAGTTAAAAATATGTTAGAGTTAATCCATCCTTTTAATGTGTACAAGAGCCAATTAGCCCTGAAATATCAATGATTCTGTGGTTCTATTTAACTAAACACTTAAGCTGTATAATACATCATTGATCTTTAAGCGCAGCATGGTCTCTTTTGCCTTCTATCCTTTTGGCATTATTTCCTTTCTTTTTGGTGCTATTGGCGGAATGATGAAAGCCATAAAATGAAATTTACCATTATCTAACTTATTAATAAAATCTAGTTAGTAATTATGACCATATCTGGGAACTTTATGGGTGGAGCTCTGCTTACCCAAGTCTCAGGGTCACTCTACTCTTTGTCTGTGGCAGAGGAGTTGTCACTGATCCGACTCCCGGCGTTGGCGGGCGGACCGCCACTCGCAGATGTCGGGCGCCCGATAACCCGGCACCCGGCTCCGGCGGGCGGATCGCCGCTCGCGGACATCGGGTTCTCGACCCCTCGGTTCCCGGTACCGGAGGACGGGCTACCGTCCGCGGTAACCGGGAGTTCGAGATCCCTCCCCGGAGCTGCATTGCCGGCGGCCGTAATATCCGCCGCCGGCACGGAACTCAAGGGATTGAGTCTGAGGTCTCCCCGGCCTCCATACTTACCTCCTCTTCTGGCGGCTACCGCAGGAACTCTGGTGGGGCGGCTATGCCGCGTGGCTGGCATCGGGGTGGTGACGGACGGCTGAGGGCTCGGCCATGACATCAGCTTGAAGGCGGGGTTTTAGGTTGGTGCCGGCTTTAAAAAGCCGGAAATCCGTTTCTCCTGCACCCTGTTGTGGTCCTATACCTCGTATATTGCTGAACTCCTGATCTTCGTTATTTTCACCCTCGGCCTGCCTGTTTACTCTTTTGGATTGCGTTTCTGTACCTCTGCTCGGTGATTTGTGTACCAGTTTGGCTCGTCTGACTACCCGCTCCGTGTCTCGACTCCTGGCTTGTTTGACTACCTGCTCCGTGTACCAGTTTGGCTTGTCTGACTACCTGCTCCGTGTCTTGACCCCCTGGCTTGTGTGACTACCTGCTCTGTGTACCAGTTTGGCTCGTCCGGAGATTCCTTCACCTGTCTACTCAGTACCTATATCTACCTGCCCGTACTTGGCCTCCTTACTGTTGGGATCCTCTAAGTCCTGGTTCTCTGTTACTTGGGGCTTCTCCCTTTGTATCAGGGAACTGGGGCAGAATAACAGGAGTAGCATTTAGCCAGACCACTCCTTGCCCAATTACCCTACCCTTCCAAAACAATTCAATGCTATCTGGAGCTAGCATTGCCCTTTCAGTGGCCTACCTCACAAATTGCACAGCAATGCCCCTTATCAAATATATCAAAAATAAAGGCCTGCCACCCAAAGTAAATGTTGGGAAAATGTGGTATTTTGTGTAAATCATTGGCATCGCAGTCTTGCTAATGCTCGCTGAGTTTTAAATTATCAACTACGATGAATGTGAATTGATGATATTTTTGTGATTTTTATTATTATTTATTATTATTATTTATTGTTTTATATAGCGCCATCAAATTCCGTAGCGCCGTACAATGGGTAGACAGGACTTAACAAGTAGTATGTAACATAACAATTTGACTTACAGAGACAACAGGTGAGGAGGGCCCTGCTCAAATGAGTTTACAATCTAGAGTGATAAAAGCATGCCCCCAAAACTTGTCAATTCTAGATATTGCACTTACCCCAGGTATACTCTCATTGTTACTCCAATTTTTATGTGTGACACCTCTATTTTGATATTTTAGGTTGTAAACTTGTTTGAGGAGTGCCCTCCTTACCCTTGCTTTGTGTAAATCAAAATTGTTATGCTGTGCACTAATTCTTATGTCCTGCCTACCTGTTGTATAGCACTGTAAAATATGATGGTGATATATATGTATATGCGGTGATATATATATGTATATGCGGACATAAGCTAGCGCAAACTTCTGCCAAAATGACAGTCCTGTGTGAGAGAATGTGAGTGAAAGGGCCTTTTTCAGACCGAAATTCTGAACATTTTGCTCTTATTCAAATAAACAATAGCCAAACATTTTTAAAACTGTGGGCCAAGACTACATATCTAGTAATCTTTAAATAAATGTTACATTTGCTATATTTTATTAACCTATTTATGTGTTATTTCTATTTGTGACTTTGTTTTTATATATACATTATAACATTGCATTTTCAAATATGTTGTCAATATTTTTTTTATAAAAGAGTTTTATTCTGTCACATTCTCCTAACATTCTTCAAACACAGTTTTAGATCTCAAGAGCTTTCTTTCAGTGATATAGCGAGTGTCGCCACAGATCAAACAACAGATACTCATTACTTATGCATCAAATAGTTTTCCAGAAAAAACTACAGTGTCCAAACACTTGTCTTTATGCAGTGTTATTAAGTATTCATCAGCATTTATCTTACAACTGTGTCCTTTCTTTGTAGAATGCAGCCAAGAATAACAAGAATACAAAGCATCTGATATGCAATTACATTTTTTTTCTTATGACACACAAAAACAGTCAGGGTCTGTTTTTTCCTTCAGACAAGTATCTATATCACAAATTAAAAGAAAAAAACATTATTTGATAATTGTAGGCATAACACCCTAGCTGCAAGCATGTAAAACCTATACAAAAAATAGGAAAGGATAGTTGGTGGGGAATTTATGTAAATAATGTAGGCATATCCAGTTATGATTCACAAAAATAAAAACACGTGCATAATCAAAGAAATTTTTGAAGCATTCCATTTAAATATCTCAATGCTGAACATAAGGTGGATAGGCCCAGTAAATGAAAGTAGAATTGCATGAAACGTTTTGGAAGATTACATTCGGACAATTATCAAATTAGAAGCTGAAAAAAATGATTACATTTGTAATATAGAAAATCCTAACATTTATTTAACACATACAAATACTAAGGTATTATTTATTTATTTATTTATATTATCTTAGTACCACCATATTTTATATTTTTTTATAAATCCTTTTGTTTTCATTTTTCCATTTAGATTTAATTGATGTACCTAAAATTATCGATGATGACATTGATATATTCATATTGACAATGTTTATAAATATTGTAAATCAATGAAACTACTATGAAAAACAATGTGTATTTCTGAGATTAATTAGAAAAATGGCTCAGTTGTATGTATTTAAACAGACAATGGTGGATACTTACAACAAAACTTGTCATGAATAGTGAAATAAGAGTGAAATAAAATCAGTGTCTAATTTGGTATAATTTATCTTTATGTTATGTAAATAGTTAAGTCCTAAATTTTATTTGTACATCATGAAATTTTGACCCCCTCTGTTTTTAATAAATAATTATAAAATTGATGGAATATATAAACATGTAGAGAAGATTGCAAGAGTGAGTACATAAACTCAAAAAAAGACAGCGCTTGAGTAAATATAAAAACAATAATTTTAATACAAAGACAAAGATATACAGTACATACAATCAAAGGAATACACAGATAAAAATAACATATATAAAAAACCTCAATATATAAATTCATCCAAAACAGTGGAGTGGTATTCAACCTGCCCCAATAGGGGTTAAAAAGATATACAGGAAGAACTACTTCACTGCAGCTGAGGAAGTTCGCTGACAAAACATGTCCTGCTTGTTTTGGCCCAGCCTGGCCAGGCACAGTCATTTCAGTGGTAAGTGTCTTTTTATATATATATGGAGTATATGTATTTTCCCTTTAGTTCTTCCTGTATATCTAAACTATAATAGGCTGGACCTACCTATTTTGTTTCAAGTATTTCTTTCCTTTTCTTCACCCTGTATCTTTGATTCCGTGGAGTCCACAAATGACCGCCAAAATTTACCATAGCTGACACTGTTCTTGTAAAAAACTTTAATATAAAATATTTTATTGAATATAATTTCATTTTTTAAATTAAAATATATTCATAATTTTCATACCTTAAGAATTATTGTTTTTTCATTGTACCAACAGGTCACGGGTCCTGAAGCAGACACTAGTGACATGCTTTTGTAAACTAAAAGGAGCGTGGCTTTCAAAGGAGATTGTGCAGGGGACAAATGCAAATAATGAATGTAAGTGTGTGCTGTAATAAATATAATTGCACAACTGCTAAATGGACAGAGGTGCTTTTTTTCTTTGCAATATTCCATTCTACATGTATATAAGACAGTACTTTGGCATTTCATAAGCTGATGGAAGCATGTTTTGTGCTCTGGGCCACAGAGTAAGAGCATTGTGGTACTTTTATCTCCCTTGTCTTGCTTGAGGCAAAAAAGGAAGAAAGAAATGGTGTGCTCTAATAAGAACTTTAAAAGGAGACTTTTGCAATGTACTTTTTATTGTTGGAAATTAATCTTAACTGCCTAAGGCTTGCAATATCCATGACAAACTTTAATTTGCAAATTTTTAACATCTAGATAAACCTGGTCTTCTAGCAACAGGCCAGAACAACAGATTTACGTGAAGAACCATTGTTCTCCTGAAAGGATAGTGCTCCTTATATTTTGCTTTTTTAAGCTAGCTTTTAATATTACCTCCTGCTTATTCAATTTGCCCTAATAGTGATATATTTTGGAATAATTATGAGTTCAACCAAGATAAATAAAATGGCATTCTTGAAAAAAAGGTTAAAAATACACAAAGGTTACATGTATAGAGAGAAATTTATTGTGAACATGTAAGTGCAACAACTTTCATTAGCCATACCCAGGCATTTCCCAGGGTAGGCTATCCGCACTCTCCACAAGTAGAAGTAGTACCACCAAACCAAGCAAACTTGCAAACTTTTGCTAAAAGGTATACAGAGTGGACCAAGAAATCTCTATAATTATCTGTTATTGGTTTTTGTATTGTTATTATTATTTTCCCGTTTCTGTGCCAGAATTGCCTATTACCCTTTTCTGTCTATCTGTGCTTGATAGCCTAGGAATGCCCATACTGGGATATGTATCATTTTTTTTTTCACTTATTGTTTTTATTTGGAAACATTTATGTCATGCCAGTCACTACTTATGTGTGTTATATTTTACTTTCTATCTTTCTGCTCCACTAACCCCTTATCTCCTATATCTGCCCTCTTACTGCCCCTGTCCACTTTAACTGTATTTAACACTCTCTATTACAGCCCTCAAAGCCTGCAATACACTCCTCCATCTTCCCATCAACAACTCATTTCTCTCCCATGCTTTGAACCTCTTAGCACTTACGCAAACCTGGACCCCCCCCCATGATACTACCACCTCTGCTGCACTCTCCTTCATCCACAATCCTAGGCCTGATGGCAAAAAGGGTGGTGGTGTAGGCATCCTTCTCTCACCTCACCGCACCTTCCACCATATACCAAGTCCTCGCCACCTCCCTCTCATTCTGTTCCTTTGAGGTTCACACAATCCATCTTTTCTCTCCACTCTCTTTTAAAATTGCAGTAATATATCACCCTCCAGGTTCTGCCTCACAGTTCTTAGACCACTTTTCTGCCTGGCTCCCTTTCTTCTTCTCTCCTAATATCATGTCTTATTATGGGTGATTTTAACATTCCTTTAGATATATCTAACAACTCTGCTAGCTCAAAACTCCTTTCCCTGATATCCTCTTCTGGTTTTTCTCAATGGACTAATTCACCTACAAACACTGAGGGACACTCACTTGATCTGGATTTCTCCAGATTATGCTCCCTTTCAGATTTCTCCATCTCTCCCTTGATAGGGTTCTATTATATACAAAATTAAAAGTGTGTATTGGTGAAGTACTGGCTAAGTCAGTGCCATATGCTGGGTTTTAAGTTTCATTACATGTAATCCAGCAATGCAGGGAAGTACCCCAGTGGCCCCCTAGACTTCTTTCTGTGAATGCCATCTTTATTGCTGGGCATCAAGATATGATGTCATCAAGACAGTAGGCGACAGTTACAGTATGTTCTGGATAGCTTAAATGGGTTGGTTGGGGAGTTCAGAGAACTTCCTTGGAAAGGTGGTCATTTCCTGGTTTTGTGCCAGATGGGATGCTACCCACCCAGACCTGCTACATTAGGTCTAGTTGGCTGAGGCTAGAATATGCCATTGCTTTTTCCTGTTTTTGTAAAATGTATTAGACTAGGATACCGAGTTCTAGCCATAAGGTTTTTACCTTCTATTGAGATTCTAGATCCTCAGTTGCTGCCAGTACTTTGCTGTGTACCACTCACTGTATACCTAAGAGTCAGGAAGATTGTAGACTCCAATTGTAGAAACACATAGTCTTTGGACAGGATGCAAGAAAGCTCGATAATACCTAAGCAATGTTGCCAAGGGTTCTAGAGATATTGAAGGGTACCTCAAGCTCAGGGAATAATCAGAACAACAAACCAGGGGAGTAAGCAAAGTTTATCAACATGGGAAAAAGTCAATGAACATGTTCATCCCCTTGGTATTGAAAGTTTACAACCTGTGTGAAAAAATATTTTCCCTTACCTATTCAGGGTCCATCCAGTGATGATCAATAAAGCCACTGAGTGCTTATCTTCGGAAGCACACAAAAATGTAATACATTTTAGACTGGAAATTTTGCATTAATTATTGGTCAGACAATAAACAGAAAGAAGCTAGCTCTACAGCAGGCATATCAAGTATACTACCTGATTTATCCAGTGCAAAACCAGGTATCAGTGTCCTTTATCACCCAGGCCAGAACAGTGAGTGGGCTTTAGAGTGTGTTCCATCTTCCATTGACTCATTGTCCTCCATTTCTTTTCTCTCCATGGGGTTTGCAGACTTTGCTGGTGAGAGGACGGTAGCCTACAAACAATAAGGGTAATAGTAACTCTAGATCATTTTAGAGGAACTTAAGTGCCTATTTTGTAACCCTTTTGTTGCTAAAATTGTGTTGTACCCCACATTATATTTTATGACAGGTGTCCCAATATGAATGAAATGGTCTTTACTAGGAGTTATTTGCCACTTTTCAACAGTCCTATGCAATGTCACAACAAATAGACACTTCATTCATCAGTAAACGGGACATAACAAGTAGTGTAGAATATAACAATTTGACTTACAGAAACAAGAGTTTACAGATGCATTAATATATAATTATGCAAAGCCCATCAACCTAAAGTTATGTTCTCCCAAATACAACCAAATAACTATTTTGAAAGGTGTCTATGATATGACTTTTTTGTAATCTCAAAAATTATAAAATAGTGTCCACATTAATCTACAAATTCAATCACATTAAAATTGTTATCAGTAGAATAGCAATAAAAATGTAAATGATTGAAGAGAAAATTACTAGAACGAACATCTTGAAGATAAGCTTCTTTATTTTGACAAAGCAATTAGCAGACAGGTATTTTTAAATTCAGCATCTATGATTCATTTTTCACAAAGTATATACTAGTTGCATATTTAGCATTTCCTTCCTTATGTACAGACTGATTATTTTCATGCTGTATTTTATTCAAAACAATTGATCAATTTTTCTTAAAGCCGAAGCCTCACAGAAAAATGAATATTTTTCTTTAATTATTAAATACAGTGCTGTGTATTAGACTTGTGCATTTGGATTCGTACATTTTGCAAATTTACCAAATTTTGGCGATTCATACAAAGCCACAAAAATTAGGCAAGATCCCCTAATAGAGAGAGAGGACATCGTCGCAAGCACTGCCATGTTGCACAAAGTTCAAGTGAGAGCAAAATGACAGCATGTTTTCTTTTACGTCCTCTCCTCTGATTGACAGATCAGGGAGAGAACCTCACAGCAAGCGCTACCGTATCGCCCCGCGTGAGGACAAAATGTTGGCATATTCGGTGACTTCCTCTCTCCTGATTGGAGGATCGTGGAGAAGACATCACCAGATGTGTTTCCATATTGCCCTGAGTTCAAGCTATGGCGATGATGCGGATTAATAAAAGAAAAGATAGAAGATCCAGAAGAAGCCAAACCGAATTGGCAGGGAATAAAACGAATGGAACAAAAACGAAGCAAAACATTTGTCCCAGTTGGTTTTGTGCATTTATCTCTTCTCATTTTAATTTCCCTGGTGTTTTCCAATGCCTTGCCATGATAATCTTACATGCTAATAGCAATTGAACCACTAGGTTTTTCTGGTTTTCCAAGATGGAAAAGGAATGTCTGGGGGACGGATCTAATTTAAGATTCAGTAATTTATTAATTATTTTAAATGTATTAACTATTTGTCTAGTCATATTCTTATTGTATTTTGAAACTTGTATAGGGGTTCTATACTATCTATGAATCAGTTTATTATATAGTCCAAGTTGGTTTTGGCCCAAACATCCTCTAACATTTTGACCGCCTACCAATGTAATGTGCAATTTTAGTTACTGTACAACCAAAGATTCACTGTGGAGTCATTTGCTGGTGACCTGTTGGGATCCAGGGTTAAGATAGCTTAATTAATAAAACTGGCTTGCTTCATCATAAATGCTGGCAGTGCTTCCAATGGTGGTAGCACAGTGCCACCATCCCTATGCTACCACCACTGCAAGCACTGTAAGCATTCCCTAGAGCATAGATTGGCAGGCAATGTCAAATGATAGCAGCAGATCTATTTTAGATCTGCAGGAGTAGACCTTAGTAAGCCTTGTGCCCAGGTGGAAAAGGGTATGATCATCAACAACAATGTTGTTGATGACAACAATGACTTGGATTTAGATTATGGCCCAGTCTTGGAGGAGTCAAGTGACACATCTTTCAGTAATACTTTCTCTGTTAGATGTGTTGCTTCTTCCATTCTGCAGAAGCAGTAGCAACAGCAGCCTGGCTATGCTGTGAGTTCCCCTGGATGCACTGGCAGCATTACCACCACTACCATCATAAACATTGTGAATACTATCATGGAAAAAAAACAATAGTACCATTGCTACCTCATCAGGTGGGCAATACTGTATAAATATATAAGGGGACAGTACAGAGATCACTCCCAGGACCTATTTATACCCAGGACTGTATCTATAACAAGGGGACATCCTCTACGGTTGGAGGAAAGAAGGTTTCTACACCAGCACAGACGGGGGTTCTTTACAGTAAGAGCGTTGAGATTATGGAACTCTCTGCCAGAGGAAGTGGTAATGGTAAACTCAATAAAAGAGTTCAAAAGGAGCCTGGACGTGTTTCTTGAAAGCAATAATATTACAAGTTATGGATATTAGATTAATAGAGACAGAACGTTGATCCAGGGATTTATTCTGATTGCCATATTTGGAGTCGGGAAGGAATTTTCCCCCTGGCATCTGCTTCATAAGGGTTTTTTTGCCTTCCTCTGGATCAACACAGTAGGGACACAATATGTATATAGGTTGAACTTGATGGACTTTGGTCTTTTTTCAACCTTATGAACTATGCTATGCTATGCTATGCTACCATAGTAAAGTGCGGGAGCATTTTGAAAATATGGGAGATGGGTGCACTGCAAGGTGAGTCAAAGCATGAGATTACATGAAAGATTGTGAGAGTTTAAGAGTGCGAGAGAATGAGAGTGTTAGAGTGAAAGAACATAAAAGTGAAAGTGAATTAGAGTGTGTGATACATGAATAGTGAGTGAGACTGACAGAATGTAAGAGACCATGAATAAGAGGGAGTGAGAATGTGAGAGTGAATGAGAGCATAAGAGAGCATGAATGAGAGTTTAAGCATCTGAGTGAGAGTGAGAGAGTGAAAAAAGTGAGAGTGTGAGAGAGCACAAATAAAAGTTAGTGAAAGTGTGAGTAAAAAAGCAATAAAACACAAATGAAAATTATGATTATGGGAAGTGAGGGTATGGTGTAACATCTTCAATATACGGATAAGTATATTGTGATGGGAGTTATGGTGTACCACCATCAATGACTGGCTCAATATAGTAATGAGAGTCATGCTGTACCACTGTCTATGGCTGGCTTTCTATATAGTGATTGGAGTTATAGTGTACCACTACCAATGTCTGGCTCAGCATATAGTGATGGATGTTATGATGTACCACCGTTATTGCCTGGCTCAGTATATAATGACTCTCATGAGTCATGCTGTACCACCATCTGTGTCTGGATCAACATATAATCATAAAAGTCATGCTGTACCACCATCTGTATCTAGATAAATAATGATAAGAGTGTGAGAGAGCACAAATAAAAGTTAGTGAAAGTGTGAGTAAAAAAGCAACAAAACACAAATGAAAATTATGATTATGGGAAGTGGGGGTGTGAAGAACCCTGTCTGATCTTCACTGTTATTATTATTATTATATTTATTTGTACCTTGTTTGAATGTGGCTGCAGCTCCAGCCTTCAAAGAGACGATCCTATAATCTGGCTGGGGCTCTTAATCAGCCAGCACAGCCCTGTCTGCCCAGATGGCACCCGGACTACAGGGGGGATAAAACAGGTGGGGGAAACCCATTATGTCCCTTAATCCCCTCACTTGATAAATCCCCTGTATACTGATGGGATTTGTGAGGGGATGTGGCTGATGGGATTTGTGATGGGATGTGGCTGATGGGATTGGGGGTTGGGTTCGGTGCACAGTGAATGGAGATTGTATATAAATTCTGTGTGTTTGTAATAAAGAGAGTTCTGTTTTAACCTCAAAGCATGAAGTCCTGTCTCATGATTGAGGGAAGTGCTGGTCTGTGACTGCTTTCTTCGGACAGCCACAGCGTGTCCGCTTACTGGGAGAGGGAAGGAGCTGACGGGCGGATGTGTCCAGTCTGGGGCACAGGACGATCCGTCACAGGGGGTATGGTGTAACATCTTCAATATACGGATAAGTATATTGTGATGGGAGTTATGGTGTACCACCATCAGTGACTGGCTCAATATAGTAATGAGAGGCATGCTGTACCACTGTATATGGCTGGCTTTCTATATAGGGATTGGAGTTATAGTGTACCACTACCAATGTCTGGCTCAGCATATAGTGATGGATGTTATGATGTACCACCGTTATTGCCTGGCACAGTATATAATGACTCTCATGAGTCATGCTGTACCACCATCTGTGTCTGGATCAACATATAATCATAAGAGTCATGCTGTACCACCATCTGTATCTAGATAAATAATGATAAGAGTCATGTTGCACAACCCTCTGTCTCTGGATCACTATGTGCAGTAATGATTGGAGTTGTGATGTACCACTGTCAGTCTCAGTATAAAATGAAGGGAGTTATGCTGTACCATGATCAGTGTCTGGCTTGCTATATATTGATAGGAGTAATATTGTACCACTGTTATTATCTTGATCAATATATTATGAGTTGTTGTGCAGTACAACCATCAGTATCTGGATCATTATATACTGATAGGAGTCAAGCTGTATCGTTGTTTATGTCACTATGTAATGATGAGGCTTGGAGTGTACCACTATTAAGCTCAACATATATTAATAGGAGTTAAACTGTTTCACCTTCAGGCTCAGAATATAATGAGGGGAGTTGTACTCTACCACCCTCAGTATCTGGCTCACTATTACATGATAGGAGTTATGCTGTAACATTGTCAGTTTCTAGTTGGCTTTATAATGATGGGAGTTAACATATTCATAAGACATTTGGGGAGGTAGAGTACCTGCTCATACTTTATCTAAGATGTTACTGCACACCTGGTATGCCTTAGGGAGCAAAGATACAGAAGACATACATTAGAATTTTACTGGCCTACTAAGACAAGTAGCAGCACACTGAGAGGACCAGGACAAAATATCAGCTGTGCATCAATCAAAACTTGGATTATGTTGTTGAAACCAAGGGTAAGCAAGGAGCACCGGAAACTGAGGAGAATTGATTACTTGGAGTTGCAATGTTTCATGGTCAAAAACCCCTAAGGACATAGTCAAGTCAAACGGTCTTGTGAGTAATTCAAACAGGCTGTACCAGAAGTAAGGGGCCTAACCCCTAAAAAACAGCCCCATATCATTATCTCTCCTCCACCAAACTTTACAGTTGGCACAATGCAGTCAGGCAGGTAATGTTCTCCTGGCATCTGTCAAACCCAGACTCGCCCATCAGACTGCCAAACAGAGAAGCATGATTCGTTACCCCACAGAAAATGTTTCCACTGCCCCGAAGTCCATTGGCGGCATGCTTTATAACACTCGATCCCATTGCACAGTTTTTGTGCTGATATTAGTGCCAGCAGACGTTTGAACTCCTCAGCTATGGAATCAGCAGAATGTTGGTGAATTTTACACACCATGCACCTCAGCACTCTGTGACCCTACTCTGTGACTTAACATGGTCTTCCGCTTCGTGGCTGAGTTGCTGCTGTTCCTAAACACTTCCATTTTCCAATAATACCACTTATAGTTGAACGTGGAATATCTAGCAGGAATGACATTTCATGAACTGACTTATTGCAAAGGTAGCTCTTCAGAATGACCCATTTTTTCACAAATGTTGGTAAATGCAGACTGCATGGCTAGGTGCTTGATTTTATCCCTTGTGGCAATGGGTCTGATTGAAACAGACTTTTGTCTATATAGTGTACTTGGATTTCCATAGCCAGGAGGTGGGAAAGAAAGCAAAAAAAGAAAGAAAGCACAAAAAAAGAGTGTGGTGGTAAGTGCTCATTACTTGCCTCTCAATATGTGCTTACGGGAGGGATAATTAGTCCTGACAGATTCAAATTCCATTTTCTGACCTTTCGGTTCGAAGAAAATTCTGGCTTTTTTATTTCAGAATTGTGTTGTCCAAAAATACATGCACACACTCTCTCTCCCCCAGAGACCATGCTGACAGGGAGCGGGGAGGAGAGGGAACAGTGTCCTGTGCCATGGAAAAAAAAATACAGGAGAAGGGCATGTAGTGCACACAGTGCGTGCAATAGAAACTGCTCCAAATTATAATATAATCCTTGCTTGTTTGTAGAATGCAAACAGGGAAAAGAAAAAGTGTCGGTGCGCTAAGCTAGTCTCAGGCTCAAATAATACAAATGTATAATATAAGGCCTACCAAACAGTGTGAGCATGCTGCAAATACAGTGTGTTGGCTGTACAATGTATACAAAAAACAAAATACTGTCTGTGCTTCTCACCCTAATAAAGTTGGCAACAAATATATAAACATAATATAAATGAGAGGTTTTGGTTATATGAATTGGCCAAAGCATAATTAAGCTCACCCGCCACGTCAAGGCACACTCTCAATAGGGTGAGATCCTACTCTCACCTCCTACATAGTGGGCACACAAAGCAGTTTATACTGCTACCAAAACCTTATTAATGTGTTGGGGGAGGTGCAATTAAACCTCCTCCCATTTAACCCCTGGACAGCAAGCTGCAACCAGACTGATGAGGAGCCAACAACCTCAAATATGTGCAAACAGGGAAAAGAAAAAGTGTCGGTGCGCTAAGCTAGTCTCAGGCTCAAATAATACAAATGTATAATATAAGGCCTACCAAACAGTGTGAGCATGCTGCAAATACAGTGTGTTGGCTGTACAATGTATACAAAAAACAAAATACTGTCTGCGCTTCTCACCCTAATAAAGTTGGCAACAAATATATAAACATAATATAAATGAGATGTTTTGGTTATATGAATTGGCCAAAGCATAATTAACCTCACACCTTTCATTACAGGCACTGAAATGGAATGCAAGAAATAGGCAATTTTCATAAAAAAATAAGTGGACAACTCCATTTTTTCTTTGTTTTTTTCATTTGTTTTTCATTTATTTTCATTTATTTTCACTTTTTTTTAAGTTTCTTAACATGGGTCAGTTTGAGACTTTTTTAAGTTTCATTTTATGGGTCAGTTTTAGACTTGCAATCATGCCATAAGTTGCTGTAAGTTGTGTTGGAGATCAGCTGCTCATGTGACATTGATTGGAGCTCCCAATAAGTTGCAAGAAATTGCATCAACTGTCAAAAATATAAGAATATGAATGTTGCATGCACATTGCACCTTGTGTTACTGAATACTTGACTTTTAAGTAAATTGTCTGAGAATGAGCATATTGTCTAATGTTAGCTCTCGGCAAGGTTCTGTAAACAGCATGATAACACACCTTTTCACATAAATTAAACATCGGTTAAGGTGTTAAAGTCCTTCAACTCGACAGAAAAAACTTGACTCCATATGAGTAGGGAAGTTGACCCAGAAGACCTTTAAACTGAATATCGCTGCCCAACTCAACAACCAACTTGACTGCTGACTATTAAGACAGAAGCAACTACTGATCTGCACAGTCAACTTAACTAATAGACTTGGTGAACGACTCCAGAGGAGTCAAGTTTAACTAAATTGCTTTAAAGTGCAGTGAGACATTGTATACAGTTGAAAATCTGTAACTTCCTCCAGATCCTAGCTACCTGGTAACCTAACGTAAACTAACATAATTTTAAACTCAACACCCTACACGAAAACTGAAAATGTGAGAATCATACAGTTGCAATGTAATTAATAATAATATTTTCTGACTACTCTATACCATTACATAAGTTATGGTGGGTAAAAGGTGATGGAAACCCTTCCACTTAAATTTAAGGGGTAAATAGAAGTATTATTAAACACCCATCTACACACACCAGACAAGCCAGAAGGCTTGTTTTTCCCTCAGAAATCTCATGGTGCTTTCACAACCACAAGGGATTCTGGGTAGGCACATGCAAACAAGGTTAACAATTCTCACCTTTGCCTCTATATCCACTTTATACATGGATTCCTTGAAAGTAATTGCCCGCTGTACAAGACAGCCTTTAGACAAAACTCAGAAAGAGGTACAATAGCCAGATCACCACTCATGGACAGCTGTTTCGTCCTTCATGGGACTCGTCAGCATGAGGTTGTGATACTGGCTTAATAGTATGAGGCTTGGGGTAACTAAGAAATACCATTACATAAGTTATGGTGGGTAAAAGGTGATGGAAACCCTTCCACTTAAATTTAAGGGGTAAATAGAAGTATTATTAAACACCCATCTACACACACCAGACAAGCCAGAAGGCTTGTTTTTCCCTCAGAAATCTCATGGTGCTTTCACAACCACAAGGGATTCTGGGTAGGCACATGCAAACAAGGTTAACAATTCTCACCTTTGCCTCTATATCCACTTTATACATGGATTCCTTGAAAGTAATTGCCCGCTGTACAAGACAGCCTTTAGACAAAACTCAGAAAGAGGTACAATAGCCAGATCACCACTCATGGACAGCTGTTTCGTCCTTCATGGGACTCGTCAGCATGAGGTTGTGATACTGGCTTAATAGTATGAGGCTTGGGGTAACTAAGAAATACCATTACATAAGTTATGGTGGGTAAAAGGTGATGGAAACCCTTCCACTTAAATTTAAGGGGTAAATAGAAGTATTATTAAACACCCATCTACACACACCAGACAAGCCAGAAGGCTTGTTTTTCCCTCAGAAATCTCATGGTGCTTTCACAACCACAAGGGATTCTGGGTAGGCACATGCAAACAAGGTTAACAATTATCACCTTTGCCTCTATATCCACTTTATACATGGATTCCTTGAAAGTAATTGCCCGCTGTACAAGACAGCCTTTAGACAAAACTCAGAAAGAGGTACAATAGCCAGATCACCACTCATGGACAGCTGTTTCGTCCTTCATGGGACTCGTCAGCATGAGGTTGTGATACTGGCTTAATAGTATGAGGCTTGGGGTAACTAAGAAATACCATTACATAAGTTATGGTGGGTAAAAGGTGATGGAAACCCTTCCACTTAAATTTAAGGGGTAAATAGAAGTATTATTAAACACCCATCTACACACACCAGACAAGCCAGAAGGCTTGTTTTTCCCTCAGAAATCTCATGGTGCTTTCACAACCACAAGGGATTCTGGGTAGGCACATGCAAACAAGGTTAACAATTATCACCTTTGCCTCTATATCCACTTTATACATGGATTCCTTGAAAGTAATTGCCCGCTGTACAAGACAGCCTTTAGACAAAACTCAGAAAGAGGTACAATAGCCAGATCACCACTCATGGACAGCTGTTTCGTCCTTCATGGGACTCGTCAGCATGAGGTTGTGATACTGGCTTAATAGTATGAGGCTTGGGGTAACTAAGAAATACCATTACATAAGTTATGGTGGGTAAAAGGTGATGGAAACCCTTCCACTTAAATTTAAGGGGTAAATACTGACTACTCTATAAAATCGGACAGGAACAATTTCAAGGTAAAATGCTTCATGTAGAAGAATAAGCCTATAAACCAGTGACACATTTAGTTAATTTACTGGTAGAGATAAAACTGTAAATATTACTTTTAATATACATTGCACAGTGTATGTACACACCTATCTTTATAGTGACTGAGTTTTAACAGTTAGTATCTTAAATAAACTCCACTTCCACACTTCTGTCTAACAGATGACAGATGTAATGTACCAACACAGTGTACTTCATTTCTTCATGAACTATTGTGATCCTTTCACTTGAGAACAAGGGCATCAGATAAAACTGAATTCACTCATTTTATAACAAACTATGTGGATCTGTATCAGGAGTATTAATGATGCAGTGTCATGCCAAGACATAGTACTGCTTCAAATAACTGGTACAAGACCTTTATGTCTTCAAAAACAAGAGAGAGAGAGCGCAAACATTTTCATCAGAGATTTTTTTTTACAATATTACCATTTTTTTGTTTTAGGTTAAGTTTACAATTTGTTTTGTGTTGATAACTCTAATTTTTGAACTGCTGAATCTTCATAGATTTGTCAATGATGACCTTAATATAGTTATATATTATATATATATATATGATATATATATATATCATCCCTACGACTGAAGGATAAAAATCTACCCCTTCACTTTGTCCTCTTGATCTCCCTGCCATGTGGAAACTGTGTTTAGGGTCTATGCTGATCAAAGGATCTACCCAACCGGCCCATGGTCATAGCTGCCTGCACAAGCATGACAGTACCCAAAATTTGGAAGTGTGCCAAGGAAATCTGAAGACTCAGAGGGATATATTCATCAAAATAGGAAATAAGACACCTAGTGTAAGTACTATAGCATTATTATCCAGCATATTTGCAAACTTTTACATTATTTATTATTGTGAACACTACAGTGAACATTGTTACCGCTTAAGTAGTCAGAAAATATTAGAGATATTTAAGAGATGTAGGATGATTTTTTTATGGGCAAATATAAATTAGATTATTGTATCAGAATGAGTTGGAACATTGCTCAGTGCCCAGTTATTGCGCTTACCTTGTTCTATACTTACAAACAGCTCTCTGATTCTTGTGTACCAGACCCGGCTATACTCTTGTCGAACCCTGACATGCTCATAGCACTCATGTGTATTTGTGCCCTACAACTAGCCCCCCTTTTAGTATTAATTTTACTGATGCCTCCAGCCAGCCCCCCTTGTGTATTCATGCCTCCACACATTGTGTATTTTTAGTACCATAATCATTACTCTTTTCCTGACTTCCCACCTGCTCTGTGTTCTCCTCCGCTGGACTGACTGATACACAGAGAACACCAGTGACTTGTGCATCCATCTTCAAGGGGGCGGGGTCAAGAGCCACACTTAGGCGGCATGGCACGCACAAGCAGGGCGCTTGAAAATTTGGCCGCATCAAATTGTGTAGTTACCAGGTGGGCCCATAAACCCCAGGGCTCAACCTGAAGAGGACGTAGCTGTTATTTGTGAAGATCAGTACGTATATTTTTGTGTACTTCTTTATCGACTATCCAGTCTTAGATCCAGTCTAATTTGTTTTACTAGTAAGTCTAGGTGGCTGCATAGACCCAGAAACCTGAGAGGGATGTGGTGAAGATTGGTACCAATAGTTTCACATACCTCTTCAATGAGTATCCAGTCCTTGAATGTTTTCATTTCACACAGTTGCTTTTTGACCTCTAAAATTTACTCCCTCCTTCAAATTGTTCAATTCTTGCTCTACTTGATATTACAATAAGCTAGTCTAGTAAATCTATTTCATAATCTGTCTACTGTCAAATAAAATACCATCATCATCTGCGGTGTCAAAACCAACTGAACCAACTAAAGTCCCGACTGATAAGGATGGATGCCGTTTAGTAGTCATAGGTCTGTTTGCTGAATTTATGTAGCCCTACCGTGATGAAGGCCGCAATTATAAGGCAAAACAAACTTGATATCAATATTTGTATTTTTAAGTTAAATTTGAAACAGTAATAGCTTTACAAGCGGAACCTATTTTATTCCCTATAATCGACTTTGCGATAAGCTAATCTTACTGCTTTGTCAAAAAACATCGATTTTATTTGATACCTGTCACGGAAAATTGGTGAGCATTCTCAGAATGAAATTCGTTTTGTATTCTGAAAGGCACTGAGAGCTAAAAAAAAAAAAAAAAAGTAGATTTTTTTTGTATTCAGACTAGAAATAGATTCCCTTGAGTTGAATTTGAATATTCAAATGTTAAGATTGACATGAACTGTTTTACTGTTAAAAAGCCCTGTATAGTTGTGTCTCCAATGAGACATGAATACAGTTTTATAATTAGTACTCCAAGTATCATGAAGTTTAGAAGCATTGTTATAGTTCTTTGTGATATTTTGTTTAGCTTATTCCAACTCTCCAATCATGTGCCTAAGGGAAATGAAGCAAGCACATCTGTAACTGGGACATCTTTTTTTAGTTGCTAAAATTTCTATGGATGAACGAATTGCAATGAAACAATGTCTATCCATACAATGAAAATAATCATATGATCTATATATTGTTATCAAATTTTTCAGTGCCATAGACTGAAACAACATTCAGTGTAATGGTTTCCTGATTTTTAGTTTAATTCTTTGTTCCTATTTAATGGCATATTAAAAAAGGATATATTGTTATTATTTTACTACTGCTAACCTCCTCCCTCCATAAGGTGGTGGGAGGAAGAGAGGCATAGGTCACCCGCCCTTGGATAGCAGGTGATCAGGGTTCATTTTGTTTTTTTATTATTGAAGCTTTCATAATCAGAACTAGACTCGTTCTATGGAAGTAAAATAGTCATGCTATTATGTCTTTAGTGTAAATATCCCAGCAGAAATGTAGTCTTGCAAAAATACAGGGCTTGTGCACATCATTCTCTGAAGATTAAACAGCCATAGATTAATGTATGATGTGTGATGTATGATGTGAACAGGGTGTCTGCTGGAGTTCACCAGAGTCACCGGTCAAATTTCTATCTGACGGTATATATTCCAAATGCTCAAACACCGAGGCTGCCATAACTTACTACACTCGTGCTGAGCTGAAGGAAGAAAACTCAGGATCCAATAATTCAAATTAATGGAAATGTAATAATCACAAGAACCATCACAAATAGGAAAAGTTGAAGGGGCTGCAACTTTACGTTTTAACGTAAAGTGCTTAATCCTAAACTATCCCGGACTCCTCAGTAACCCCAATAAATATACCCACAATTGCCATTTAACAAACCACATGTCTACACAGTTACTGCTAAAGGTGTATCACAACTATAATTGTCAATTGACAGTGATTTGTTCTATTAACTGTGTAGATGTGTGGTTTGTTAAATGGTAATTAAGGGTATAGTTTTGGGGTTATTGCGTAATCTGGGATAACTGACACTGAGTGTTCTTTCTTTAGCTCAGCACAAGTGCAGTCAATTCTTACACGTTTCTCTAGTTTCTATTTGCTCTGGTATGACAATTATCTTAGTACATCATAGTCTGATAATGTCTACAATGTCCATACAATATTTGTTTGCTATTGCATGCCCTATAGCATTAACTATATTCGAAAAACATGCTGGATAAACCACAACATTGAACACTGTGGACAAACATGATCAAATTATTCTTTCTTGCTGTTTCGGTGACAGCTGTGTTACATACATAGATTTCTCAGGTCAATCTATTAGCATTTTTTGCTTCATGCATCATGGCAGGTGTTAAATTGACACATTAAGATTTCAACTAAATACCAGTGGAAAGTAGTTTTCAAATTGTGGATAATGCTCAGATGTGTCCAAAAGAAACCTGAGACTAAAAATGAAACTGACATCGTGACTAGAGGTTTAAATTAGTCAATTCCTCTATTTAGTCCCAAAAATTCATAAATGAGATGGCAATGAATGATATTCAATTTGCCATCTGATGCTAAATCAAAATTCAGATGTGGGGTATTTCAAAGCATCTTCGACACAATGAAATGCACCAGTTGAGAAGGAACCTCATTGGCGTCAATGACCTTTTGAGTCACTGTTGTTTTGGTTGTATTTTTACTTTTAATAGTACAATATTATGTGCTATGTTTGTATGGATAAAATTTATTTTTTTCTCGCTAGAAGCTTTCATAATTTAGCTAACTTATACAGTTCATTCTGGATTCGTAGAGTTGCATAGTGATCCTTAAAGTACACTTATCCCCTACACATAATCTAGTCACATAAAATAATGATTTTTTTTATAAATGCAGACACTGAATATTAAAATCCCAAAAATGTGTAGAATCATTCATTGTTGATTTTACTGCAAACATCTGAGAACTGAACAACAGTGCACGTGTATTCATTCATGTTTTTGTAAAATGTCTAGTGGTATAAATGCAGTTATTTGCAAATTCTCGTTTATATTCTTTTAACTTTTTTGGGACTAATAAAAATTAGTCAATCCTGTGGCAACACATTGTAAAATAGTGCCAAAATTTACCTAAATGATCTCTAACACAACATGTTATGTTTCTTTTTGCTTAAAATTGATATGCTTGCGTATCCGTATGAAAATACATAATGATGGGCAATGCAGTGCCAACTCAAGCTCAAGCCCTGCTTGTTGAAATGTCAAGGGAAGAAAAGACTTGGTGTAGCTGAAGTAATAACTCTGAAGGGCAAACACTTTGTTAGAAGAGCTTTTTGACCTTTATGGAGCATGATATTGTGGTAGGATAACCACCTTATACCTACAGTTTCCATTCATAAAATAATAAGCAGAAAAATAAGAAAAATAAATATAATTATATAATTATAATTAATTATATAAAGAATAATTACACTGCTTATTTTATAAACTTACATAATAACCATATTGATGTTGATAATAATAATTATTATTATTGTTGTTGCTAGTCCTAACCAGGGTCATCTTTAATATTGATTGGACACTCAGCAAGCATTTGCTTCCCCCCCCCCCTGCACTCACTAGCAGCATAGCTGTATGGACCAAGTTGCTTGCTGGTAGTGGGTGACTGGTCAGCCAAGTGTGTAACACTTGCCCAACCGCAATTCTGGAGGAAAGCATTTATGATTAAAAAAATTATGTGGCTGGGGCGATCACATGGTAAATTAATTATGCGAGTCCGGCAAGTGGACCTGCAAGTCCCAATCCTCCCAGGTGTTGTTGTGGGTTCAAGAGGCAGCTGCTTTGGACCCAGGGCTGGCCAAAGATATTGTGCTGCCCCACAATATTCATTTTAAATAAAAGTGTATATGTCAGCCTCAAAAACATGTAAATATATGGAATCAAACAATGGTTGCTTTTTCTCCTTCACTTTTTCGCTCTTCTCGTTCTCTTTATCTCTCCCTTGTATCACCACACCTCCCTTCTCATTATCTCTTCCTTTCTTTCCCATCTCTCTACTATCCTCATCTATCTCATTTCTCTTTATCTTATCTATCCCTTTCTCTTTATATTTCTGTTTTCTATCTCTCCTCATGTTTATCTCTATCTCTCTTTATCTTTCACCTTTGTCCCATCTCTCCTCCTTCTCATTATCTCTCCTGGACCAGCTTTTTCACCATTTTAAAGATGGCCCTGTTCTTATCTGGGCAAAACTCTTGTTTAGAACATTATCTCTACTATTAAGTAATATATGGAAATCATCTTACTTTTTTAAATTATTATTCCCTGATCCTGCCTGAGCTGGTTATTTTTTTTTTTTTTTTTAATAGAGTGTCAGTCCTTTGGTAGATGTAAGTGACCTTTGTGGATGTGTTTTTGTTTCTTTTGGTGAAGATGATTTAATTGCAGAATTGACCTTTAACTGGTGAATAATATAACTATAATATAAGGATGCTGTTAGCCTTGCCATCTTGTGCAGAGTATCATGTTAAAATTTATACAGGTAAAGGTTAGCTCTCTAATACGTATTGATGATCATTTGTTTTAATTAAAAAAAAAGACATTCAAATATGCCTTTATTTTTCTTAACATTTGTTTGATACAATAAATTAACATTGTTAGGAGATTATTTCCGGTTAAAATAAAAAATACACACAATATATATATAATATATTATCATAATATAATACAATTATAATGTAATTGTAGCGCTATGTAGGTAACTTTGAAAATTATATTTGTCTAATTTCTGTGACCATTTTGCTTTCATTCATTCAAATATAACTATTGTATTAATTGGGAAAGTTAGGGATAGTTACAAGAAGGTAATGGGTTAAAATAAAAAATACACACAATATATTATCATAATATAATACAATTATAATGTAATTGTAGCGCTATGTAGGTAACTGAAAATTATATTTGTCTAATTTCTGTGACCATTTTGCTTTCATTCATTCAAATATAATTATTGGATTAATTGGGAAAGTTAGGGATAGTTACAAGAAGGTAATGGGTTAATTGAATTCACTGAGCTCTTTACAAATGCTTATAAGTACAGACTGGATGGCTTGGTGATTGATTTTATACAACTGTTGCAATGGGTCTGATTGGAACACCTGAATTCAATAATTAAGAGCAGTGCCCAAATGTTACATTTGCCAACAAAGGCATTTATATGAATGCTGTTATTTCCTTGCAAAAAGCCACCTGTAGAAATGTTATTAGAGCTGGAATAATGAAAACAGATTGGCAGAGAAAGTGTTTCTGCACCTCTCTTTCTCCACTTATCTATTTTTATGGACTTCTGCAAAAAGGTGGACAGCTTTTTGCCCTTAGGGAGGCTCCTCTCTTTTGCAGATGTTCACCGTAAGACTAGTTGTCTACAGAGAAGGGGATGAAGAATGAAGACATTTTGAAGGATCAAACAATGAAGGCAGAAGAGAATAATTGGAATTGTGCAGCAAGGAGACAGGGACATGGAAATGGTTGGCTTAAAAGGTAGGGACATATTCTGAGAGATAATGAGAGGGAGTGAATGAGAGTGTGAGAGAACGTGGGAGTATGAGAAAGTGTGAGAACATGAGAAAGTGAATAAGGGTAAGTGAAAAAATAACGAAATTCAACCACAAAAATTGGAGCTGCTTGCTTCATTTTCATTTGTTTTGTTGAGGGTCCCTCCTTGTTTTTGGAGATTTGTTCTAATTGACAAAATTGGCAAATTCATTTAAAATGTAAATTCTTACAAATCAAAATGCACGAGTCTAGTAAATATACATACTACATACTAGTTTGTGTGCTTTGCTGCATAGGCGAGTCTTTCTAATCAGTGCCGTCTGTAATAGTTATTGTTATTGATACCTACATTTCCCAGTATATGTTGTAATTATTGACTTTTAACCCTGTATAACCCGGACACCATCGGCCCGACCACAGCACTATCAGATACCCCATGGGTGGTGGGGGTGCCGACCTGGGGTGGTCCGGGGAGAGAGTCGATTGTAAATTGCCAGCCAAAGGGACTTCCAGGAGAGCGGGGGTTAGCTGGCGCGGTTACGGAACCCGCGCCCGGCTACCTCGCGGCTCATCCTGGCAGAACTTTGAATCTCTGCCGCTCTCTCGGGATCACCCCAAAAACAACGGTTGAAAGCTGTATGGACATTGCGGGGCTCGGTGGCCTAAGTGTGGTGCCAGACTGTCTTTGCAGGGCGGGATTATGTGGACATGGTTTATGGCCTTTTTCCTTTTGGAACTGTATATAAGCCCTTGTGTTTCCCAAATAAAGAGTCCCTGTTTTACCTGTCTTGTTATTGAGGAAAGCCTCGGCGCTGCCCTTATCAGGGCGGTAGAGTGCTCTATTGCAATACTTCTGTATACTACAGTGCCGCCGAGGTTCCTGAAAAGCCCCACTGTGTAGCTCAGCTTTGGCTAGCCACAGTGGTATGGAAGCCCCTTCTCTCTGTACGCTGGTTCTGTCTGGTGCTGAAGGGGTAATCGCTGGTGTCCCGGTGGCCATGGGGCAGAGGAAGCAACATTCGGCAGGCATACCCAGTTGGGGTACAGGTCCGTCCCGTCACAGTAAGGAATTCCAGAGAATAGTTGCAAGATGATTGAAATTCGGGAGATGTAAATTGGGAGAAGTAATAATGGTTTAAAGAGGTGCTACTCATGGGCAGAACAAAGAGGATGGTTAGATTATATTTGGAGATAAGAGCGAGGATATAGGGGTAAAGTATTATTTAGAACACTATGGGTAAGAGAGAGAAATTAAAATTGTATTCTGTTCTGCCTTAAGAGGTTGTTACAATTAGTGCAATTCTACTTTTTTAAATGGTAACAATTTGAACCTTCATTCTCCTCTTTGGTGGATAGCTGCTTTCTATATACTGTACTGATCGAGGGATAGATGGATAAACTTATTTCAGCAGGCGTTACCTTGTGCTGTGCACTTTTAATCCCCTTACATCTGGAAAACTGGGCAGATTAGATGGGCTGGAATGGTTTTTATCTGCCCTCAAATTTTATTTGGTGAATAATGTCTTGTTTTTTGTATATATCACTCAAGCAGAATATGCTCCTCTTTCTCGAAATATCTTTCCTGCATAAGACATATCTTTAATTGGAGGAATGCTTACTTTTAGAGGGAAAGGGGTAATCTTTACTATTTACTAGTTTGTACTGAGATTCTCATGTAAAGGAGAAGAATTGTGTGGTTGGTTTGTTTCTCTATTTTTCAAAGTTCTAAATTGATCATGCTTATGAATAATCAGGGCTGGACTGAGAATGAAAAGCAGCCCTGGAAGTATATGGACACCAGCCCCAAGTTTTGTATCGCGTGGTCAAGCTCTTGTACCCACAAGCCACACCCCTTACACGCGCCTATCTAAGACACGCTATTTACCATCCAAATAGCTATAAATCATACTTTTTAAAACTATATTAAATTGTTCCTTTATGATAACAGATTACCACATTATTATTCAAATCCCAGGAACCAAAAATGTTAAAAGGTCCAAATAAGTACCTGGGAATGGACAGAATGTTAACTCCTCAGCATCGATGTCTACTGGATAAAAATGACAACAGAGCTTGGCAGATAGAATCTTATGTGATGGGATTTAGTGTAATCAGTACACTAAAAAAAGTAATGATACACAGGACACCTGAAGCCACAATTTAGTGCCACTAATCCTTTTTAATTGTTCTCTGAAGTGACTACAAATTCAGGAGGGTGTTCTTTCTCTGGATAAGTAAAATTTAAATAGTTCAATTTATTTCAACAGTAAGTAATGTGCCAGGATAACCAAATACACAAACCAGGACAGACTCTGTCATACTGAAGCCCAAACACATACACAAGGACAGGCTCTGCCACACCGACACCCAAACACATACACAAGGACAGGCTCTGCCACACCAACACCCAGACACACACACACACCAGGAAAGGCTCTGCCACACCGGCACCCAGACATACACACACCAGGACAGGCTCTGCCACACCGACACCCAAACACACGCACCAAGACAAGCTCTGCCACACCGACACCAAAACACACAGACACAAGGACAGGCTCTGCCACACCGACACCCAAACACACAGACACAAGGACAGGCTCTGCCACACTGACACACACACACACCAGGACAGGCTCTGCCACAACGACACCCAAACACACACCAGGACAGGCTTTGTCACACGGAAGCAAACATTTTTTCTACACTGCTTTGTCATTAACTGTCCATTTTATATTTTTGCCCCCTTGTGTATTGATGCCCCAGCCAGGCCCCCTTTACTATTGATTAATGTGTCCCCCCACAACCTTGTGTATTGCCCCCCTTTGTGCATTTATGCCCCCACACCTCTGTGTATTGATTTATGTGTCAGGACTTACCAGGAGCTGGAGCACAGTTGTGGGAGATGGCGCACACCCTTGCAAAATAACACTGCTCAGAGTGACAGTACAGAGAGATCACTTGAGCAGTGAGAGTGTGCACGGGGCAAAACAGGTACGCGGTACAGACAGGGGATATCCAGAAGCAGAGGTCAGGGCGGGCAGACAGGGTTCACAAACGGTGTATCAAAGCAGAAGTCAAAGTCCAGGAAATCAGGCATATAATCACAGCACATCCAGAAGCAAAAACAACAACCAGATACTGGGCTGGAGGTGACGCTGATCTTTTAAAGCCTGATGACAAGGCCAGATGAGAGAGGCGGGGTTCAGTCTACAACAAAACTAGGTAAAGGGGTGGCCACGCCATGCGGTCTGTGGGACTCTTGGTGATGCCTGACAATGTGATGTCCCAGCTAACCCCCTCCCTTGTGTATTGATGTGCCCACCCCTTTTGTATTGGTTAATGTAATGCCCAACCCTCTTGTCTATTGATGCCCCCACTGCCATGTTTATTACCCCCAGCCACACACACCCCTATTTATATTGATTTTCTAATGCCACAACCCAGCTAACAATTGTTTTGGTAATACTTACATTATAGGCGCCCAAAGGCTGCTTTTAACTTTGCAGCCGGGTGGTCCCTTTGAATGTGGTCTGCCGGCCCACGGACCGGCCGGCCCATCGGGAAATTTCCCGGTTTCCAGGTGGGCCAGTCAGGCCGTTTGAATAATAATAGTAAATACAATAACAATATTGCTTAATAATACATGAGTAACTAATATATCCCCCATCATTTCAGTTCACTGTATCAGTGTACGGGGGTATCACTCGCAATTCTCAGCTTCAGCTTGTGTGGGCGCATGGGAACTACAATGATGGTCTGGGTTGCAACAGCACAGACCACCACTGGTTTTACAGCACCTTGGGCTTGTCAAGAGAGATCAGTGGAGGCAGAGGGGCAGGTATCCAGAGCAGCGGAAATGTACCCGAAAATTTGGACAGTCCTGTGAAAACATACTTTTGTATTCTTATATCATTGTCTTTTAATGCCTTTGTATTATCATTGGACCAATTGTGATTTTGCTTTCTCAATAGTGAACTAGTTTAATATCAGGATCATAAGTGTTTCAATTTTAGAAAAATATTTTACATATGAATAAGAGACTTCTGGGATCCTAAAACCGTATGTGACATTACATATTTTTTCTGCATTGGCTCAATAAAAAGTATCAACTTCCACTTAAGACTCCGTCCTCTCTTGGACTTTTATGGGTATATCAGCAGAGACTGTTGGTCAGGCTATTTAAATTTGTGAATTCCCAACTGCTCCTTAGGTTATTTTACATGTTTTAAGACTCTAGGTGCTCTCTCTTTTGATTTATACAGTAAGGTCAAGGTCAGAATTTTGCAACAGTTACAAGAATATTAGACTAGATGAGCTGATTCTATATTATTTAGCATTCTCATAAAGTAGTTACTTACAAAAAATGTAGCACTGCAGTATATTATTTTATGTGACCCTTGCATGATGTATGTAGAATAAAATATTCCGTGCAGACAATTTAAGAGTTATTTAGAAGTAAGATGTTAAATTGAAATTGTATCATAAAGTCCTCCATAGTTACATTTATTTTCTATGCATTTTGTTGTAATAAACAGAAACATATGAATCCATATCTCAGGGTTATTTCATGTTTATGTTTTGTATAATTAGTGTAAATTTCAAAAAATAGTTTAAAGCAATGGCAGTTATCCAATGCAAAATCTTTTGCCAAGAACTATCCAATGGGGAAACAATTGTGATGATCAATAATCAATCCTGCTTATGTTTTTGGCTGAACTAACAAACCATCTGAATGAGCACTGTCTTAAAGTACCCATCTGCTCTAAGTTTATGTAATTGTACTCAATGTACCATTTTTTATTTGTCTCTAATGAAATTCAGTGAGCATTTATAATCCTTAGATGCCTATTTACTCAGGTCATGTGCTGCCCAAAATGAAAAGGTAATTTTGGAACAAAGAGAAGAATGCATTAATTTATCTGCAACATAGTAAATGCTATTTTTCAATTTAAAAAAATACTTTTTTTGAATCAAAAGCTATATGTACATCTACACAAATTAAAGATATTAGATAATGAATTGTCCTATTTCCATGAATTCATCCATGGCATTTGGAAAGCTATGTTCTTATACTTAAGATTGTTTTAGAATTGAAGGTCCTTAGGAGAGATTTAACTATCTCACAATGAAGCAACACATCATCTACTCTCATTTTACCAAAATAGTATTAGGCAAGTGGTCCAGATGAGAAGCCAGGTGGTAAAACCCTCTAGTGGTCAGAGGAGATAAAGACTCAAATGTGTTTGTTACAAGATTAACTAAAAACACATAATGTGTAAAAGTTTAATGTGTCTCTCAGACCATTACATATGAAAAATCTCTATTAGAGTATCAGACCACGTCTGAAAATATAAAACAAATCTCTCTCAAAAGATTAAACCACCACACCTTGGCCTCATCTGTAAGGAGTGGCTTGAATCCTTTACAAGATGCAATGGCCAACATCTGAGCTACCTTTTTACTCTTAGGAAATACACTAAAATTAAAGAAAATTTAACAGACCACATGGTAATTCACACTGTGAAGTGTAATAAATGGTTTTATGCTCACTAATGTGATCTCAGTGAGAAAAAACACATCTGATAACCCCCCTCTTTAGCCTCTATGGGGGCAGCATTTTCTTTTACACATAAAATTGAGAAGCTAACGACTCTTGTGCTTATGATTTTTATATTTTGTTTACCCAAAGTTCACTCCCCAAGTATTTATATTTTTGGTAAACTTTTGTATATATGCAGTACTTTAAATGTTGCGAGTTTTAAGCTAGGACATGCACACTGTCATTCACCTAACATGCAAAATTTAAAATTGCATGCACTCCCAAACATATATGACTGAAGGCAAATGTGGTTGGTTGAGTTAATCCTTAACTCAGCTTAATTCTGTTGACCACTCAACTCAGTAAATATAACTAAGAGACTGCCTAGGGTCCTAGAAAAGTAAAGACTTGATATATGGCCAAAAAAAGTTTTTCTGTTTTCAATTTGAAAACTATTTTACTTATCTATAAAAGCTAATGAAAAAAACTGCTAAATAGATTCTAATATGTGCCCTAAATTTAGAAATACCCATATTTTTTTTTTACACACGTTATAATGCAATAAGTACAAGGAACTTATCACCATTTCAAAAACATTTTATTTAGAATATGATTATCCATTAAACCATACATTTTTGGAAACTAGAGACCCCAGGGTATTTCAAATGCTGGTATTTTAACTCTCTCCACTAATAATACCATAGCCTTTGTCAATGTTTGTGGTAGTATTTTTTGTGTTTTTTTCCACACACATTGTACTGTAGGTATAAATTTACAGCTCCTGGTATATGTCACTGAAAAACACCACCCCAAAATGTGTTCAGCAACACCTCCTGAGCACAGTGATACCACTCGTGCATGGGTTTGGTCGGGTAGTTTGAGGGCTAAAAGGCATTTTGTTCTTTTGGAATTTTGACATCTGGTCAGTCTATCCTTTATCCGATTTGGGACATTTAGGAAGTTGGACAAATCAATTTACTCCATGTATTTTTTAACTAATCACATGGCAATCTGGGAGTGTTTGTATTGCTGAATGCCTCAACATCTAAGCATTTCAGCAACATCGATTACACTTAGGAAGCAATTGTTGATCCCTTTCTAAGCTCTGTTTTAGCCAGCCACCATCTTTGATTGCAGCAATTTTGAAGTAGTCCGTACATGTTCGGGCATTGTCACAAATGCATTGCATCATAAGCTCATACATGCTTTGTTGTGAAGGGGTTATCACACTGCAATCTGTCTGTGGTGTGACACATAACCACCAATTAGATCAAAGAAAAGCTACAAAACCACAGTGGAGCATGGTCTTGACACAGCGAATGCTGATTACAGCTAATTGGGATGAGAAAATTGCAACAACCTTTTGTTTGTTGATGGATCACTAATTAAAACAAGACCATTACATTTGCAGAAAAAACAGATATTAAATTGTTCAACAATGTAGTAAACATAAATCCACTTGACGGATCCATGAAGAAACAGAAGCATTTCTGCGCTTCTTTTTCTTAGTAGACCTGTCTGTGTAATTCTGGCCTTTTGGAGCACTTCCGCATCAGAGAAAAGTCTTTGTGCACACCACGGACCAACCTCCAACAAGTCCAAGCTCCACCCTGTTGTGGAAGTGCGCTAAGAGATCAGAGTAATGCAATGGATCACAGAGAGAGAGGATCACTGGAGAAGAAAGAAAAATTAAGTTGCGGCGAATGCATAGAAGAAAAAACGGAGCTCTGGAGACACAGAGCTCCCTAGCCAAGGGGGCAGAGAATGAAATTTGTTGTCTGAAAATGAATGGACCAAAAACGAATTATAATTTTTTTTCAAATCATTTTGAATCCATGTGCACAAGTCTAGTTGATACACAAAACATGAATATGGACGCATCAGGGACACATACGAAGTTCAGAAAAAAATATATAAATGGAGATGAAATGTAACAGACTATTTGAATTCTCACCTATTCTGTGTAGAGTATTAACTTAATTTCCAACTACTTCTTTTTTCATGATTAAAAAGTTTTCTATATAGTCATCTTTATCATCCGTCTCAATTGTCATTCTCTTTACGTGTCCCATAAATTCATCCTCTCCCTCCCTCTCAAATATTTATTTTCCACTTGCCTCTTCCCCTCATCCATTTTCCTCTATATGCTTCCTTTCAATTATTTCTCCACCAATATAAATATAATCTTACATCTACCTTTTATCTTAACAATTTAATAGTTTTCATAATATTTGATGTATGAACAACAAAATATCTTAAAAATATATAAAAGCATTGAAAAGTTGTTTTACACCAGCAGGAGGTATATTGATATCAGCAGGAATCTTTAAATGCTCTGTAACAAAATTATAATCCTATAATATCATTATGCTTTCCTATAAACAGAAAATATACAAAATCTATCTAGACAAGACACTGGCAGCTGGAAAGAAACAATAAGATTATACATTTCACGATCTAAACAACATTAAAAAAAATGTAAGGTTTATTTCACAGTTGTAATAACTATCTCTTAAAATTTAAGGATTTGGTTACATTAAAAAAACTATTTCCAGATTCTAGGTAAGATGTCTGATTTATGATTTGTTTAATTAGGTTGAAGATCTTAAACTAACTGATGCAGCAACTTCATCTAACATAGCACTCTCGTTATTATTTCTACACAACTATATATATATATATATACACGCATTGGCCAATTTATTAGGTACCCCTGTTCAATTGCTTGCTAACACAAATAGCTAATCAGCCACTCACATGGCAGCAACTCAATGGACTTAAGCATCTAGACGGAGTCAAGACAACTTGCTGAAGTTCAAACTGAGCATCAGAATGGGGAAGAAGGGGGTTTAAGTGACTTTGAACATGGTATTGTTGTTGGTGCCACACAGGCTGGTCTGAGAATTTCATAAACTGCTGATCTACTGGGATTTGCATGCACAACCATCTCTATGGTTTACAGAGAATGGTCCGAAAAAGAGAAAATATCCAGTCAGTGGCAGTTGCGTGGATGAAAATGCATTGTTGATGTCAGAGGTCAAAGGAGAATGGACAAGCTGGTTCGAGATGACAGAAAGGCAATAGTAACTCAAATAACCCCTCATTACAAGCAGGGTATGCTGAATACCATATCTGAAAGTACAACACGTCGAAACCTTGAAGCAGATGGGCTACAGCAACAGAAGACCCCACCGGGTGTCAGCTAAGAACAGGAAAATTCACACAGGCTCACGAAAATTGGGCAATGGGAGACTGGAAGAACATTGCCTGGTCTGATGTCCAGCTGTGGCATTCAGAGGGTCAGACTTTGACGTAAACATTGTGAAAGCATGTATCCATCCTGCCTTGTATCAACGATTCAGGCTGGTGGTGGTGGTGTAATGGTGTGGGGGACATTTTCTTGGCACACTTTGGGCCTCTTAGTATCAACTGAGCATTATTGAAATGAGACAGCCTACCTGAGTATTGTTGCTGATCATGTCCATCCCTTTATGACCACAGTGTACCTATCTTCTGATGGCTACGTGCAGCAGTATTATGCACCATGTCACAAAGCTCACATCATCTCAAATTGGTTTCTTGTGCAGGCGAGAAATCTACAGCAACTGCGTGATGCCATCATGTTCATATGGACCAAAATCTCTGAGGAATGTTTCCAGCACCTTGTAGAAAGTATGCCATGAAGAATTAAGGCAATTCTGAAGGCAAAAGGGGGTCCAACCCTGTACTAGGTGTACCTAATAAAGTGGCCAGTGAGTTTATATATATATATAATATATATATATATATATACAGTATCTCACAAAAGTTAGTACACCCCTCACATTTTTGTAAATAGTTTATTATATCTTTTCATGTTTTCAATATTTTTAATCTCAGGACCCAACAACACAATGTGGTACAAAATTGTAGACCACTTCTGATATCATGTCACGCAACTCTACTTCACATTTTCTTGATCTTCAACTTGTTCTTTCTTAGGAGGAGTTTGTGCTGCTCTCCCCTCCACCACAGAAAGCTCCACCATTTTCCCCTAAGATAACCTTGTGTGAACGTCTTCCAAAATTGTAGAGCTTCTAGTGACTTTCTCTCTCCTGATTAGAGGATCGGGGAGAGATTGTCACCGGAAGCTCCATCATTTTTCCCATAGATAACCTCCTGTGAACTTCCACCAGGAAGTTTCCGGTGATGCCCCCCCCCCCCGATTTGAGGATTGGGGCAGAGGACATCACCGGAAGCTCCAACATTTTGGCACAAGTTCACCAAGAGGTTATTTCTACAGAGATGCCGATGAAGAAAGAAGTGAGAAGAAACAAAAGATAAAATAGAAAAGAAAGGAGAAAAAGGAGATGCAGAACAAGAAGATGGAAGAACAGGTGTTACCGTGTTAACGTGTTTCCAAATCTAAAATGCCCCCAAGTTTTTGTCCAAAACAAACAGACAGGAAACAGAATTCATTGCATGAAAAGAAATGGGCCAAAACTAAACTGAAAACTTTTCCCCAGTAATTTTTGGCCCGTTAGCACATGTCTAGCTTCTAGTGCTCAAACTAAATAATCTTTTCAGTGGGACTCTTTTGTATGCACTTGCTTGCTAACAGGAAAGCGCCTTATGGCTGCATCCTCTACCAGCTTAGCATTCTAGGCAGCCACCTAGTTTGCCGACATGGTTGGGCCAGTGATATAAAACATATAACTTTAGGGTGGTCGATTCCTCCAGATCCCAAGCCATTTTGGGGAATGCCCAATGAACATTATGTATACAAAATCCCACCTGTTCTAAGGTGCAATCATGGAATTTTGTGACATTTGAAGAAATATTGTATATACATTTTTGTCATAGCATAATGGCATAACGTTCACTAAGGATTGTGTTATTATTCAGGTCAAAAAGTTCACAACTGATAAAACTCAATACAATTCACATGCATTTATGTGTAGCAACTTCACAAGCAACTTAAAATCATACATTGGTTTTTGCTAACCATATATTTCAAAGTTGTTTTTTTAGTTGATGGACTCAAGTGAAACTCCTCCATTATACTAAAATTATAAATAATTAAATATACATTTCCCCAGGACCCCTAGCAAAAAACATCGTGAAGTCCCTTGAAGTGACCAAATATGTGCCAGAACCATCAATCAATATGAGGAGTCAATCAAATTTGCTTGAGTGAGTGTTGACTGTTTTTCTGATGATGTAAGAGTCTACTCATGTTTTACAATGAGGGAACTGGATGCAGGAATGAACACACTTGCTGTCACGGAACACACTAGGGGTTGGGTAGCCATAAGCATGGGTGAACAAGAGAGAATGAACGTAGATGAAACCAAAGGGCTACAGAGATGAGCACACCTGGAAGTTGTGTTAAAATGTACTACAACCGGAGAAAGGACATCAGAGATCACAGATGTCATCAGATGTAGCCAAGGCCAGGGCACCAGGGGTCATGACTAACGTGTGTGTATATATAGCCATGGTCAGGAAGTCACGAATAAACAGCCGGGGTCAGGATCTTAGAGGTCACAGATAGTCACATAACATTGCTAGGTTCAGTGTTCCAGAGATCAGAAAGAATATTTATGTATCCAGGGAAACTGCAGAGAAGCAGGACAAATGACAAGTGTGCCACAGAACAACTGAGCACCGGCAGTACGGTCTAGGATTTTTAAATAGCCCCGAGGGAGTGTCCAGAGCCTCTAAGGGATGCCCATATAAATATTCATGAGGCACCCACACTTTGCAGGGAGTGTGTGTGTTTTCCTGTTGTCCGCTGGTCCCCTGCAAGCAGAAGAGGACAATCCTTTCAGATACCTCTGTTTGTTACAGATGACATAATTGTTCTTTTAAGGATTATGGAAAAACAGGGATAATGGGTGGTGCAGTCTATTTTCCCCTGTTTATCTTACTTCCCCTGCTGCTCCTTTGCCTCTACTGACATCCTAACACATGGGGGTCTGCTTGGTCATTGATGACAAAAACATGGTAAATGGACAACACTTAATGTCACTCCCAGTTTGTCAAGTCCCCTCTTTGTTGTGGAAAACATACTTTTATATAAAACTTATTTTAAATTTACTTCTAAAACATGAGCACTAAAAAAATATTTTCAGAATTTTACAGTGCTAAATAATTAAACCGTCATAACATTTTAAGGAAATGGAATTCTGTGGCAAAGCAATACATATAAAAACATATATAAGCAGAGAACAGAATGCATTAATCACCTTGTTTCATAATTGAAAGCATGGAATTATACTTTAAAATACATTTAGGAAAAAACTACAGGAAACATTACCTCACACAGAGTAATCAAGTACATAATTAATCATTCTGACAAGAGTGAATGTAGGCTGCAGGTAGAAAGGCTATTTGTTACCATACATTTGTTTCAATTTAGAAACATTTATTTATTATGAATGTAAGTGACATTGAAAGACATATTTAATTTTAATGTGTTGTATAATATAACTGTAAATCAATACATATACCTAAATAAAATAGTAAAACTACAGTTAATAGTTAATGGCTCACACTTTATCAGCTCTTGTAATATGTGTAATATAACAGGAAACAACTACATATACAAACAAATGTAAAACACACATATATCTATCCTCCAATCAGAGGTGAGGACGTCAGTTAAGTGCCGCTTTCAGTGACATCCTCTCCCCCGATTGGAGGATCGGATTAGAGAATGTCACTCGAAGCTATGCCATTTTGGAGGAACTTCGATGCAGGTTCTGTTTGTGGAAATGAGGACGAAGATAGCAAATAGTAGTGAGAAGATTAAAGAGAGAAAATAGAAGATTGTCGTTCACTCTCTCTCTAACTCTCTAAATGTTTCCCTACCTTCTCTGTGTCCCTCAATTGCTATAAACGTTTTGGGCTACTGCAACGCCACATATAGCCACCAGGATGTCTAGGGTATGAACAACTAAAAATCAGCATTTACAGCCTACATTGAGCCTTACTATGCTTGCTGTATATGTTTTCTGTGCAATTCCTTTTAGTGAATGTGTGTAGGATAGTGTCCACTGGGCATATTTTCTGCCTTATGTTTTTGAAACCCTATATTACTGGGGCAGATGCCCTTTCTCCAGATGTTGCCAGCCTTCTCCTATCAGCCGTAATCTTTTGGGTGACTTTGTTTGTTTAAGCAGTTTATGGCAATGCTAAGGTAGTCTTTTCTATCAAATGAAGTATTTTTCTTCTTACAGTTTTACTTGTTACAGTGTCTGTCTGGATAATCAAGACTAAGCAAGTTTATTGTTTACATACTTGATAAGGAGTCTAAGTTTTTGTCTAGTAGATTGAGCTAAAATGCCAGGGTTAGAAAAACTGATATTATGCAGCTGTCTGAAAAGATTATATTATGCAAAAAAATATGTGTTCCCCTGTAAGTAAAACTGGCCTAATGCAACAATGAATGTTCCTAATGTGTTTCCATGGCACCTGGCATAAAAGTTTCATGAAATCCTTTGAAACTGCTTTAAGGTGCTGTGTTAGAACAAGAGTGGAGTTAACATTTAATAATGTGTCTTAGAAAATAAAATTTCTTAATACATGAAAATTTAGCATTTTTTCTTTCCATCAAGGTTGAGCACCTTTTCTCAATCTACAGGAACAAGCAAAATGGAAAACAATTTAACCCATCAGTCCCAGGTTTTTTATAACCCAAGGACCACCATTTTTGTTTATTTTTACCATATGTTTGTTACACCCTGATTCCCTTTTTTACATTTGATGAACCCATACAAACTATATACATACGTAGGAACTTCTGGGCTCCGGCTACCAGGAGCCTTTCCTTTGAGGGACGCGGCCAAGACTACCCCCTGGTTCCAGGGGGCAGTCCTGTAATGTCGGTGGGAGGTCCCACTGACATCAGTGGGAGTTCCCACTGATGTCAGTGGGAGGTCCTGCTGATGTCAGCGGCGTTCCCGATGACGTTGGGGGCGTTCCTGCTGACAGCAGTGGGAAATAACCCCATTTAAAGGGAAAATGAGAGGGATGTGTCAAGACCCCGCTCCCGCGACCCAGAGGATTCGGGTCTTGACCCCGAGAACAGGAGAAGCGGTGCTTCACCCGGCAATCTCCGGGGTCAAACCCGGAGAGTTCCCAGGTATGACTATATACCAAGTAGGGCTTTTGTTTAAAACCATAGAAATACATAATGTATAATAATTATAAGTGAAAATAAATAAAAAAAACACATATACTTAATTATTAAAAATACTTTTTTGCAATCTTGCTGTACTGTAAGATGCTGTACTGTAAGTGCTACAGCTGAGAATGACCATACCTGGGAACTCTCCGGTTTTGACCCGGAGATTGCTGGATGAAGCAACGCTTCTCCGGTTCTCCGGGTAAAGAGGTACTTTTTTCACACAAAAAAACATTTTATTTTATTTATCTATGCATTTATTATTTCTGTTTGTTTTGCACTGTCCTCAGTGCAGTATGGCTCCAGATCCCTTTGGGGATCTCTTATATAGTTTTGATGCCAATTATGTCATAGTGAGCCATTAGTAGCAGTAACAGGAAAGTATTTATGCCACTTTACGTATCTCTGTTCTTGACTTAACATAGATTATAGAGTAGTCTATGTGTAGAGTGTATAGAGTGTAGAGTTCCCTCCATGAGGGAAGTGTATTTGAAAGGAGGAGAAATGTTAGAACAAGAAATTAGGGAATTTCAACACGCATGAGATATGCATGTGGGTATGCTGAATATAAGACAAGACCAAGAATTGTTTACGATCTTTACATTACATTACATCAGAAAAAACTAGGTGAGCTGGTTATTATATGCCGTCAAACTGATGTAAACATGAGTGTTTTAATAAAATAACATATTCTTATTTTTCTGTTTTTTCAGTACCTAGTTTTGTTATTACTAGACTTTTATAGGAGACTGTTGACTCCATAACAAAGAAAATCAGGTTTATTAAGTGTTTAACAAGAAAGCTGACATTGTAAATGTTGGTCTTTGTTAAATAACACACTCTAAGAATTTAGAAGGGTTTAATTGCTTAGATAAAAAAATCCTAAAAATTAATCATTTTTCTTTATAACTTATAAATTAAAGCATGCTTCACTGCCTCACTCATTTAAAATGCCGCAATTCTTTTTGGTCATAAAAATAATCCTTTTCATTTTGTATTTTACTTTTCGTGTTTTCAGAAAATACCATCTTTGTTGATGCTCATTCAGGGACAGAGAAAAATCTCTGCAATATAGGATTTATCTATGTTGGCCAGTGTGAAAATGTGTAACATTTTATTAAGTGGTATATGCATAGGATATGCAAAGCTTAACTAAAATAATATTAATTTTGGTGCTGAAATTAATCATAAATAATTGGGAGATTTAGATTACAAGAAGCACAGCAGTTCTTGGATTGCTGGATCAAGTGAATGTAATTCTCATTATTTTTCCTGTTTAAGGTCATTGATCATGGAATACATTTAGTGTTCTTTTTTTACCACTAACAATGGGCTGAGTAAAGTATTAATAGGATTGTATATGCATAAGTTTTAAGTAAAGTTAAACATTTAAATGAAACTTAATTTATAAAATGTAAGATGTAATTTTTTTTTGTTAGTTCTTCACATTTTAGTGTGGCCCTTAGCATCAAACACAGAAGCTGTATACCGGTGAGCTATTTATCTTAGAAAGAAAATATTCTGTGCTGTTTTTATATGCTTCACCAAATTTTAATATAATTGCTGAGCTTGAGGAGCATTTCTTTGTCAGAAAATAATTATTTTCACAGTGATGTCTTATAGACTCATGCATTCAGATTCCTACAAATTGAATTTCTAACAAAATTTCCCTATTTCCATCAATCAGTAGGACTCTTTCACACGCCCTTTCACATGTTCGCGCTCACTCACTTGCTCTCACTCTCTCAGGAACTCTCTGTCAATGTCTCCCTACCTTCACTGTGTCTCTGCTTCTCCATGTTTTTTACTCCACTTCATATTCTCTGTGTCTTCTTTCTTCTGTCTCCTCCTGCGGTCCGCTAGTTATCATGTTCTGATGTATTAGTTCTGTGACACTACAGAGACTCGGTCTACTCCCTTTCTTCCAATTAGAGAAATGGAAAAGATGATGTCCCTGTAGTGTGCGGCAAGGCTTTTCCCTGTTTCAGAAGCACTACACTATGCCAGAATAATGTAAGAAGCGGACTGAAGGAAAAGTGGAGGCACACAGAAGGTAGGGAGACATTGACAGAGAGTTCCTGAGAGAGTGAGGGAATGAGAAAGAGAGAGAGAGTAAAAAAGTACGTTAGCATGTGAGATAGCATGTGGGACAGTGTCCCATTTGGATTCCTGATCTGCTGGGGGTATGATAGTATTTTTGACCTTTACATTGTGTGCTTCCTCTTTTTGGAAATGGATATTGGTTTTGCTGAAGGAAGTAGACATTCTAAGGTTTTGGAGAATTTTACACTTGATTATGTTTGAAGGAAATATAGTAACAAAAGCAAAAAGTCCAACATTTTTGAGAATCAAGAAAGCAACTCCTCAAAATACCGTATATAGCTATTTCACTCTATTGCATACTTGAGGATATGCAGTGCTGTGAAAAAGTATTGTCCCATTACAATTTCTTATATTTTGCATATTCGTCACACTTAAATGTTTTTAGATCATCAAACTAAATTAATATTAGACAAATATTATCTGAGTAAACACAAAATTCAGTTTTTAAATGATAATTTAATGTGTAGAAGAAAAAAGCTATCCAACCCAATCAAATTTAATTGATAATTGGGTTCAATTTCACTAGACATACCCAGTCATGATTACTACCAACCCCGATTAATCTAAAAATCAATTAAATGGAATTTATCTTGCAATGTGAAGGTTAAAAGGTCTGAAAAGGCACCACATGATGCCACAATTTAAAGAAATTCAAGGAATGCTGGGAAATAAAGTAATTGATAACTATCAGTCTGGATAGGGTTACAAAGCCATGTGTAAGTTTCTGGATCTCTAGAAAACAATGTTCAGAGTCATTTTCTACGAATAGAGAAAACAAATGGAACATTGGTGAACTTTCCCAGGAGTGGCAGGCCTACCAAAATTACCTCCAAGAGCACATTGTCACAAAAGAACCCTGACTAACATGTAAAGAACTGCAAACCTAACTTTACTTCTACAATAAGAAAGAGACTGTGAAAATACGGCATCCATAGGAGAGTTGAAAACCACTCTTGACTAAAAAGAACATAAAAGCTGGTCTCATATTTTCCAAAAAAATACATATTGATTAACTCTTATTAAGGCTTTTGGAATAATATTCTGTGGACTGATGAGTCAAAGGTGGAACTTTTTGAAAGAAATTGGTCGTTAAATCTGACATAAAGCTAACACAGCATTCTACGATAAGAATATCATGCCAACAGTCAAACAGAGTGGTAGTAGTTTGATGGTCTGGAGCTGTTTTGCGCGACCTTAGCGACTTGCCGTAATTGATGGAATCATGAATGCTGCTCTCTATGAGAAAATCCTGTGCCACCTATGAGCCACCAGGGCCGGCCTTAGGGGTGCACGGCCGCACAGGGCTTAAATTAAAACATCGGGGGGGGGGGGTTGTTTACTTTATTTAATATCCTTCAAGTTAAATAAAGTTAACATGGAGGATGTTAAATAAAGTTAAAAAAAAACAACAAAAAACCCCCGATGTTTTAATTTAAGCTCTGTGCAGCCGCGCACCCCTAAGGCCGGCCCTGGTCTGGGCTGCCCGGCCCCCTAGAGTGGCAGACCCGGTCGCAGTTGCTGCTTACTCCGGCAACAAGGTAAGTAGGGTAAGGGAGGGGGGTGCAGTGAGAGGGGGGAGAGGGGTTAGATAGAAAGTGGTAGAGGGGAGAGATAGTGAGAGGGGGTACATATTGAGAAATGGGGAAGGGGGTACATAGTGATAAGGGGAAACATAGTTAGAAGGGGCAGATAAGAAGGGGATGGGGGGATGGGGTAGTGTGAATGCGTACAAGAATGAATGAATAAATGTGTGGATGAATTGTGTGAATGCGTATGAGAATTAATGAATTAATGTGTGGATGAATTGCTTGAATGATTTGTGAGACTGCATTAATGAATATGTGTTAATGCTTTGTGTGAATGAGTGAGTAAGTGTTTGTGTCTATCATGAATGTTTAAGTGATTTGGGGAAATGCAAAGATGGTACATGAAGTGTGGGCTTTAACAATAAATAAATAAATAAAAATGGGCTGCTTAGTCTTAAATGCCCGGGCCTATTTCTTGTCCCAGTCCGGGCCTGTTTGAAGGTTTCTGTGCATGTGAATGGTTAAAATCAGAAAGACCCTAGATGGGTTGAAGTTGCACTGCTGGACATCTGCCGTCCCACTGCCGATCGCCGCAACACTGTAGGGCACTTAACAACAAGACAAACTATTATTTCCTGCATCCTTAATGGACGAAATTATAGAATGTACTAGTATGCCCTGCATCCTGAATGGACGAAATTATAGAATGCACTAGTATGCCCTGCATCCTGAATGAGTTAACTATTATGTGCGTGGCTATAGAAACAGCAAGGCTTACACACAAATCAAACTTAAAGACACTTTTAGTTCTCTGTAGCCCCAAGAAGTTTTTAGTGAACTTACCTCACTTTTCAGCCCCATACATTCTGGGCAGATATGCCTACATTTTATTATGACTTCATTTAAACAGTAGAAAATAGCGAAATATGTTTTATTCCTTATAATGCATATCACTTTTGTCCACTATTGAGTACTCAATCATAACATTTGAATCCTGAAAATATTTTTTTAGAAAGTTATAGGTTCTCATTAACACCATCTATTTGCCTATGATGATAGGAATCAATGACTTCAGGTCACAGCCATTCGCCAGTGAAGGTGACAAGGTTCATATACTGTATGTACCATTTATGACTAGGTTTAATCAGTACAAAGCACCTGTCACAAGTAACCTTACTCAGCCTAAACATTGCCATAAGGGTGTTCAGCTATATAGATGGTTTACCTTCTGATATTTCTGACCTGCCTGTAGTTGATGCCTTAATAACAATATAATTTGCACAATAAAAAGTGCATTAATGTTACATGTAACAATGAATGACATCCTTGTTTTTTACAAATATATTTAGACATTTTATGATATGTTTTTCCGTCCTTGGAAAATATGAAATTTGATATTTTGTCAAAGACTTGTGAGTCATCACCTAGGGATCTTGCAGAGATCTTCAATTCATCAAAGGCAAAGTTCTAGTGCTGCTGTATTTCCCTGCTTATTTCCAATTCTTCTATTTATATATGAGTACACAGAAGGACAGAAGAACAATGCAAAAAAATCCCCTAGGAAATATACAACCTATCCTTCAATCAATGAAAAAATAAGATCTGAATTATCAAGTTATAAAACATTGGGTTTTTTTGCTCTGTATTAGCACATGGCTTATATGACATTTCAAACAAAAGACATAAGAATATTGCTCTTGTTGACATGGAGTTATTGCAATGTTATTATGTTCTTATGTAGAGTAGCAGAACGTGCAAATTTTAAAATGATAAAAAGGGTTTGTACCGTGTTAGCCGTTGAGAAAATAGGAGAAAAGTATAGTTAAAATGATAGCATTTATTGGCTAACTGAGAGTTTAATTGCGAGCTTTCGAGACCAAGTTGTTAGGTCCCTTCCACAGGCATTAATCTTTTAATTAGGTTTAATGCCTGAGGAAGGGACCTAAGAACTTGGTCTCAAAAGCTCGCAATTAAACTCCCAGTTAGCCAATAAATTGTATCATTTTAACTATACTTTTCTCCAATTTTTAAAAGGAATGGAAACTTATTGATGGTAAATCAAATTTTACTATTTTCCAAAATAAATTCATCAATTTCTGTTGTTAAATGACCATACGATATATATATTAACGATAAAAACCTGTACACTCAGATATTAAAACTATACATTATATTTTTTTCATTCTTACTGTATATAAAGCCAATTAATGAAGCTCTATGTACATTAATGGGAAAAAACAGGTCTGTCATCAATGTGGAGCAAACAGAAGCAGCTGTTCTGGGCCCAAGCTTACCTTAGGAGCCCATAGCAGCTTTCCGTAGGACCCCCTCAACGGCAACGTCATATCCCAGTACCAAGCAGCAGATGACATCAAGAATGCAAAAGAGCAAGGTCTCCACCTCTCTCGTACTCAGGTGCAAATGCGCTGGGGAGGGGGAATGGATTGGAAACGTACCCTTTTTAGGAATAAAGTGTAGATGATACACCTATGAAGATAACAAATGCTCTCCGTATTGGACATTTAGCTTCGCAACAACGCAATCACTATTTATTCTAGCCGATAGAACGTGAAGCTGTTTTGTTTTATAAATACACATCACAACTGCATGTTTAGAAATCTAAGTACCTACTTTGAGTAAAAGTATATGTCCCTCTTCCCTTTACGATGCTTCCTGATGATCTCCATAGCTTGAAAATGCTAGTTCATTACTTTCAGCAAAAGATCAGCATAATAAGTATTAGTGTTCATTGGTTATCCATAATGTGAGCTTGGATAGTATTTATTAAATTAAGAAATTAAAAAAAAACAGGCTAATGAGATAAGAATTCCAAACTACTCGATAAAAAACTACATTATATGCAAATGAATTATTCTAACAATAAAATGTTGAATTTTATTAAAATTCGAACCACAGACATTAAAATGGATTCTTTGTTCAAATGTTAATAGCATCCTTAAAAGTTGTATAATGGGTATCATTTTCAGCAAGACTAGATATCTTTCAAGTGAAAAAAGAATTGATGCCTGTGCATACATATAATACCGAGGGAAGAAATCAGTTCATTTTAAACATCTGAAACATAGTCCTTTTACGCTCGTTGTGTAAGGTGTTACATATTACATCCCTATTTAAATAGCAGAAGCACACAAAACATTTTGTTCTTTTATATTTAATGGATCAGATGAATTCTTCTAATTCTGATGTAAAACAGACATATTCAGTGTTTCCATTGTCATGGGTGCTCAGATATTATTTAAGCCCATAATTCCTGCACACGATGACATTTTAAGTGTGAATCTGGAAAATTTTGTAACAGATGCTGCCTCTAGGAATTTTTTTCTAGGAGAGAATTCCATATTTCTAATTTCATTTAAATTTCCATTAATCTGGTTGCCTCCAGCATAAACAACCATGTGTAGAAATAAAGGAAGAAGAAACTCACAATGAACTAATCAAAGATCAGCCCTGTTACTTTATTACAGCGGACACTTTTTGGGCAGAATATTAAAAAAAAAAAACAAAAAAAAAAAACAGGCTGCCACTAATCTCACCTTCCATGAACTGGCATTTAAATTGTTTTATCTCCAAAACGATGACACTAGAAAAACAAGCAACAGGTAGTTTTCATAAATTAATTTAGTTCTGCTAAAAGCTGTCATGGCATTAGTTGCCCATTAATATTATAATGAATATTATCATCATAATAAATATGTGATTGCAAAAGATAACATATGCAAGGCTTTTTTCCTTCAAAACTTTTCAACATATTTAATCCAATTTCTTATAATTATTCCATTCCATTTATAAGAAATTAAAAAAAAATCCCACAAAATTGAATACATTTATGCAAATGCAATGAACATTCATCTGTTATGTGTTGGGCAAAGCTCTCAAAATACCATCATGAATAAGTAAATAATTATCTGCAAATAAAAACTGACAAACAGTAAAAAAATAATAATAATAAGGGTGAACACCAATTTATGCAATAATTAATGACATGTGCAACTTTATAATAGCTATGTATAATTACTTTTTCTATTAGAATACTGTACTTGCATTGAAACTGATTTAATTATACACAGTATTACCAGTTTTAGAGTACACTCTAAAACATTCTGCCTCTTGCTCTAAAGATCCTCTCTAGGTACCAAGAAATTATTTAAATTATTTATATATAAATAAAGTTGGCTGAATACTAAAAAGAAAATCGCTATGTTGGCATAATGATGGGCAGGTACAGCTAAGACATAGTGGTGCGCTGACAAAGCCAAATGTCATTTATAGAGTGTTTTTCTCCTACGAACCTAGTTGGTCCTTTGCTCCTAGGCATTTACTTTTCTGGCAACTTTTTAGCACTTTTTGTTGGTACTTTTTCTAAATTATTATGATTTTAAAAGTTACAAACTTTACTAGGTTGTTATTACTTTCTTTATTTACAGTGAAGGGTACCCCTTATTCAGTCTAGACTAAGGCTAATGTAGGCTCTTTGTAGAATAGGTTTAAGAAACACATCTTTGGATCTGTAGCACTGTAATGCAGAATTAAACTGCCAAATATCAAGGTTCACAAATAGACCAATAATTCTAAATATCTTTGCTTGAACAAAACTGATTTAATCATTTTAACCATTTTTATTATACTACCTATTCATAAGTTGAAATGTCCAAAATGTTGGATGCTGTTATCGCTACAAATGGGGGGGGGGTGTTACATATTAATGTCTATGTATTTAGACTGCAATGTCATAGAAGTCTCTGCTGGTGGAATGGTCAGGTGTGGCCAATACTTTTGGTTCATATAGTGTATTTAGATCTATTCACTAAGAAGTCGAATCGTAAAACGAGTAAAGGATTAAATTAATTGACTAGATTTGAATGAGGTCACGTGCCCTAGCATACAAAAAAAATAATTGCATGATTATTAAAATACAAATTGCTTCCAAGCCAATATGACTGCCTGTAAATGTCAAGTGAGTTTCAAGTGAGGGCACATGTGGTCTCAATGGAAATCCAATATTTTTTGAATCATGTAAAAAAATATCATATTAATCACGTGGGGGTGATTACATAATTTTTTGGGGCATAGTCCATAAGTAAACCCCCTCTAAGCAGAGGGTATGTGTGTCTAAAATTGGGCATGGACGCTGTAGTACTCAGCGATTAGTAGTGTGATAAAGTGCGTGCTGATGTAAGGATTTATTGTTAAATAACAGAAACGTATGATGTTTTTCATCTAGTTTAGTGCAAAACCAGAAACTTTGTCTCAAAATTATGTTACAATCAGTGGCATAACTACAGGGGTTGCAGTGGTCACAACTGTAACTACTTGTTCATGTCTCTCCGTCCTGCTTCACATGACTCTACTGGGTTCCTGGGCGGAACAAGAGAAGAGATGCTGTGCGCGAGCAACGCGAAGGCAGCCTTGCGGGAGTGCGCGGGAAATCTGCAGATCAGGAAAGGAGGTGGGCGGGATTGACCACATATGTTGCGGGAGCGGGCGGGATTGGACACATATGTTGCGGGCGGGATTGGACACGTGTTGCGGGAGCTGGTGGGATTGGACACATATGTTGCAGGAGTGGAACACACACATTGCGGGAGCGGGCTGTAAAGGTCAGAAATTCAGCAGGAGCAGGATTAAACAACAGGTCCACGCAGGGAACTTGCGAGTTGTACTTTTGGGCAATTCTGTAAATTTGCTGCCACAAAGTGACATTTTTGGACAGCTCACAATTTAGTCAGTATACCATGTTATGTATGTACATTATTAATATAAATGCTTGCATGTAAATTTCACAAATTTCAACTGTGAACGTTTTTTTATATACCGCTTATATCTAATGGAAAAGTCATTAGAATAATTAAAACAAACAAATATAAATAAAACTAGAATTATTTAAATATAAATATAATATAAACACCACTAGTCTAAACATAACTTTATATTTTTCGATTTTCAATGTTATAATAGCCACAATGATAAATTGGTTGCTTAGAAAGCATAGCTTAAAAATATATTCCTGCTTTGAAAACAGATTTTCAATGAAAGTATTGCACACAGCAAAAATATGAGTAACCACTATTATAATTTCATATTAAAATCCCATTATAACAATTCCTGGAACTATGTAAAATTTCATTTTTATATGAAATATATTTCTTTTTATTGTAATTGTAAAATGATGACATATTGCTATGTGGAATCTGAATCATAGGTTGCCATTATGACATCCAGGTGTTGTGGCAATTTCATTTTTTTTCCTTTCTCTTGGAACATCTGATTCTTTGATTGCTCGGTGACCTGAATCTTTTCCCACTGATAAGATCTTTAGAATTATTATGCCGACCTTAAGCTCTCTGTGCAGAGGTGGATTGGTTCAGCCTTGGTGGTTGATTTAGGAGATCATTGCTGAATTGTCCATCTTAATCTCTACTAGTGCTCTCTAGATATGATACTGGAAGGTCAAAGTGGCATTGACTATGGCTCACATATCTTAAAAATCCAATGAAAGCACCTATTTCAATTACATTGCACTTCTTGTGGACTGACAGGTACTGACAATGAGTTCCCAAGCCATAAACGGATATATCTGTTACAATTACCCACAGCGCATTCAGAAAAGTGGTTATAGTGCCTTTTTGAAAATATTTTCTCTTAAATATTAATTTTTCACTAGCATTATATTTTTAGAGTTAGACATTTTCCATCTGGTATACACACTGCAGATTCATTTAACATGGATGATCCTATGTAACATAAATAACCAATAGTTACATATTTAATAGAATCTCATTTGAAGTTAAATAATTAGTAAATGAAGTAATAGTTAACACTAAGAAATTCATAATTTGAAATTTTTGGAAGTTTAATAGACCTTACTGATATATTGTAATGTGACATTCTCATGGGAGAAATTACTGTATTTGCTTGATTATGTTATTAGAACATCATCTAAAAAAGACCTTGTCTTATAATCGAGGCCATTTTTTATACACACCTCAAATCTGCTGCACCACCAAACACTCTCATGCTCTCACGCGCTCATTCACACTCTCTCACGATCCCTCTCAACGTCTCCTTACCCTCTCCTCCGACCATTTACTATGTCCATGTCTCCTTTTCCGCAGCTCCACTTCTTCTCTTGTCTCCTCTTGCTCTTGGATAAAGATTTATTTGCGGAGACATTTAAGCTTTTCTGAAATTCTCTTCTCTGCGAATAAATCTGCAATATTCTGGCCTCCTGGAGCATTTCTGCAATAGGACGGAGCCATGGTGCACACCCCCCACGGTGCACACGGACAGCCCCTTCTCTGTTCCTCCAGTCAGAGGAGATGGTATGCACAGAGGCTCCACCCTTTGAAGAAGTTCCCAGATAATGAAGCTGGTAGTGGGGAAAATCGGACAAAGAAAAAAGGGTGTCATTTGTAAAAATAAAAAGTAATAAAAATAAATAAATAAATAAAATGTTTACTTTTTTAGAGGCCAATCCAGCCTGGACCTGATTAAACAGTGGCACACGGAGCAATTGCTCTAGGGCCCCAGAGTGGTAGAGGGCACTGAGTCCCATGTAGGTTTACTTGATTTTAGTAGTCTGACCTGCTCCACTTCTGTTTTAAGGTGTGCTGCCTGTGAGGTCTGGATTAATGTCAGGGACTGACAGACACTAGCAGACAGGAGCCAGATCTACAGCAGGTATGGGCATTATTTGATTAATCCCGTACAGGATTAGTTATCATGGAGACCTATTAATAAATTGTAAATTGAATCCAAAATTATGAAATATAAATGGACATAACATATAAAAAGGAATAATTAATATTAAAAAAAAAAAAAAAAAAAAAAAAAAAATATATATATATATATATATATATAAATATAATAGTAAATTACCCAATAACCTAACTTTACTGAATTGCTCTAAAATTCAATAATAGATCATATACACCATTTCATTCTTAAGATAAATAAATTATACAGAGGTCAAGAATTTATCAAAAATAGTTATATACTTATAGGACTATGCAGTATACATTAAAAGGATAAAATATATATATATATATATATATATATATATATTTGTAAATACCAAGAAACATCTAGAATATTTATGTTTGATGTAGAATATGGAAAAGAACAAACTAAATAAGCGAACGAATATTACAGAAAATTGTGTGTGTGTTTGAGAACCTAAAGACCCAGCTCATCTTGATCTGACTCAATTTTTGAAGAGGTCTCACCTTTCCAATATTGATCCATTTTATCTATGCCTATGTAATGTAATGTAATTAATTCAGTGTTGCAGCTGTTTGCTTTAGCAAAATGTGCTGAGAAGCTATGTTGTGGAAAATCTTTTTTTATATTCCTAATGTGTTCTCCTAGACGTACATATAAATGTCTTGGTGTGTGTCCTACATATTGGTGACAACATGGACACATTAATATATAGATTATATTTTTGGAATTGCAAAACAAAACCTTTTTATTATTGTATACTACAATTTTGTTGGACTTGAAAGTATTTTTTTTTCTTATATTGAAATTTGATATATCAATTCACTTATTACCTTCTTTTTTGTTCTTTTTCATAGCTTCTAGGAAATATACATTTTTAAGGTCATTATGTTGTTGGAGCAGATGTCAGTTGTCATTTATAATCTTGCTGACAAAATTACTGCCATTATTTAAACTTGTTATTAGAGAAATTTTCTTGCATGTAGATGTTTTTTTTTGTAGATTTATTACTGTCTTTTATTGCTGTATCTACTATATCTATGGGATCATTTGTATGAAGAAATCCATTTCTTAACTTGTCCATCTGCTGATCACAGATGATCATATTACTGCACACAGGACACAGGGAGAATAATATTCTATTCTTCACTTTTCCCAAAGCAGCAAAAAAACCAAAGACATACAGGATTAAACAGTTACATTTTTTCAACAGCAGAAATTCATCCACCAATCACGAAACAGTAATGCTTATAAATGTAAATGCTTTCTCATTGCACGTCAAACACCCCCAATTAAGATGAAGACGAAAGAACTGGAGATGCGGATCAAAAGAAGCATCTGGTAACCGGTAACCGGACACAGGACCAAGAACACAAAGAGAGAAACAAATATGGGAGAGTTATTAAGTCAATAATAAGGGTGTAATAACATGCAAGAAAATAATCTTGACTTTACATCACTACGTTAGCAAAATCTTCGAATTTTATTATAAACAGGATATTTATGCAATTAATATGAACATATTATGCAAGTTTAAGCTACAAGAAGATAATTATAACATAAACAATGTAGACACATATTGGATAGGTTTAAAATAAAAACTATGAAATGTAGATTCATAAGACCAATCTGCAACTCTAAGGCAGGGACGTAATTAGAAAATTGCCCCGGGGCCCCCCCAACTTCAACAGCTAGTCCGTGGCATAATTTGCCCCTTGCCCTCCCCTTCCAACATACAACATATGTAAACACTCACAACTTACATACTCACTAACATACACTCCATCTCATCCTACCTGCGCATACATGCTCACAAACACACACACACACACTTACACATCCATGCTCTCACATACACAAGTGCATATCCATGCTTACACACACACAAGTACCCATCCATGCTCAAACACACAAAAGTACACATCAATGCTCACATGCTCACAAGTACACATCCATGCTCACACACCACAGCGTCACCAATTTTGCCGGGTTATGTCTGCAGAGATGTGGACGAAGGAATAATATATATTGATGCTCTTGTCGCTTCCTTTCACAGTTGTCCAGAGCTTTTGCTGGGTTGGTGTTTTTCCTTTACTACACACTGCATGAGCTGACTGGCTCCGGATTGTCATTGCACGTGAGTAACAGGATTAGTTATCATGGAGACCTATTAATAAATTGTAAATTGAATCCAAAATTATGAAATATAAATGGACATAACATATAAAAAGGAATAATTAATATTAAAAAAAAATAAAAAAAAATAAAATATATATATATATATATATATAAATATAATAGTAAATTACCCAATAACCTAACTTTACTGAATTGCTCTAAAATTCAATAATAGATCATATACACCATTTCATTCTTAAGATAAATAAATTATACAGAGGTCAAGAATTTATCAAAAATAGTTATATACTTACACATCAATGCTCACATGCTCACAAGTACACATCCATGCTCACACACCACAGCGTCACCAATTTTGCCGGGTTATGTCTGCAGAGATGTGGACGAAGGAATAATATATATTGATGCTCTTGTCGCTTCCTTTCACAGTTGTCCAGAGCTTTTGCTGGGTTGGTGTTTTTCCTTTACTACACACTGCATGAGCTGACTGGCTCCGGATTGTCATTGCACGTGAGTTTATTTTCTTTTAGCTAGTCTTGTGCAATTTCATGCGACCGTGCTATATCAATGGCCTTTTCAAGTGTCAGATCAGCATCCTGATTAAGTAATTTCTCTCTGACTTTTGGAGAATTATTGGCAAAAACAATGTCATCTCGTACCATCTCGTCACTGTTAACATATCCAGTTCCTGTTACAAAATGTTCATATTTCTCACGTTCCCTCTGCATTTTTTCATTAACCTTGTACCTCGCAAAAATTGGATTAGCTTTGGGCATAGCATATTGGGCATATATATTCCTCAGATTTGTCATAGTAAAACAAACTTTTTATACTGCTCAAATGTTAATGCCCAAGTATTGTAAATATCTCTGCCTCCATGCATCTGGTAAATTTATTGAGTCCCAATCCATCTTTGGCATAGGCACATCAGATAAATCCATTTTGCAGAAAGAAACAAGCTTCTAATACCATGTATTGTTCTTGTGTAGTCAATCAAATTAGTGTTTTACCAAGGAATAACTCAGAGAGTACTAATCTGCATCTAGTCAACAACTGTTTATTAATCCTAACTGACATTGTTAACATATATGGTTCAAAGACCAACTGCCAATTAACATTCTATATATATAGATATAGAAACAAATATAACAAATGACATGTTGATAACATTACACCCCCACTACCTCTATAGCAATGCTTCTCATTTTCTTTCTTGAAGAAGTCCATTTTTTTTCCATGGTGAATTGGGGTGGGTTTTCTCAGTAGTTTGAGTTCTGTTTTGGATAGGGGTGTAGTAAGGATTAAAATTCCTAACCTATATGTTTTTATATGAAAATCTGACTCTTATCTCCTTTATAATTGGAATAATCGGAGTATTAGTCATTAAATTGTGGCTTTTATGTATTATATGCAAGAGGTTTATGTGTTGTGTTTTAGGTGAATATATGTCCAGTTATTATTATTATTAAACCTAGAAACACAACTAATCCTTTTATTTTCGTAGTGTGCTTTATTTATCCCTTTTACCACTGTATATTTTTTTCATTTTACTGTTTTTCTAAACTCAAATTATTTTTTTTAGTTCTAAAAGGTCTTTGGTTTCAAAAAAGGTTTCAATTTATTGTGTTCTTCTTTCATTTCCTTGTTAAGTTTTTAAAAAAAGTCTTTCTGCGGCTAGTAATTATTAAACCCATTAATTCTTGGGTACAATTTTCTAAGATAGTGTTCCACATTTTCATAAAATTTTCATCTCCTTGATTAAAAGTTGGTAATTTAATAATATGCTTTCCGGCATATCAGATCTTCTTCCTTAATCCATGTACTACTGGGACATTTTGAGCGCTGTATGTGAGACTCCTTGTCTCATATATTTTTTTATTTTCAAATATATTGTGTTTATATAGATTTGACTATAAGATGTCCTTTTCCTTTACAAAATATGGATATACCTTTTGGATCTATCACCTGTCCTGCCTTTAGCCACTGGTGGGTCAATCTATCTGTAGGTCCTGCTTTAACCCTGAGTGAGCTATCCATGCATATTTAGTGAGGAACCAATTACTCCTGATCCCCACCGGGATACCGGGAAATTTCCCGGTGGGCCAGCGGCCGGCAGACCGACATTCAAAACAGCCGCTGGGCAGCTGCGAGCGGGATTGAAAGCTGCCTCCTCCAGCCGCCGGCGCCTAATGAAATTAAAGGGGCTGGCGTGCACGCACCGCCCAAGGGCCGTTCCTCAGCACTTCGTCCCATGTCTTTAAAAAAAACAGACAGCCTGGTTCCCCCCTGTCCACAAAAGCCAGCATCGCTGGCTTTCTGCTGCCTGATCTCATATAACAGATTATATGTTATATAACTGTTATATGTTTAAATGCCCGATGCGTTCAGATTGCTCTTTCAATATATGTATTTCATTTTTTCACTCCAATGAGAACCACTAAGTTCTAGATGCCAAGGTAATTGGAAATTCTAACTTCTCAATTGCTAGGCTTGCTAATGAAAACATAATTTATCGTACCAATAACACCAAGTGGTGCAAATGGTTTTCATACACTCTTTAAACACAGATCATTCAATGTTTTTTTTTATTGTTTTAAGGCAGAAACATTAATATTTTGTAAGTGCTAACTGAATAAAATGAGGGACAATCATATTAACTGCATATGCTACTTAATAAACCAATATCAACATCATTAAACACACTATCCATTGAACATGAAATAACAACATTTACACCCTTTTTGCTTCTTCAAACTTTCAGTCTTTTAATACAACATGACTATTTCTAAAAAGTTTTTAAAAAGTATTCTTTGTCCCAGATTATGTTAAAATGTTCCCTGACTTTGTGATGTCATTAATGTTCTTTTTTGTTCTACACTACATATCTTAATTATGATTTTATTATATAGCAATAAAGAGTGTCTTTGTAGAGCAAATCTGTTTCACCTAGATCTTTTTATTCTTCTACAGTTAATTAAATATAAATAACTTAACCTTCTCACACCGGGCATTATTTTTATTACCTAAAAACTGCCTTATTCAGAATTTTTAAAAATATCTCATTATATCTTATATTCAAGATGATTGCATCAGGTAAACCTATCATGATAAGGCAATTTCACAAAATTTTAACGTGTGATAAAAAATGTATACAAAAAAATCTGGGGACAACTTAAACAACTACAGACAGACATTTCATAGCTTGCCCTATGGTACATTACCACTCAGGAGCAGTTCAATTGTGCAATTAGACAGAACTTTATTTTTAAAGAAAATTGCCTGTTTTGTGTGTTTGTATGAATTAAAAATTAGGGCAATATCTGACAAAACTGAAAAGCCAAGTACAAATGTGGCAAAAAGTTGTCATGATTCATTCATTTGTCTCCATATGTACCCCCGCCATTACAAGCTGTTTTGGTGCTCATTGATGAGATAAAGGGGCATGGACTGTGTATAGGTGGGTACATATCAATAACTGTTTTTCCTTACTTTTTTCTTTGGCCAATCAGCATTTACAAGGGGAAGGGACACACATTAAATATATATATATATATATATATATATATATATGTGTGTGTGTGTGCTAATGCCATTTTAACTTGTCAGAAGCAGTAGTTAGCTTAGCAGAGGGTGGGATTAATACTCATTGCTCACCTACCATACTTCAAGTGAATTAATAGTTTAATTAGGTGCTGACCATTTACTATTGTAAGGGTGGATTGGAGAAGCTGTAGTGACAACTGTACTGTATCGTTCAGATTCCTCTTTCAATATACGTATTTCATTTTTTCACTCCAATGAGAACCGCTAAGAGCTAGATCCAGCAGAGATTTTTCCGCTGTTCCTGAGTGGAGTTTAGTTGATTAAGACAGTTGCCCATTTATGCTATTAGCCAAACTTGTCATTTGGGGACAAGTTATTTTTTTTATCCGTTATTCTTTATTGATAAATAAATATTGGTGGCAATTAATATTGGTGACAATATAATAGGTATTATATTGGGGAAATGTATTCCTGCACCACTGGGCTACATGTTCCTATCATCTGCCAGTGTCTGCCTGCACAGGCCCAGTGCCCTACTAAAACTGCAGATGTTCCCAAGTGGGGAGGTGCTATAGGGGAGGCTATAAAGTGACTGATTGTTGTTGGTAGTGTTGTTCTCAAACCTTCTGGTATGTAAGTTTATGCTTTGAGGATCTCTTGGGGTCCAAATGTGCGTCTAGACATGGCCCTCCTTGCTAACTTATCCCTAGATGGATACCAACCAGACTGTACTAATAAGGCCTCCAGAAGTTTGAAATGCACATCTAAGGATGTTGGTTCTCTTGCACAGGAGACGTTTGCCTCACATTTCGGTTGACTGTCTGTGGGGACAGGAACAGGCTGATATGTTGATGAAGATTTTTCTTCTGTAATAGCACAAGTGAGCTAAAACTTGAGATGATATCAAGTGGGGATGTGCTGTAGGGCAGGCTATAAAGTCTGTTCTTGGAAGTTTTGTTCTCAAATGTTATTTTATGTCGTATGTAAAAATAGTTGTATATAAAAAATTAACTAATATTATAATGCATTGATGTGCAATGGGAAAATCCTGCCCATTTTTCAGAGATCAGTTAAGCAAAACATGCTTTCTTCATGGTCTCTCTGAAATGTAGACATTGTTTCACAAAGCAATGCTGCTACCCATAAAACACCAGGAACACCATCTGTTTCTGTGCATATTTACATACAAAAGTACCATGGCTGGACAAAGAATCATGTGTGAGATCATGGATCTCCTTCTAACAGCCCAAACAGTAGCAATACTAGAGGAGTCGAATTGTGACAGGGCCCATGTCTTTAGTGGGCCTGGTTGACCCCAGCAACCACCTTTTCCTGTCTATCCGTCTCTGTTTAAAATTGTTCAGAAAGGTCCATTCCAACCTGGACCTGAAAATGAGGCTGCTTGCAAAGTGTTCGCGCAGCCAGACCTAAAGCTGCAAGAATGGTAAGGGCAGGAGAGATGGGGTATCTATGTTTGAATGCATTTGAGCATTAATGTGCATGTGATCATGAATATCTATGTATAGGTGCATGTGAGCATGAAGGTCTATGTATAAGTGTGTGTGTGTGTGTGAGCATGCATGTCTATGTATAAGTGTATGTGAGCATGGATATCTTTGCATAAGTGTATGTAAGCATCAATATGTATGAATATGTGTTTGTGAGCATAATTGTGTATGTGAAAGTGTTTCTATGTATGAGCATGAATGTGTACGTGTCTGTGTGTTAGCATAGATGTGTGTGAGCATAGGTGTGTATGTGTAAGTGTTTTTGTGTGAGCACGTATCTGTAAGTGGTGTGAGATCGAGTGTGCATTAGCATGAGTTTATAAGTGTTTGTATTAGCATGGATGTGTATGTGTTGTGTTTAAGCATGAGCATGAACGTGTAAAATGTGACTGAACATCCTTTCAAGCACAAGGAGTTTGTCAGAGATCCTTCAAAACCACTTTAGATCCAGCTAAAATTTAAATATTTATTTTCTTCAAATCAGCAGCAAAACCAAAATACAATATAAGCAAAATGAATCCTTGCTCCTATGAGCACTTACTAAACACTGGGTTTTTTTTCTCCCTAGATTGGGGGCTTCCCCACCTCCTAACAAAAAACTCTAACGAACCAAAATAGATCCAGCAAGGTTTTTGTCCAGCAGCTTTCTTGGCTGGAAAAAGATGGAGAAAGTGAATTGCACCAAGCTGGTCTTTTTAAACCCTCCTAATTAGACCAGGTGAGCTGTAGTTAGTTACCTGTAAATCCTGGTCTGTTGGAGCACCAGTCCATCCTGCTATTCTGAATCAGGGCCAGCCTTAGGGGTGTGCGAACTGTGGCACAGGGCGACATGGCAACAGGGGCGCCTGCCCGGGACTTAAATTAAAACATCAGGTTTTTTTGTTTGTTTTTTTAACTTTATTTAACATCCTCCATGTTAAATAAAGTTTTTTTAACTTTATTTAACACGGAGGATGTTAAATCAAGTTAAAACAAAAAAATTAAGTCCCGGGCAGGGGTGCCAAGCGGTCGCTTGTGAAGTTTTCAGCAACTGCTCGTCGCCCCTCAATCTCCGTGACTCCATTGCGGTGCCAGAGTTTCATGCTGAGCGCCCAAATATGATGAGCCTCCCGCTCCCACCGCAGGACTCAAAAGTAAGGATAATGAGAAGTAGTGAGAGGGGGTAGATAGTGAGAAGGTGCAGGGGGGTAGATAGTGAGAAGGGGCAGAGGGGGGGCGCAGTGAGAAGAAGCAGAGGTGGGGGCAGTGAGAAGGGGCAGAGGTGGGGGCAGTGAGAAGGGGCAGAGGGGGGAAGGCAGTGAGAAGGGGCAGAGGGGGTAGATAGTGAGAAGGGGCAGAGGGGGGAGATTTTTTTCCTTTCTATTTGTTGGGATGGGGGGCACCAGAGGTGTAGTCCGCACAAGGCACCAGAACACTTAAGGCTGGCTCTGTTCTGGATACTCCATCCCAGGGACCCATTACACAATTTATAAATCTCACACTTATGTTTTAGTTATTTATTGTGCTTATCGTTCCCTGGGGCTTAAATTTTATGTGTAAGGGCAAACAAAATTAGCCAAAGTAGGCCGTATATACCGCCCATCCACTACTGTACCAGTCATAATATATATATAAGTGGTGTAAAGGGAGTATGTGTGTTAGTGAATAGTATAAATAAGTATATGTGTAAGTATATGTATATGTGTGTGTTAGCATCTGCAAATTTGTGTTCACGGACGTGTGCCACAGTATATGTTGCAAAGGAAAAAGAAGGCACGGCCAAATTGTTTTGTGACAAAGATGACACAGGCAGAGTGTTAGGATAGCACTGATTAGCTGCTAGGCACTGTGGGACATATGCTAAGGCGGCAGTGGGACATATTCTTTGGTGAAGTTTATACAGACCTCTGTATAATGTTCCCTTGGGATGAGCCCAGGCTTCTTATGCTGTGTGTTGGGATTCAATGCCATATCCTGGTGCTCAGCACTGAAGCCATGCTTACTGCCAGACCAGAAAGCCATTTCTTAAAAAAAAAGAAAAGTAAGACAGAAGAAGAAAATGTGTAGGAAAAGAAAAAAGAGCTGCAGGAGACGAGAAACAGAAAAGGTAAGGAAATGTGTTTGATGGCCCTATAATTTTGGTACACAATAAATCTAATCTCTGGTGGGAGTTATTCTGTACCACCGTCAGTGCCTGGCTCAGAATAAAGTGATGAGAGTTTAGAAAGAGATGAGAGTTAACCACCATCAGTGTCTGCCTCAGTAAATGCAGTAATGCTGTACCACCTTAACTGTCTGGCTCAGTATTTAGTGATGGTAGTTATGTTGTACCACTTATTGTCTGGCTCAGAATATAATTTTTTTATCCCTAAGGCTCTGGCAAGGACATATTGCAACTTACTCAAAATTAGATATTGGCCCCTAATAAGCACACTAGGCCAATTTCACAGTGCTAGGGTTGTATCTTCTCATTTCATCTAAAGTTTCCAAGCTGGCCCAGAGGATGTATAGCGAAGAGAAAAGAAGAACCATAAGTGTCCTCCCCCTTGTGTTTCTTTCTTGTGCTCGCCCCAGAGATAATTCACACTTGCTACTACCAATACCATGGACTTTACTACAATTCCTTCCAAAAGTTGCTCTAGCCATATTTGTACTCTTTTTCTTTTGTAGAGTGTGCTCTCCCCGTTCTAAATATCCACAAAAGGAGGCATGATTATTAGTCTGTGTCTCAGTATATAGTGATGGCCGTTATGTCATAGTAAATATATTTACTTTTATATTTTTCACATTCAATTTCTATATTTGTATATTTATGATTAGAAGTACTTGAATTTTTCAATTGCTCCTGATATTATTTAATATATAATTATTGTTATATTTATATGATGTGTGAAAGCCACAAATTAATATTTGTTTACACAGTTAAAAAGTTATTTTTTTTACTACTACTGCTACTACTATGAACACTGAAAAATAAATATGGTCTCAGTCTGCCCCTTCCAATATATATATATATATATATATATATATATATATATTTCTTATAAGTTAAGAAAAATGTATATAGCTGTATTGGTCCAAGTAAAGATGGAGGCTTAGAGGTCAGTTCTTTAAATAGGAAGCGACAGTAAAATGCCAATGATTTCCTGGAAAGTTTCCTTTCCAACACCATATTGTTGCTTTCAGTTTGTACTTTGTTTTTAGCCTGTTTTTCTTCTACTAATTTGATAAACGCACAGACAACTGATGTACATCTTCTTTTGTGACCTTATAAAGGTTCCTAATCTCTTAGACAGAAACTGTACGAACCAGATGCTATAAAATCTTGGCAAACACCCAAAGCTCTTACATTAAGTAATCCCTTTCATCATGATATGAAATGCACTATTCAATGCAATGATTCATTCTAAGATGGGTTTGGTATTTTCAAAAGAGTAAAACAATGGTGCACTTGGGTGTTGTTGATAAGCTCATATGCTTAAGATCTACTGCTACTAATACATTTTCATTTGTCTTGTCTGCAAAATATTCCCAATAATTCATTGAGACAAAGCTCTTACATTACTAAGCATAAACAGAAAACGTTTCTTGATGTTCATATAGATAATAGGAAAAAATAAAACTAAGCTGGCTTGTATTGTTTCTGCAAAATAATATAATAAAAACCTTGTTCTACTAGAGATAGGCAACAGCCACGACTGACTAGGTCTAGGTCAGTCACTTTGCCACAATACTGCCCTGCCAGATTCCCGGTTGCGCCGCTACTCAATGGACCAATTACAAAGAAGAGCTCTGATTTCCCCAACTGAGCCTGGCCAACACAGCCTCCACAGTATGTTGTACCCAGCACTGGATGTTCTACTGAAGCAAAGTACTGGTATATATATATATAGTGAAGGTTTACTTTATCATATGACCATAAGATGTAAGCTTGCCACCAATTCACAGTATTTCACATCAGACAAGTTCCAACTAACCCTAAACTGAAAAACAGAACACTAAAACTAAAATAGGCAAAACAGAACCAATGTGATTACCTGTAGACTGTAGAACTGAATGCATAATACTACAGCAGCCCACAAAACACAAAGCTTTACAGGAGGATAGGATTAGCAGAAGAGGTGGCGTGTGTTTATTTGCTAAAACTGATTTGCTTCCAAGTATAAAAGATAATTTAGATGATGGACATTCTAATATCATGGAAGTTCTATGAGTATAATTTAATGACAATATGGCTTTTTAAATAAAAGATCCTGCCAAACAAAGCTCATGAGATTTTACATTGAGTTATTTAGAAATATAGATTTGGGTAGGACTATAGATATCCCCTATGGAAGACTGACCTTCAGATTAAAAGGACTAGAGAATAGTATTTGTAATTGGATTCATAAAAAAAGATATGGAAAAATATTATCAATGGAACTTCTAGTGATGTCTTTTCAAGTAAAAGTAGTGTAAACCAGGGCTATAATTCAGGGTCCTTTGTTTTTTTTAATTTGTAAATAAATGCTAAAGTGATAATTGATAGCATTTGCATAGAATATCTCAATTTACCTCTGCAAATTACTAGCATGTATCAAGAAGTTATCAAGGTAGGATTTGGTATTAGTTCTTAGACCTAATTTAGAATATGCAGTTAATTTCCGAGCATTAAGGAATAGGAACGATGCGAATGAAGGGAGGAGTAAAAAGAAAAGCCACGACATTTTTAAGTTGAGCTAAGGATTTTTAGATATGAGAAACATTTACCTAACTGCATTATTAATTATTACTATTCAAACGATTTATTAAGATTACAGAAGTCACGGTTAAATTTTATACAAAAAAAGGACAATTTACATACCTATACTTTATTTTAGTCCATAGACAACATTATAAAGCTCTATTCAGAACTGTACAATGTAAGATTTAGGTAATTATATGCGCAATCATTTAAAATATCAACCAATATCATAAAAAGTATGCAAAGCAAAAACCTGCCTAATATTAGCACACCAATTAATATCACAATGCACAACATTTTACAATATACCCGAAACCATGACCCTTTGAGTGCAATAATATCAGCCTGTTAAATGTTAGTTTTGTACATTTTTGCACCTGCATTGCAGTGCAAAAAAGCCGTTTCTCTTTTTTCCACTTACAGATTGCAGCAGCACTACGGCACAGAAACAGCTCAGCAAATGAGGCATCAGAGCGAGCATATAATTCATTTCTTATGCCACACACCAGAGACAGAAATTACTGTCAGAGCTCAGTGCTGCATCTTTCATCATCTTGTGGAACAAAAGGTGCGGTTATGAAAAAATGGCTAAGAAAAGAAAAAGAAAGAAAAAAAGAAGAAAAAAAAAGTATACCTTTGGTCTTGAAAATGTCACACAGCTCAAAAGGCTTAGTGTATTTCCAGTACTATAAATAGACATCCTTTTTTCCCCCAAAGACAGTCTGCAAAGGATGCAAAATTAGGCTATCAACGATCTGAACTTTTTGACACAGAGACGGAAACATCTTATGGAACAATTATTTGAGTGAAGCCGAATATACTGTATTATATTCTGAAAAGAAGCATGAAAAGAGACACGGCATAGTGTATATTAGCTTTACTGATGACCTTTCAGCATAAGGAGTGTCTGTGCAAAATGACTTATTCAGTAAATTTGTATTCTTAAATAAAAAGTTCCAAGGATTACAAGCTTCATCCGTTGGTCAATGCATTTTAATTACAATTCTTTTCAGGGTTACTTTGGGAAATGAATATAAAATGTGTAGTTGGCAGATTTTTCGTTGCTTACCTTTCAAGTGTTTCTTTCACTACAATTCCTATATATACTGCTGATTTGTGTAACCCAGAAATGTTCAACTATTACCGTTGGCTAGGTCAAATATAAAACATAAAATAACATGATGGATATATGCAAAAAAAGATAAGACATTTTAGAAGAAAAAATCCCCTATATGAACATGAGTTATACAGTGGAGTAATGGTATAATGGTGTTCTAAAGCCAATTTATTGTGAAAGTGATATAAATGTGAGGTCCAGTCAACTTCCTTAACTTTCTTAACATAGATGCATGAATACATTTGAATGTACTGTCCATGTTTTATGCTCATCCCTATAGAAACATAGAATTTGACTGCAAGTAAGAAACATTTGACCCATCAGGTCTGCACATTTTTCATGATGTACTCTCAAACTTTGGTCTTGTCTTACATTTAGGATAGCCATATGCCTAACACATGCATGCTTAAATTCCCTTACTGTATTAACCTCTACCGACTTGACTGGGAGCCTGTTCCGCATATGTACCACATCCTCAGCAATGTAATACTTTCTTATATTACATCTAGGCCTCTAAACTTCCAGTTGTAAATTATGACCTCTTATAATAACTTTTCTCCTTCTTTTAAATATACTTTCCTCGTGTACTTTGTTAAATGCCTTTATGTATTTAAAGGCTTCTATCATATCTCCCCTTCCGCTCTCCTCCAAGCTATATGCATTGAGATCCTGTAGTCTATATGTTCATTGTAACAATTTCTTTTTTATTATTTTAAACATTCAATAACCACCCTTTTTTACACTAAACGTTGCATAAGAGACATGATTACATCAAATAATCTGAAAGCACCTTTAAATATGTTAATATGTATCTAGTAGTGTTTTGCATGGGAGCATACAACAGAGGACAGAGGGTCAGTAGTAGAAGAAATAAACTGTTCGTTCAGCATACAATTTGATTTCATAATGTAGAAGGTACAGTGGAGGATGTACAGGAGACATCGGTTCGCGGTTAATATTGGACATTTTTCTGGCTTTTTTTCATTATTGTTGATGAATTCAATTATTTAAGCACATAATTAAGTTTTAATTGTATATTTTTGTGTACTTAGTGTCTTGTGTACAGGTATGCTATTGTTTGAATCTGTTTAAAACTATATACAACACTGGCGGTAGTATGTATAGTGTATACATTTACAATGCCAAATCAGTGAGGTTCATGTGTCTTGGACATCAAAGGCCGTACTTGTGCTCTTGCTCATTTGTAATTGTTAAAAAATGTGGAGATGTAACAGCTGCTTCATTCATAATTAATAATTGTTTTGCGCACCCACACCTTAATAACCAATGACGTGTCAGGCATCTCACGGAAAAATGTTCAGTTAACGACCAATGATGTGTCTGGCACATCGTGGCATTAAATAAGCTTAGAAAGCGATCAAATTGTATACAACACAATCTTAAACGTTGGCATTCGTCATGGAATATGTTCATCTAAAGCATTGTAAACTTTTCTGCTTTATTTTCCTGTATATCCATGATAAAACAGTTACTACATCATCTGATATTTTCTTCTTCATGATAAAAATAATTCCCAATGTGGTTCCATGAACTACTTGAATTATGTTTTATTCACCAAACTATGAGTCGTTAGTAAGATAAGTTGATCTGAGTTGCATTCGGAAGGGTCAAACTTCTCTGGAAAAAATGTTGAATAAGGCCCTGGTAATGTATATTTAATGTTTGTGAGATAATCTCACAGATTAAACTGTGCATTAGCCGTGGCCAAATTGCTGGAGTTGACCATTCATTATTCATATGTAAATCTGGGAGATGGAATTCACCTGCAGTCACCTGCACACAGTTTAAGGAACAAACTTCTTGAACGAACCAGCTACTAAAGTGCGTTTTTTGGGAAGATTTTTATATATTACCATTCATATTCTGTATCATTGCCGAATGCAGGCGACTTAAATATGAACATAATGAATTGTGGGACGATGGCACTTTTTAATAGCATTCAGTAATAACATTATATATGAGAGTTCATTTCTCTCCATATATAATAAGATGCACTACACATCTTTATAGATAATATATAAACCAAGGTTGGCTTCCTTAGTATTAAAACAATAAAACAATAATAACATTTTCTAATTGACTTTTCTATAAAAATAATACATATACTGTGTATCTGCTCCGGTAATCAGAAAATAGTAGCAATTATATGTTCCACAATGATAGTGTGTTAGAGAAAGCTACTATTACAAAGCATCTATCATAATAATTGCTGACAGTCATGCACAATTCTCTATTACGTGTACAAAGAGAGTCTGTATTCCTAGCCGCTGGTTCCTGGTTATATGAAAGAAATCTTAGATTGTGAATAGCTTTCCAGAACTGATAAATGCATTTATATTCAGGGGGACCTGTAAAAAATAGGAATATTTTAAATATTTCATTTTGTAACATAGTTTCAAGAAACTGTAAATGTTAGCCATAATATGTTTTTTAAAGAATGTTGTTATTTTTGTTGTTACTGTTTTTTTGCATTTTTTATTTTCGTGTCGAACCCTCCTTTTCTCTATGGCTAGATTCACATAATTAATATTTTAACATAGTATTAGGAGGATTGATGACATATGTTACAGTCACTTGTCTACATAAGTGATAAATTAAATAATGAAAATTAAAGAAGTTCATAATGAAATCAGTGAGATCTCTTGAAAGCCACCTTAATGATTGAACTATGAATTGTTCTGGGCCAGCTTGACCCTTATTGAAAGGATAAGCACTTAACCCCTTTGCAACCAAGGACGTAGGGGATACATCACAAAAAAATGGTCCTAAAGGACCAAGGACATATCCCCTAAGTCATGAATGTTTTGAACCAGTGGGTGTCAAATGACAGCCTGGTCTCCTCTCTGGGGAGGACAGAGGGCAGCATTTTGTCCGAACATATATTAGCCATATGTGGCAGTGTGCTCATTTGCATTTATTCAAATAAAATATATTCCCATGATCCTTCTGTGTAATGGTTTAATACAAAAAAAACCAAAATTAATAGAAAAAAAGAGTTTGCAAGTTCGACAGAATTAATGTCCGCTAGTGCTAGACCAGCGGATCATTGGAATATATTTTATTTAAATAATTAATAAATAAAAATGAACACACTACCACATATGGCTAATATATCTTCGGACAGAATGCTGCCCTCTGTTGGTTTTACTTTAAGTAGCATAATAACTTATTAAGCTACTCAATGTATCGTACCAATAGAGGGCAGTATTCTGTCCGAAGTTATAATAAGTTATTATGCTAAGTTAAATGTCCATACCAGCGACTTTGTTGGTCGCTGGTACAGACATTTAACTGACACAGCGGGGACACCAGGTTTTTTTTTTCTTTTCTGCATAGCAACTAGTGGTAGGGGCCGTGCGAGTGAGCCTATTGGTCGCTTGCACGGCCCTTTACCCTACGGATTTCTGTTCCCGTTATCCAACGCAGCATCGCAGGGGTTAACAGGAGCGGAAATCAGGAGTTAAAAAGGCCGTGCGAGTGAGCCTATTGGTCACCTGCAGGGTCTTCTTCTGGCATCCCCTGACGATGAACCTGCGGATTTCCGCTTCAGTCAACTCCTGCGATGCCGTGAAGATAAGGTAGGCTAGATGGGGAAGGGACCGATGAGATTAGTAGACGAAGGCGAAGATTCTTCGCATGTGAGTCTTCATCTTCGCCTACGTTTTACCGGCACTGTCTTCTCTTCTACGTGTCTTCGGAACGAACACGAAAACGCACTCTTCGTGTTCGTTTTCATGTTCGCCCGAAGACGAATGCACAAGTCTAGTATATAATATATATATATATATATATATATATGTGTATATATAGCTCAGCCTTTTAAAAATCCTGAAAATCTGTGCTCTAGATTGGGGCTTTAATGTATTACCTACTTGTTCTTTGTTGTCATAGGAAGTGTAACATAGTTCCATGTACAAAGAATTCTAATTCTATATAAACATAAAGTAATGTCCATAACTAGGATTTTAATAGCACAGTTAAAGCATACCATCCTTAAAAGCTGCAAATTGACTTTTTTGTCATTACTATAAAATGAAAAACAATTATTATAATGGCGTCTAATGTAAGTATCCTCAAAACATGAGCAAAGATTTCTATTTCACAGTCTATAATTGCATAAATTGCAATAATTAGTTAGTAATCTTTTGATGTGTCATATAATATATCTTCACTTTTTATATAATTATTTTTACAGTTTCTCTTTCATGTAGAACAAAATGATATGTCTAAAGTACGTTTATTTGTAATAATTACCTATAGGGACAGCTTGAAGACAAAAAATCTTATTAATGCTGTATATTCAAAGGAAACAGAAAAATGGTGGTACATAGTTTTTAATCTTAAATCTTTCCATAGAACCTTGTAAAACGAGTTTTAAAATTCTGTTTTGGAGTTTTTTCACACTAACATACAGTAAGGGATATGTATATAAATAATAATGCTATTTCTTTAACACCTATAACCATGATCCTCTTAATCTTGGTTATGTGCCTGTGTGGTATGTATAACCCCTTAACGACCTTTGCCGGAAAAACGGTCGCTTAATGACCTTTGACGGTCCTGAACCGTCAAAAAATTAAATAAGCTTAGAAAGTGATCAGCGATCACTTTCTTCGCTTAAACGGCGTTACTGTAATGCCTCGATGTCGAGGCATTCAGCAAGGCCGAGATCGGCATCGGGGGCCATGTCTGGCCCCTCCCCGGGGCGTCAACAGCCGCCATACATTGTATGGCGGTGGACGCCCGTTTTAAAAGCGTTTAGGAGGCGATCAATGATCGCCTCCTAAACTTAAATGGTGTCGCTGGAATGCCTCGATCAGGAAGCATCCAGAGACACCAAACACTTACCTCTGGATGGGCTGTGACCGCTCCGGAGAGCGGTCACAGCCGCAGCTGCCGGTGATCTTCCCCATCAGCAAGATGGCGGCGGCCCGGGAAAAAAAACAATAAAGAGAGATAATCTAGAGAACTCTGGCTCCACTTGCAGGTTGAATACAGGTACTGCACTCAACCATTCAAGTCAATGGAGCCCAGCTTTCTAATCACAATGTGATTAGTAAAATATTCCAAAAATAAAAAAAATAAAAAAATGGGGGAAAAAAAAAAAATTGGCTAACATTTAAAAATAATTATGCAGTGATGTCCAGACAACCATCCAGTACCAGCAAAATGTGTAAAAAAAATATAAAAAAAAGTATTAAAAAAAATAAAATAAAAAAATAAAGTTTATTATTTTGAGCAAGTGCTAAAAACAAAGAGTTAAAATAAAAGCGCTTCAAATACCCAAGGGGTGTCTAATATAAAAAAAAATGGCTGATGGGGTAAATTGGAGTGGCCGAGCTCAAAGATAGGGCATAGGTACAGACTGACCAAAATGGAGAAAAAAAGCGCACTTCCCAAATGTGGCATTTTAAATCTCAAACAACACGACAAACCCATGCATGTCGGGTATCACTGCACTCAGGAGATGCTCCTGAACACACATTGGGGTGTTGTTTGACAGTGACATATACCAGAACCTGTATATCTATAACTAAAGTACAATTTGTGTGAAAAAAATAAATAAAACAAATTACTATTACAAAGTTTGACAAAGTGTAGTTGTATAATTGGTGCATGGAAAGGCTTAAAATAACAGCAATTTGAATACCCTGGGGTGTCTAGTTTTCAAAAATATATGGTTTGACGGGGTTAAATTGAGTTAACCAGATTCAAAGATATTCCAAAGAGGAGATGGAGGCAGAATGACCAGATGCTAAAAGTCTGTGTTGCCTCAAAAGTAGCCCTTTACCAGCCAAAGAATCTAACAAACCCATGCATGTGGGGTATCGCTGTACTCAGGAGATGTTCCTGAACACATATTGGGGGGTTGTTTGACAGTGAAATATACCAGGACCTGTATATCTATACCTAAAGTACAATTTGTGTGAAAAAAATTAAAAAAAATTACTATTACAAAGTTTGACAAAGTGTAGTTGTATAACTGTTGCATGGAAAGGGTTAAAATAACAGCATTTGAAATACCCTGGGGTGTCTAGTTTTTAAAAATATATGGTTTGAATGGGTTAAATTGAGTTAACCGGCTTCAAAGATGTTCCAAAGAGGAGATGGAGGCAGACTGACCAGATTTTTAAAAAAGGTTTGGAAATCATAAAACGCTGCTTGTACTTATTGCCCTATAACTTACAAAAAACAGCAAAAAAACATAAAAACATTGGGTATTTCTAAACTCAGGACAAGTAGTAGAATCTATTTAGCTAGTTTTTTTACTTGCTTTTTTAGGTGAGTAAAAGATTTTTCAAATAAAAGTCATAAAATGTGGTTTTTTTCAATTTTTCACCATGTTTTTTATTTTTTTTTATAGTAAATAAGATGATACAATCAAAATGGTATCTGAAGAAAGCCCATCTTATCCTGAAAAAAACAATATATAACTTATGTGGGTACACTAAATGGGTGAGGAGAAAATTACAGCTGAACACAAGCACCACAAAAGTGTCAAAACAGCCTCGGTCCCACAGGGTACAAAAAGAAAAAACGATCCCGGTCCTTAAGGGGTTAATGCTCTAAAGGGTTTTATACATAAAATAACAAGAAACACAAGTGTAGCAATTTTTGATCTCTTAGAATTTTGTTTATTCACACATTGCAATTTTTATGTACATTGCAGAAAGTTTAATTGAAACATTTAGATGGAGAAAGCAACATTCCTTGGTAAACCAAGAAGAAGTAAGTAGAAGTGTCGATCAGGGTGTTGCAGTGGATGTAACCTACTTGGATTTTGCCAAGGCGCTTGACACGGTTCCACACAATAGGTTAGTATTCAAACTGAAGAAAATTGGTCTAGATGCAAATTCTTGTTCTTGGGTAGAACATTGGCTTAGAGACAGAGAACAGAGAGTTGCTATAACTGGTAAATTTTCAAGCTAGTCAAAAGTGGTAAGTGGTGTCTCTCAGGGTTCTGTTCTGGGACCAATTTTATTCAACATATTTATAAATGACCTGGCAGTAGGCGTTGAAAGTCATGTTTCTGTGTTTGCAGATGACACTAAACTAGGTAAATGTATACAGGGCGAGCAGGATATTACTGTGCTGCAGAGGGACCTAGATAGACTGGGGGACTGGGCACACAAATGGCAGATAAAATTCAATGTAGATAAATGTAAAGTTATGCGAATGCACAAGCAACCTACACCCTAAACATTAGTGAATTTAGCGGTAACGACAAATGAGAAGGATTTGGGAATTGTTATAGACAACAAACTAGGCAACAATGTGCAATGTCAGTCAGCAGTTGCTAAGGCCAGTAAGGTATTGTCGTGTATAAAAAGGGGCATCAAGTCGCGGGATAAAGATATAATTTTGCCTCTGTATAAATCAATGGTAAGGCCGCACCTTGAATATGCTGTGCAATTTTGGGCACCTATTCTAAAGAAGGATATCATAGCACTAGAAAGGGTGCAGAGGCGGGCTACAAAATTAATAAAAAGAATGGAGCACTATAGTTATGAAGAAAGGTTAACTAATTTAAATCTGTTTAGTTTAGAAAAACGTCGCCTCAGAGGGGATATGATAACATTATATAAATATATTCGGGGCCAATACAAACCATTGTGTGGAAATCTGTTCATAAACAGGACTATGCATAGGACACGTGGTCATGCGTTTAGACTGGAAGAAAGGAGATTTAGACTAAAGCAGAGGAAAGGGTTTTTTACAGTAAGGACAATAAGGATGTGGAATTCTCTGCCTGCAGAGGTAGTTTTATCGGAGTCTGTACAGACGTTTAAACCGCAACTGGATGGATACCTGGAAAAACATAATATTCAGGGATATAATCTTTAATTATGGGGAAACAGCTTATTGATCCAAGGAGAAATCTGACTGCCATTTTGGGGTCAAGAAGGAATTTTTTTCCCTGGTTAGTGCAAAATTGGAAAGAGCCAAACCGGGGTTTTTTTTCCTTTTTTGGATCAACAGCAACAACTTAACAGATATAGGAAAGGCTGAACTTGATGGACGCATGTCTTTTTTCAGCCTATGTAACTATGTAACTATGTAACCAATATCTTGGAGAACAAACTCCAAGGGGTCTATTCACTAAAGTGCAAGTCTTAAAATGTCAGTTTGTACCAGCGGACTCCACAAATTGGACAAAGGAGTTAATATGTATTGAGAAAAACATACTCAGATTCATTGACCTGTAAGTTTTAGTTTGGAAATTTCACCTTGTATACCCTGGGAGTTGTGAGGTGATTGGGGAGTCCAGCCTCCCTCCCGTGCAGAAACACTTAAATAAATAGATCTGCTAATAAAACAGAATTGGGGTCCGATGGACTCTCTCTTAACCAACTCACTTCTCCCAGGGCATCACATTTTTACTCAACGCACAATGTTCCAGCCAGCAAACCCAAAATATGTGATTGGCCACATGTGTGAAACTGGGCAAGGATGAGAGGAACATCTGCAGGCAGAGATTCCAGCAAAACCAGAGCCTCGTAGTTGTTACGTGGGCAGGTAAGCATTCTCCTATGCTTAGAAACATTGGTTTTACTCCCAAGGTTCCTCACAGACAGCCCCTTTCCACAGTTAGTCTTGATGTGACTTCTCGGTCATGCATACAGCGAAGGTCCAATTGCTTTTCTATGTATAATGATAACATCTTCAGAAATATTATATACATCTTGGTGATTGCTCTGTCTTTAATGGTCTTTATACAGTTATAACAGTTTTTAACACCAAGGTAAATGAGAACTGGTCAATTTAAGACTGTAAGCCACATACTAGGCTCACTTCTTCATGTGAATGTTATTAGACCCTGGGAGAACCAATATGCTATAACGCTAAGGCTGAATACATTTACATGCAATTACTGATGTTATACCAAAATTCAGCTTCAACACAAGTTGCAAGAGGCAAAAGTGGACACCTGAGAGACCAATTAAAAATTATCTATTTTATTCTATTTATACATATTTTTTGCTTGGCTTTTGGTTTATTTAACAGTGTGAAAATATAATCCCATCAAAAATTATAAGGTATGTTAGGTCCCAAAATATGTTCATGTAACACATTTAATTGCCAAGAAGGATGTTTGTATAAGATATAGCACGTACATTTCTATTCAGTGTATCATTTCCATTATGCTTTGTTTTGGAAAGTATGAGCAACCTGCAGGATTTTGGATGTTTTCATTTTTATTGTCTCACAAAACACTTAGGTTCTGAATGACTGTGACATTTCATTATTATAATGTTTTTAGATATGATATTTGAAGAAATCTGTAGCAATAATACACCATGTGTCTTTTTGGCCCAACCAATATTGTAATTATAGCCTTAAGATTTTTTGTTATTTGAAATTGCGATCAAAAGAGACAGGGCTATAATCTGATTGGCCCTTGCATTATAAACTTATAAAAATGGTACATAACCAGTAATGCCGTTGATATGGAAACTAGATGCTATCTAGAACACTCCTTTTTATCTACAGGTGAGGGTGGCATAACATATTAGATTTAATAATATTAACACACACACATACATATATATATAGTTTATCAATCCATGTACAATACATGTTCAGTTGCACCATGACTGCACTTTTTATGCAATACCATTACAGCAGACATAGGGTGTTAATATGAAAGGTAATTTAAATAAAATGTCATTTTAGATTTTAAAAACAGAAAACACAAACAACATTTTTGAATTGAAACAAAGCAAGATATGAATCATACCCATAATTACAATTACTGTTTTGCTGTTCACTGCATTACAAAATGGTCATATGTATGGTGTGTTATCGTAAAGTCAAATAAATGTAAACATTTATGATAAATGGTCATTTGTTATGGTAGGCTAGAGATATGGCATATATATTTGGCATAAAAAATCATTTTTGGAAATAATATATATATATATATATATATATATACCCACACACCTTATGTTCAAAAGTATTGAGACACTTGACCATTACAACCAACAGGCACTTTTATGACATTGCGTTCTAAATAGATAGACTGTGGGCCAGTCAAGTTCCTCCACACCAAGCTCATCCAACCATATATTTATGTACCTTGCTTTGTTCACTGGGGCACAGTAATGCTGGAATAGAAAAGGGCCTTCCTCAAATTATTCCCACAATGTTGGAAGCATAGCATTGACCAAAATGTCTTGTTATGCTGAAGGACTAAGATTTTATTTCACCCCTGAAAAACATTACCATACTATTGTCCCTCCTCCACCAAATTTTACAGTAAGCACAATATTCTTAGAAAGGTAACATTCTCCTGGCATCTGCCAAACCCAGACTCGCCCATCAGACTGTGCAAACAGGGAAGAATGATTTGTCACTCCATAGAACATGTTCCCACTGCTCCAGTGGCAGTATGTTTATACCATTCAATCCAATGCTTGGTATTGTACTTGGTTTGCTTGCAGCTGCTCGGCCATGGAAACCTATTCTATGAAGCTACCGCCGCACAGTTTTTGTTGCAAAGGTGGCATCCTCTGTGTCTCTTTCCTCTCCTTTGTACTAGCACAGAATGCTTGATGAACATAAATTTATTATAGTGTTCTGCAGCCTTAAAACCCAAAATAATATTTATAAAATGTCAGAAAATGTAGTTATATATTATAATGCATAAGCAAAATCTATTTTTCTTTTTTGAAAATAGCCACCAATACATCACTATGGCTTGCAAAAACAGCTTGATAAAGCCTTCTTAACTTGACTTTAACCACAAAACGTAAAATACAAGGTCTTTCTTGACAGTTGGCAGGTAGGATTTTAGAAGTAAATTTCTTGACCCAAACATACTTTAGCTCAAAACTAGGTGTGTACTATTTTGAATACGACCGAAATGATGAAATGTTTTACTTTCTCAGAATCTGAGTATGTTCATAGCAATTTATTGCTGCCAATTTAGCTAAGGTATGAAAACCATATAACACATTGGGACTTATAGCATAATTCTTTGCTGAAGTGTAATGTAAATATGTGATCCAGGGTCCATTGCGTGTAATTGAGTAGCCAACTTTGTTATACTTACACATTTTGAAATCCTTTTAGAAAAGCAAAAAGAAGAAAAAGGCCAACTTAATGGTGGTAACAGACTGGCTAGTGCCTAGGGATATAGGCCATCTGTTATACATACTTCAAATGTCACACATTGGCCTGCAGACATTTAAAGTAGTATGTTATAAATACTCTTTGGATAGTGATATTGTGCAGGAACAGCTGGTGATAGGTAAATGCCTCCTGTTTCATCCCCAAGCTTTAAGGGAAAAACACATGAAAACATTAATCTTTTGAACTGTGCTATATACAACTTTTAACTGTACTGTTGGTAAATTGGGCTATTTAACAAACAAAAAGTTAACATTTTCTGTATGTGTGACAGTGTGTATAAAACATTTATATGAATGTTATTTTCTATAGAAATTGCACAGTTCAAAGAAAGTTCAAACAGTGTTGTACGTGATTGATCAGAACTGTTTCTACTGTGTAAGTAAACCATCGTAATAACGTTGCAAACCAATTCTTCACAATATTATATATGGATTCTTAACTCCCCAAATAATCTGTTATTTTAATACATTTCTATATTTTAAAATGTTTCTCTTTGTTTCTATGACATTTTTATTACAGTTACTATAAACAAATACATGAATAATGATAATAATAACAATTTCCAGTGAGAGAGAAAATTCAGTTTTCAAGGAACAGCTTGGGTGCTCAAATTTAAAAGAAAATAGAAGCACATGAAATGTTCTCTTATTTTGTAGCTTGTAGGTTGGTTATGGTGTTGTAGGAAAAAGGAACTTTCTAACAAACTACGTTTTAATATTTCAAGAAGTTGAGACATAATTCATTAAGATTATTGCACCACAGAACCATTTATTATTAGAATAGGTATATTATATTTCAAAACTGGAAAGGCCATGGACCCTGTGGGCTACAGCTTGTCAATAGCCCTTATTTTAGTGAGTAGTGTTTTAATTGTGTTTTTTTTTCCTCTTGATCTGAGTTTCAAGCACACTCTCTGCTGAGATTTTTTAGAATCCCCCCCCCGTCTCTTTCCCCAGCCAAGTCACGTTTAAGGATTTATCATGGCTAGCCCTGCTGTTATCTCAACCAAACCCATTTTTGCCTTCTATAAAGTTCCCAGATGGCATTATATTGTAAGTGTACATAAAAATAAAGATGCCCTGCAAGGATAGCTACAACCAACCCCTAGTGGCATGTGGACTGGAGCCTCTACAGCCCTTGTGCACTTTTACTGTGTGTCTATACACAGGAAGATTTTCCTTTATTTGGTGGCATCTTGTCACCTAGGCCTAGGGAGGCTGATCCGGGGGGCCCTCTGCCCCATAACTAGGGTCCCATTGCTCTATTAGGCGATTCCGCTCCTAAGTGCACCACTTGTGCAGCACTTGATCAGAGATCCCCTTGTAATCTGCCCATATACACTATGAATCAAATTACCTGTATTTCTCCAAGTATAAGACGCTCCTATGTATAAGACACACCTTAATTTTGGGGGCCAAAATTTAAAAAAAAATATATTACATAAAGTTATTGTACTGGCTGTCTGGGCATGATATGAGTGTGATTGATGTTAGCTGCTAGCAATTGTTAGCAATGGCACTCCTATCATGCTCAGGCAGCCAGTACATGCACATCACTTTCAACCTCCCTGTGCCCCCTCCCTGTGCCCTACACACGGATCCATGCTATCACACACACACACATTCATTCATGAAAATCTGAGAATCATTCATGAGAAACAAAGCGGGTAATTTTCATGGAAATTTGAAATAGCAATGGTAGGTAGAGAAGAGAAGGTAAAAATGAATAATAATGATGATCTTTGTTGTCTGTGAAACTTTAGAGCTGATAGGTACAAATGTCTTTTAGACAGACAAGTGTAGTACCAGAGTGTGGGGATAATGTGAAAGCCCCACGGGTTGCTTAAGTACAATGAATCAGACTATATATATATATAAAACACTTTCAAAAAGATGGTCAGCACTCCAGGTCTTTAAATTGACAATTTCATTTTATTCAAAGTCAAGTCGACGTTTCAGTCATTACTGACTTTCATCAGGTATGTCCTGATGAAAGTCAGTAATGACTGAAACGTCGACTTGACTTTGAATAAAGAGAAATTGTTAATTTAAAGACCTGGAGTGCTGACCATCTTTTGAAAGTGCTTTATATATATATATATTAGCAGTTATAAAAGCATTGTTTTGCCAAAATGTCTAGTAATGTGCAGAGGACTATGGTTACTGAATAGCAGAAAATACTTAATAAATATGTTTCTAACTGTCTCAGAGGTGATGCCTTACAGTTTCCTTGGTAACTTGTTGAACGAAGACAAGTTCATTTTGTTGCTTTGCCTCATGGGAAATTAAGACGACATCTATCTGTACATGGCACGTCTATTTCACAAATAGTAATCACAATATACTTTTAAGTTTTAATCCTTGTTTTACCCTAAATAAAATAATTGGCTAGAATATATTTGAAATATCCCCACAATATAAGTATTAATATAAGAATGTGCTACTATAGTGCCTTGTAATTTGGTGCACTGCGGGCAGTATATGCCAGTAATAACCAATACATCCAAATGATACAATTTTTTCATGAGTATAATAATTATTATTCTTTCTCCATTGGTTTTCTAGACTTAGTTAGCTAATTTAAATGGAAACTCACATGGAAAAATGTTTTCCTATTTGAGTTTAAAGTAGAATGTTGTATACTAGACTTGTGCATTCGGATTAGTACGAATTCCAAATGTACCCAATTTTGGTAAATAGTAAATACAGCGATTCGTGCAAAGCCCGGAAAACGAAGCCAGACCCACCACAAATCAAACGAAAACTGTGGTGATGTCCTTGCCTATTAAGAAAAGCAGCAGATCCCCTCCAATTCCATCACTTATCCATCTTCTTTCTTCTCTTTCTATGTTTAGTCGACATTGAACCCAACCCTCTTCTGATTCCCTCCCACACTCACATTAATTAACCAACCATAATGCCTTCAACTTAACACCTTGCTACCTGACGAGTGTATACACTACAAATTCATGTTCCTTTCTTTTCCATCTTCTTTCAACGGACCAAATTGCATTTTGTTTCAGCAGTCTCTTCTCTTGCACAACCCTTACCATCTGTTTTTGATACCATCCTACTCCATCCCAGCACCTCCTTCCCCTTCAGATTTTTCTTCCCAAGCTATGCAAGATACTTTTCTTATTCTGCTATTGAACTACAATAGAAATCAATAGCACAATGCAAATGTGACATCAAATTTTGGTATTCTTATTATGAAACAAATCCAAGCATATGACCACAGATAAATATCCAAATCTAAAATAAGAATATCAAAATGATCTTCACCTTTCGAATAACAATGATTGGCCATGGTGATCTTATGTATATTGCATCAAGAATATAACACATTTTCAGAAATTAGAACTTGGGAAAAAGATTTAGCAATATCTCTACCCCCCAAGGAGTGGATTAACTCTCTAAGGCAAGTAAATAATAAAACCCACTGTCTATATCTTGTTGAGAATCAATAAAAAGTTTTATTGTACAGATGGTATTTAACTCCACATAGGCTGAGTAAAATGTATACCCAACAACCTTCTAACTGCTGGCGTTTTGGATATACTGATGGTTCCTATCTGCATATGTGGTGGGGATGAAAATATGGAAATCTGCTTGTTATTGGTTTAATCATATTACTAATTTAAATCTGAAATGGGATTCTGGTTTTTTTTCTTTTGCATTTAAACTGGAATATTATTCCTAAAAAACTTAAACCACTTGCAGTTCATTGTCTAATTTTGGCCAAAATATTTATTGTCAAAATTTGAAATCAAATTCTCTTTACAAGCCAAAGCAGTATAGAGAGCAATTATTGTTCCAGATTTCCATGGAAAGAAATCTGAGTTGGTCTATTGATTTATCCCGTAGAAGATATGAACTGTACAAAACTTGGTTAAATAAAATCCTCTCAAGATTCATATGTAATATCGTCTTTTGTTTTTTTCTTTTTTTTAATAACTGTTAACTAATAATTGTAAAGAGACAAACAATTATATTACCAAGTTTATTGGGTTTTTTTGTTTTTGTTTTTTGTGCACATTGTATTTTACACTGAAAAATAAGAATAAAGAGAATTAAAAACAAAAAATAAAGAAAGGTATATAAGGCTGCTGTAATTAGGGTACTGGTAATGACTGTGTAAAGGACCCAAACTATGTTGTGATATGGACAGATCATCAACTTGTTAGCTTACATCTGCATAAAGTCAATGGGTGACAGTGAACTTTGTGAATTGATATAGTAATACGTAACTATTCTTAGTATTTACTGATTTATGTGCTACATTTAATGTAGTGTTCTTATCTTCACAGCATTGTCCATGGCAAGTCTTCTGATGCCACTCAACCATTTATTTTGTTGATGACTCTACTATTTAATAGAGCCATTTCATGCAATAAAAAAGTATATTGCTCATTGTCCAAAGTTTAACATCTGTGAAATGTTTGATTTTTTTTTTTTTAAATCCAAATTTTAATAAACAAAGGACACACTAGTATCAGCCATACTTTAAGTAATGACTTTGACAAAATACTGGCATCCAAAATGCACATGAGAATATGCTAATTTAAATTGTGTTAACTATATCTATTTTGTCAAATTATCCGTTAAGAAAATATGCTGTTTTGCTCATTAGTACAGAGTTATCATTACAACATTTTTTTTTACTGTGTGGAGACTTAAATTGAATTGTCACAATTAAATTATTTCCAGAGGTGATTGATGAATGTTGATTCTGGGTTAACACTGAGCTGCCAGTATGTACATATTATTTTAATCATGTTACGTGACATTAATGATTATAATAACACTATAGCACACATATTTTTTTTTAATTATATATTTAAATATATATATATATACATTTTTTTTTTCAAAGGCCTGTTTATTGTGAACCAACAGAAAGCCAGTGGGTACAAAATGAAAAAATAATAAACAAAGTCTATTCTCCCCTGAGCACTTCCTAGACAACATTTCAACTATCTACTGTTTGGTCATCTCCTATGCTGTTTTAACCCACGACTGCACATGCCTGAGTGCACAGGCTGGGGCTAACAGCTTCAAGAATACAGAGATGACACTTTTGTTCAATGGATGAAATGCTTAACCACCAAATAAACGTGCACAAATTAACAATACAGTCCAGCAGTGCAAATTATCCATGTTTTTATGTTTTCTTTTTCCTTGCTTAAGTGTTGTGCGTGTTTTTGGTTTTTTTTGCTGAATAATTAAAGGGACAGTATAAAGGGACAAAGAAAGAATGCCATAATAAATGAAAAGTAATTACCTCTCAGAGGCAGGAAAGCACTTCCATTGAATGCAATGTGTTTAGCCAATAAATAATCATTTAAAGGGATCTCTCAATTACCATATGCACTAAAGTGCATATTATGGCTAGAGTGTCCCTTTAATTTGTTTTATACTAGAAGAGTTCATAAATTGGATGGTACCCTTTTTGCATCTGTATTTAAACTCACTATATTGTGTGTTTATTACTAATATTTTGTTTTCATTTGAAAATTGGTGTTTTACTTTACATTCCTTAGTAATTTTGTATATTTTTGTTGATGCAGAAATATTTACTAAAAATTAGTTTTTAAAAGTTTAATGTTTGAAAATAATATAGTATTGACATTTTGTCTGGCTCAATTTTTTTGTCAGGGGATTGAATATTGGCTAAATTAGTTTAAGATTCTTAAAATTGTTAAACCTATCGAATTAGATGAGAAACAAATTAGGTTAATTTGTGTTACAACTGCTTGAGGACTGTAATTGGTTTCTGTAATAGGTAACAGTAAACCAGAATAGTCTAAGGGCAAACAGCTTTGCAATTAGCATTTATAATCTTCACAGAAAGTTGTTTCTTTGTTTTTACACTTTTCCATGAAAAGTTAAACTAAGGTAAATCAAAGAGTGCTTGTAATAGAATATTCAGTCATGGATGAGGCACAAAGATTGCGACTAGTCACGATTTGGAAATCCAGAATACATGGAAATGCTAATTTTCCAAAAAATATATTATATTGTGAAACAAAGTCAATTATTTTAACTACTTGGGCAAACACCCATGAATATATCAATATAAAGGTTTAAGTAGTCTGTAGATGCCAACGCACAGTGTCATTATATTTGATGGACATAGGGAATAAAGAAGTATGTATGGCTGAGCGATATACTAATTAAAATAGACCTTTTGTATCATCTAAAGAAATGTGGATGACAAGAATCTACTTACCCACTGACCAGACTTGAATGAGGTCAACTATTCACCAAAATATGTGTTATTAGCAAATGCACATAACTGCTTGCGACTTTTTTGTGAGTTCAGGAATGCGAATTAAATATAAACTTGCATGTCTGTGCCTAAATCTTCCCAAATTTTGATAATTCACTGCTCCTCCACAATATCACTAAATAAAAATAACAATTAAATTAAAATAAAACAAACAAATAAAGCATAATAAAATACATTATTTAGCAAGGAAGAGTAATGATCAACCCTCTTTCCCCTCATGGAGGGTTGGAAGGGCAATAAAATTAACTTAGCACTAGATATATGCTCCCTCAACATCACCCTCTGCTCAGGGGATGGGATGTTATATTTTTTGGATCCCATTCCATGCTCCCCATCCCCATAATCTCCCTGGTCGGATTGGGGTTAAAAATGTATTATTTGGCATGTCCCCCTTTCCTCCCACTTTGTGAGAGAGGTTAAATGTCTTAAAACATGGAAGCCACCCTATATCTCCACCTTCATCACTGAGCAATTGAGTGTGTAGTAATTAAATATAAAAAGGAAATTAAAATGCCACCTTAGCCGCCTCTGACAATTATCACTCCTGGAGTGAACTTGGATTTATTTCTCCACATGTAGTTGTATTTGATTTTTTTTTTCCACTAAAAATTAAATTATTAATGTTATATATACAACATAATTTAATTATGATATCGTGTTTCTGCTAAGTGAAACCAACAAGGTATTTAACATATTACAAAATGAAAGCACTGATAACTGCCAAGGGGGAAAAAAACTCCTGGGTGCATAACCATCTTTGTATTTATTTTTTGTAATATACATTGTGCAGTTTGTCATTTAAAATAGACAAAGTCATTGGGCCCTGTGTGCAGTAATTCATTCGGAAGGTACTTGTGTTATTTATGTTGAACAGACTCTCTGTGCCAAAGAGAAATTTTCTGCATCTTTACAGGAAGGAAACTAATGAAAATGCAAATTCTATCTTTGTAATTTCAAAGCGGCTAGTTAAAATGGTTCGAACAATCTTTAAAAATGAAATCTCTGAAACAGAGGCTTAGGGAAAAATATGTTGATTGACAAAGCTGTCAGACAGGAAGACCCTGGAGAAAGAAAAGATTGTCTCAGACACTTCAGCAAAGCAACACATACAACATACTAATCAGTCCCTGGAAGCAAAATAAAAGCTCATTTTTATTACTTCATTTAAGCATGGTACAAGGGATTTGTTTTGCTTAATATATATCTTGTATAGGAAATATAGTCTAAATCATACCGTTTAAAAACTATTAAGCCATTCTGAAATTGCATTTTTCTAAAGACATACTTTTAATACTTCCCCTTATGGTTAAACCTATTCCATTAAAATGTAATATTATATATATATATATATATATATATATATATATATATATATATATATATATATATATATATATATACAGCAAAATGTGGCAGAAGGATTTCAAATGTATGAAATGTCCAAGGCCCAATAGGGAAATCCACTCTTGGGTTTTGGAAGGAGGGCTTCTGCTTCCCAATGATGTCCTAGTTGGGTAGTATGTAGGAAAGCTTCAGAGTTTATATTGCACAGAAAATATATTGAACACTCTAAAAGTAAAAATACAAATGAAGTAAATATGCTAAGATTGATTAAAAAATGTGCCTGTGATTAGAACACTGACTATAAAAGTATGTATGGCTAATAGACTTGTGCATTCGGATTCGTAAAGATTGCAAATTTCCAAAATTTTGATACATTCAGTGAATTTGTACCAAGCCCTGAAAACAAGGGCAGACCACCCAAGAATCAGACAAAAAAACCTCTCTCATGCTATTTAAATGTTTCCCTACTGTCTCCGCAGACTACTTCCGCTTTTGCCAACCACTTATGCTTCTGCATCTTCTTCTTCATCTTCTATCTTCTCTCTATCTTCTCTTCAATCTTAAACCTGCTATCTTCTATCTTCATCTGCATCTCAGCAGACATAATCCGGTGGGAACTTCCGGCAAAATAGTGGCACTTGCAGTGACATCCTCTCCCTGATCATCCAATTAGGGGAGCGGACGTCACCAAAAGCTCTGTAATTTTGCCTTCACTTAAACTGAGGGCAATATGGTGGTGCATCCGGTCACAGAAAGCATAATTTTACCCTAACGTGAACAGCAATATGGCGGCACTTGCTGGTTATGTCCGTAGAGAGAGGTTGGCAGAAGCGTAAGCGGTCGACAGAAAAGGTAGGGAAACATTTAAAAAGCAGAGAAAGAGTGTGAACGAGAATTTGAGAGAGTGAGAGTGAACTTAGGCGTTCCTGAATAAAAAATGTCCATAAATTTTGAGCTGAACAGAATGGGCAGGGAACAAAGTTAGTTGCCAGAAAACGAATGGGCAAAATACAAACCAAAAAAATTGCACATGTCTAATGCCATTGCTACTTAGTATTTTGAAAGATCAGATGTGTTAAGATTTGATATGTCACACAGCCAAGGTTGGACCTAGGAAAATGATGTCTCTAGTGCCTCCTCCTGCATGCTTTGCTCTTGCTTGCTAACAAATGGGATAAGCTATCAGCGATGTCTCCTGTTCGCTTAGTGCACTTTTTTAGTTACATGGGGCAAACACTTCACATATTGGGGCTAATACATCAAACTAAAAAAATCTATGGCTAATGAGGAAGATGCTTATTTATGAAAACCTGAGGAGAATGACCAATATTGCTATATAACAGTAGGTATAAAACTTGAATTGTCTTTATTAGAGGCATCTTTGGAACAAACAGAAAAAAATATGGCATAAATTTGAAGTATTACGCTAAGCCTAGTAAAAAGAAAGTAGGCAGAGGAAGCATTATCTAATGATTTATAGAGTTCCTCACACACAGAAGTGTTATTGGGCTCATAAGGCAATCTTTTTGTAAAGAAAGTTGTTTCTCAACAGCAAACCATACAGGCAGGTCACAGTTCATGCAAAGTTCTTGGTAATATGGATTAAGATCGTCTTCGAGTCTCATGTGGTCACGAGTAGCTTTAGAAGGACAAAAGCAATCTCCTGTGAAAATTTTTAGTTGCAAAAAGATTGAGTTTTTGGAGAACTTTGTAAAAAGAAATAAAAAAAACAGACAAAAAGTAGAACACTAAGATAAGCACTTGTTATCAGTTTAAGTAGTAGATTCTTGATTGCTTCTATCAGAAAGCATTAACTCATGAAGCAAGAGTTTAGTTTAATGGTAATGATCTGTCTGCTTAGTATATAAAGTAGGTATTACAATTCAGTGATGTAAAAATAAATGTATAACAATACTGTATATATTCAAAAAGAGCCGTACTTTTATGCACATTATGTATGTATTTTTCTTACAATGTCAAAGGTATAGGTTATTTGCACAGATAAACAGGTAAGTGATCGAATTACATTTAATGATGCACTAAAACCAGAAACCTGAAATACTTGAGCTTCATTGCGGCCAAACACAGGCAGGGTAGGCCCCAGCACAAGCATGTAGTATGCGCTATTGTGATCACTGCATCACAGAGGCCCATGCAGACTAAGATCCCGATCTTGATGCTGTGTGGTCACGCCCTGGAGGTGTGGCTATGCTAATGAAGTCCCAATTAGACAAATAAGAAATTGAACAGGTGAATTAATTGCTATTGGTCAGCTGGCTCCTGGGGAGGGTCTCACACTTGCTATAGGTGAGTGATAATTACCTTCAGCCCTATAAAATCCCAGTTAGTCCTCAGTTGCCCGTTCCTTGTATTACAATCAACTGTGAATTTATTGCAACACTCCTTGAGTGGTTCCACATTTCCTGGTTCATCTGCTGCACCCCCCAGCGTCAGAACGTTTGCTCCTGTGTTCTAAAAAACCCATCTACTTATACAGTCCACATAAATATGACACGTTATACATCATGTAGCGAAATTGTTAGAAATGTTTATATATAAAACCATACTTACTTGACGGTGTCAATTCCTAGAAACTTTAGTGCATTCTCACTCACCCAGACTGCCTTCTATTCAATTGTGCGCACTACATTCCGTGACATAGTGGAGATTGTTTTGGGTGTGGGAATTTAAGATTTTAAATATCTTTTCTCTTAAATATACTTTTCCTAGCCAATTTACTAGTACAAAACAATGTATAGTTGAGATTTCACCCCTAAAAAGTCACACATTGTAATTTCTCAATGGCAGGTACATTTAAGTTAACACTACAAATGCATGGCTATTACATAACATATTATTGGATACAATATTTTATTATAAGCCTTTGGTTGTATTATTTTTACCAGTAATGTCATCTATTACTCTACTTTAATCTGATTACACGTTTTATACTTTGTGTCAAGGACCTGAAAATTCCCTCAAATATTATAACAGTATTAGGCAGTATTTTTTCAAAATTGCAGTTATTTATTGTACTGGTTTGACCTTTTCAGTATTCTGTAATGCGAATGACCTTCAGTTCTTCTACTGGTGTTCTACCTTTAGTATCACACGATTGTATAGAGGGAATCAGTTGACAAATCCAATGCAATAATAAAAAGGACAGATTCACACAACATTGTAAAAAGAGTGAATTTGTTAATCAATCAAAATACAGAAAACATTAAATATACATGGGAGAAAAATGCAGGATTCTAACTGCTTACTTTTTCGATACATCAATATTGGGGCAAATGTACATTAGGGAAAAATAAAGAACCACAATGGCGCAGTAAAGTAAAGTATCACTCGCAGACTAAGCTGTTACAAGGAGATCATCAAAAGTTAAAGTGGTGAAGTTTCTTTATTTCTTCTGTAAAATCTATAAAACAGACAAAAGCCCAAATGGTGCAATATCTTCTTATGTCTCTTTAGTATAAAAACTGAATGCACTTATACAAGTGGTGGCATAACCAAGGAGTTATGCATATGTGCTTTGTTTTGTTGCAGTCTCTCCTCTTTTTCAGACAATCGAATCTAAATGCACAAGTCTAGTGAGCAGTTCCTGTGGTTAAAGGCCCCTGTTGTCCCTGGCCATTGACCGTTACCTAGAATGTCTAAATAGTAAATCACACCCTTTTCTGCATGTATCAGTGAAGTAAATCATCTCCTTTTCACTTTTAGTCCCTGTGATTTTTGAGGAGCTTTCTGTGAGAAACATTACTCTGCTACTTACCGCTGAGCAGCCAAGTACCAATCTGACATATTGACGCCAAAAATTGTTACAGCGATGAATACCATTCTAGATGGCTTACACAATAAAGTCAATTATATTTAGCCAAATTCAATTCAATATATTGGATGTAAATTGTAAATTGTAAATTGTACCGGTAGTTTAGAAACTTTTATATACAAACATTTCAAAATACATTGAAATGCGGATACTATTGTGAACATTTTCAGGTACTATATGTATGCATAAGTAATGGTGGCTTCTCATACGTTATAACATATTTGATAAATGCTGAAAAAAGTTTTTGTTCTGTAAGTCAAAATATTACGTAGAGTGCAACAGCTGGGAAAAGCTTCTGTTCAATCCCGTCAAAGTTAAATAAGTGCAAAAACTTATATGTAAAATACGATTCACAGATGGTCATGAAATATTAAAATATTTTCAAATTGCTGAATCCACAAAAAGCTTTTTTTCGACGTTTAAAACATTAGAGCTTCAGGGGGTGACTAGTTGAATTCTTCTCAATTGTATTTAAATGACTACAGTTTTTTTTCTTTTCTTTTCCTTGAAGCTAGAGGAACATTTACTTCTCAGTTCCATCGTAAAACGACTGCAGCTGCTGCATTTAACTCTGAGCAAGCACTAAACTCTCACAGAAGAATAGTCCACTCTCCCTAAAAGAAGTATAGCCCTTTATCCCTTAAACAGCTTCCTGCAACAACAAAAAACTATTTGCATGTGAGTGTGATAGAGATAAGGAGCAGTTAGCTATTGTGTATAAGAAGAATGCTTGCCAAGCTGGATCTTTCTGCTGGTGCTGCATTAGGAAGGCTTGGATTGTGATAGAAATAGTAGGTTGGTAGTTTTACAACAAAAGATGTAGATTAATTAATGGAAAGGGAAGATGTCCTTGAGTTTCTAAGAAAGTATATGGATTTTCTGTGGATATTGTTATGAAAAAATAGGTTTCTGAGCCTGTTTCATGAAAACAAGGTCTCACACTCCAGTAAATAACATATTTATTCATCACAAAATTACATTTTAATAAAAAAAACACCCTGTTGGTTCTTTATGAAAAAATAAAAATAATAAGCATAACAGACACGTTGTTAGCTTGATGAAGAGTAACTAGGGTCAAAATATCAGCTTTTTGTTTCAGGTGTGTAGGATTTAATTTTGTTAATACATATGTAATTTCTTTAGTAAAACACTAAGGTTTTTTGTTGTTGATTAATCTTTGATTACCTCAGTAGTGCATTCAGGTTTTGTGCTGACTAAACTCAAACGCCCCCTTATCTTAATTTGCTACACCTCTTCCACCCTTTCCTATGTAAACTCCATCCCTTCCTTTTAAGCCCCACACTTCCTCTTTAGGCTCCACCTTTTCCTATTTGAACTGCACCTCTTCCTCTCTGTATAGTAACCATGGATAACTAGATAACCAGTAGAGTGCCTGCTGGCATATTTTGTTGTTTTGTACACCATTTCAAATGCTTTATCTATTATTTTAAGCGATGATAATATTTAACTACAATAATGAAGAGAGTAAATTCAACTATTTTCACCAGTCATAAAATATTCAACTGTAGTAGAAAGATCACAGATGCTCAAATTGGTTGAATTAGCATGTCATCAGTCCATAATGTGAGCACGATGTGTGTAACGGCAACCTATGTTACTATACATTTGCAAACCATTTGTGCCATACATCAGGAGGTGCCACATTAGCAAAGACGGGCTATTTGTGGAGAAAGTGAGGTGCAGAAAAGCTTATCTATGTACACAACTCCAGAAAGAAGCCCTGGAACCAATGTAAGGATCGGCTTTGGGTAGGGGTCACCCTAGGCTAAGATACAACCTGTATGTAATTGTTCCCATTTTTCTTTATTTACTTTTACACTTTGGCTGTATAGTAGGTGTGCATTCCATAAATGTAACAAAAAACAAAGATAACTCCAGCTCACCATTTAGATGTTTTGCAGAGACGCTTCAAATTGCAGGGAGCACGGGATAGAAGGCCGAGCCATATCCTCGGTTAATCCAAATGACAGTTTAGATAGAAGATCCAGCTCCACAAATAAGGGTTAAAAATTCAAAATTTAATTAGACCAGTTAAAACATGATAGACAAAAAAAGAGAAAAAAAGAGAGATGTGCTCAAGTGATTGAGAAAAAATACGCCAACGCGTTTCAAACCTTACGGTTCTTAATCATGGCTTAAAAGTATGTTGCTGCTACTGCACCTTATATATAAATGACTCTGTCTAGAGATTGATCTATGCTCACGCCCCCTCGTTAACCCATAATTAGTCAACATAGGGAGTGGGTGCAATTAATACAAACCAAACCAAGGGAGCGGGTGCAATTGATACAAATCAAATCAAAAGCAAATCAAGGGAGCGGGTGCAATTGATATAAATCATGGTACACATGGAAATTCTACACCAAATGATAATTCCAGTACGTATAACAAATGAACAAAAATCAACTTAATAATAATAATATAATATATAAAGTTTAATAAATATATGCTAGGTCATTTCTACAATTCATGCCCACAGGAAATCTCGTGTCAAGGCATAAAATCCAAAAAGCTTCCCTTAGGCGAAGAGCACGGGACCAATCACCTCCCCTTTTAGGGGGGTGAACGCGTTCTATGCCTATTACTTCTAAATTTGTTGTATTACCATTATGTATTTCACTGAAATGTTTGGATAAACCAGACATGGATCGTAGCGAAGAAAGAGCTGTACCTAAATCATGTATGTGTTCATATATACGTCTTTTAAACTTTCGGGTAGTGCACCCGACATATTGTACATTACATGAAGTACATGTTGCTAAATATATGACATGCGTTGTATCACAATTGATGAAAGTTTTTATAGAGTAGCTTTTGCGATTACTTAGTGACCTAAACAAATTAGTTTTCTTGATGTAACTACACAAGTTGCACCTGGGTTTAGAGCATTTGTAACATCCTTTAAGATGTAACCAACTACGTACATTATCACTGGTTGAAAAATCACTAGGAGACAATTGATTACGTAGTGTACAGCCTCTTTTCGCTACTACTTTAACACCATTTCTGAGAATCTCACTGAAGATGTCATTTTCATAAAGCACCGGTAAATGCCTGATTAAAATATCCTTTATGTGTGTGAACTCAGTGCTATATGCAGTGGAAAATGTAATATGCTTTGGATCATAATTAGCGTATTTTTGGGGCTTATGGGATGAAACATCTGAATCTATGGTGAATAATAAATCACTACGTTTTTTTGAGCTTACAATATTTTGGGCTCTATTTAAGATGGTATTAGAGTAACCTCTTCTTCTGAGTCTATTGGTAATATCATTACGTGTGATGTCATAACTCAATTCATTGGAAGAGGCTCTTTTCGCACGAATATATTCACCTACAGGGAGATTACGAATTACATGTCGAGGATGGCAACTGGAAGCATGTAATGTGCTGTTCCCAGACGTGGGTTTACGGAACAAAGACGTAACCACCTTGGCTCCAACCACGTCACCGGTTAAACACACATCTAGAAAATTAATGGTATTACCACCCCATTCTAATGTAAATTTGAGATTTAATTCATTAGAATTAATATGATGTAGAAAATGATCTGCCTCAAAACGTGGCCCTGTCCATACCAAGAGGAGGTCATCTATATATCGGCCATACCAGCTAATCCAAGATGTAAACGGATTTGTGGCCACATACAGGTGACTCTCCTCCCAGTAGGCCATGTAGAGATTCGCCAAAGTGGGGGAAAATTTTGCACCCATAGGACAACCAGTAATTTGAAAATAAAAATTGCTGTCAAACCTGAAGAAATTATGTTCTAACAAAAATCGTAGAACATCCAAAACATATGATTGTAAAAAAGTACTATATGTGCTGTATTTCTTTAAGTGAAAATTAACTGCAGCCACAGCCTGTTCATGGGGAATGCAAGAATAAAGTGAGACAACATCACATGACATCCATGAACAGCCATCTGACCATGGCATAACATCCATAGCTGTTAATAAGGATGCATTCCATAACATGTATTTGTATGTTTCTGTATGTGTTATTGTGTGGAACTCATTAAGCGTATCTGGCTCTGCGTCCTTTTAAATGTTTAGTATAGTAGGTTGAAAAAGAAAGACTTCAGTCCATCAAGTTCAACCTTTCACACATACCTACCTCTAAATTTGATTTAAAAGAAGGCAAAAAACCCACATGAGGCAATTACCAATTGGGAAAAAAAATCATTCTTGATTCCATAGTGGCAATCAGATTACTCCCTGGATCAACTTGCTAATACTACTGTCCTTTTAACAGTTGTAGCCCTTTATGTTATGCTTAACCAGAAAAGCATCCAGACCATTCTTAAAAATATCCACGGAGTTAAATAATACAACATCCTTAGGCAGAGAATTCCATATTCTTATTGTTCTTACTGTAAAGAAACATTTACTAGACTTGTGCATTCGTCTTCGGGCGAACATGAAAACGAACACAAAGAGTGCGTTTTCGTGTTCGTTCCGAAGACATGCCGAAGACAGCGGCGGTAAAACGTAGGCGAAGACGAAGACATACACCACGAAGATCTTCGTCTTCGTCTACCATTCCCCCCCCCTTCTAACTTACCTTGTCTTCGCGGCATCGCGGCAGTTCCCGGAAGTGGAAATCCGCAGGTTCGCCGTCACAGGTTATAGGGCAGTGCAAATTAGCCTATTGGTCGCCTATTGGTTGATGCCAGAGGAAGACCCTGCAGGTGACCAATAGGCTCATCCCACTGGTCTCCCTCCCTGTTCAACAATTAGTTAAATGTCCGTACGAGCGACTTTATTGGTCGCTTGTACGGACATTTAACTAATTGAACAGGGAGGGAGACCAGTGGGATGTGCAGGGTAAGTTGCAGCATTGGGGTTTTAAAACCCCAATGCTTCAACTTACCCTGCAGATCCCACTGGTCTCCCTCCCTGTTCAATTAGTTAGTCTGTGCCGGATTAAATGTCCGTATGAGCGACCAATAAAGTCGCTCGTACGGACATTTAACTAATTGAACAGGGAGGGAGACCAGTGGGATGTGCCGGGTAAGTTGCAGCATTGGGGTTTTAAAACCTCAATGCTGCAACTTACCCGGCACATCCCACTGGTCTCCCTCCCTGTCCAATTAGTTAGTCTGTGCCGGGTTAAATGTCTGTATGAGCGACCAATAAAGTCGCTCGTACGGACATTTAACTAATTGTTGAACAGGGAGGGAGACCAGTGGGATGTGCCGGGTAAGTTGCAGCATTGGGGTTTCAAAACCCCAATGCTGCAACTTACCCTGCAGATGCCACTGGTCTCCCTCCCTGTTCAATTAGTTAAATGTCCGTACGAGCGACTTTATTGGTCACTCGTACAGACATTTAACTAATTGAACAGGGAGGAAGACCAGTGGGATGTGCCGGGTAAGTTGCAGCATTGGGGTTTTAAAACCCCAATGCTTCAACTTATCCTGCAGATGCCACTGGTCTCCCTCCCTGTTCAATTAGTTAAATCTCCGTACGAGCGACTTTATTGGTCACTCGTATGGACATTTTACTAATTGAACAGGGAGGAAGACCAGTGGGATGTGCCGGGTAAGTTGCATCATTGGGGTTTTAAAACCTCAATGCTGCAACATTGAGCTTGAGTTTCTCCAGCTCAATCATCCTTCGTAAACACTGGTGCCCAAAATTGCACTGCATATTCAAGGCCTCACCATTGCTTTATAAAGAGGTAAAATAATATTTTTATCTTGTGATCTAATACTCCTCTTTATGCATGCCAATACCTTACTGGCTTTTGCAACCGCTGACTGGCACTGCACTTTGCAAAGTCTATGGTCTACAATTATACCTAAGTCCTTCTCATTTTCTGCTATTCCCAATGCAATGCCCTTTAGAGTGTAAGCTTCATGCTTATTTTTGGTACCAAAATGCATTACCTTACACTTCTCTATATTGAATCTCATTTGCCACTTATTTGCCCAGTCCCCTAGTTTATCCAAATCATTCTGTTGACCGAGAATAAAGAGATTTATATCATTACCGCTAGAGTTTACTAGCTAAATTTTATGGAAATCGAGTTTCGCACAGCTTACTAAGGCATTTAGTTTTGAGTCACAGTTGGTGTCTTTCTAGAAAAAGCAGGGGGGGTCACATGTAGCTTATTCTCCACTGAGTGGAAAGTAATAATTCCAGATGAGTAATAATTGTATAAGACATGCGTATAAGTAAGACAAAATATATTCTTATTTTATGGTAATCACTCGAGAGTATTTCAAACTTATTTTAGCTCACTTCTTTTATTATATTGAAAACATGTCTATGAGCATAGGGCTGTCACTCATCAAAACAGTGTAGATATGAAACGCTTGGCTAATTGTAAAGACAAGAGGCCATAGTCTAAAACCTGAGGGTCAGAGGCTTAAATATACTGTAATGTAAGTAAATTGTACTTCACTTAGATGGTGGTAGAAAAGTGGAACTTCTGTCCAGCATCAGTGTCAGAAGTTAATACAGGAAAAGGTGAATACTCTTGATCCTATAGGTATTTTATATTTCTATATACATAATAGTATGTGGCACTTTAAGTCTCATTAATAAACACTATTCTGTACAAAACAAAAACAAATGCTTAATTGAAATTAAATAATTACAAGACAACAGATTCCATACATGTATTGTTTGTAATTTGCAAAGCTGTTTAATATCATTATATAGCCTCCTGATATGGGCAGATGGAGATTTTTGCTTGTTACCATAGAAATAAGATTTCAGAATATGGTAGGAGACATAAAATTATTCTACTATTTTGTTCTCTCCACTGAATGTCCAGTACTAAATATAATGGTTATATCACTCAAAAATGTTATTCCATAGTTGATAAACCAAAAATAACCACAAATAATTCCAACCTTTTAAACCTGGTGCAGTTGAAAAATTAAATGTTAAAACTAAAGTCACGAGTTGCGATTAATATATTTTAAAAGTATTTCAATGGGTTACCATGACATGACCCATTGCAGCTTTTGTAATAAATATAAGTCAACTATTAATCTCCAAGGACAACAGCTGGATCCCAACACAATGGGATTCCTCTTGAGTAAACCAGTTTCAAGGAATTACACTAGTGGCGAAACCCAAATGTCCAGGAACTCACAATACATCAAAGAGCTATCTCTCTACCAGGTGGGAACAATAAACAGGAGATACAATCTACAATCTCCTACAACAAAAGGACTGCAGGAGATAGTATCTGGGCTGGAGACAAGCATGTGTTTATCCTACAACAAAAGGAGACAATATCAACATTCCAGAGACCCACCCTGAATTTGCCCTGAGGCACTGTGGGGGCAATCTAACTTCATGGACAAGAGCGGTCTCTACAGGCAGCTGGTGCAGGTACAAGATTGTGCCTTCCTAAGGATGAGTGGACACAAACTAAGAAGATGATTGGCTGGGACTGTTTGGGCATAGTGGCTATAAAGGTGTTGTGTGAGCAACAAAGACAAGAGAGAGAACCAGAAAGAAAGAAGGAAGGATAACATCAAGGTGACAGGGACACCCCATCCTCACATGCACACATAGTCATTAGCATAGTATAGTTAGTGATAGAGCCTTGTATTTCAGACGCTTCTCTATATACTCACATATATGTATTTGTTATTTTAATAAACCCATTGTTTTAAGCCACTGGTGTAAGTGGAGTTTCATACGACGAGGAATCTGTAGTAGTTAAAGGAAAGCCAGACGGGTGAAGGTTATATATCCCGGGATTTAAAGGCGCTTTTCTACAGCTTTTGAGAGTTTTTATATTCGATTTACCATCATGTGCTACATATGATTAACCCCTTCGAGACAAAGGCTGATTTTACTTTTTGTACCCTTTGTGACAATGGCCTTTTTAACATTTCTGCGCTGCTTGTGTTTAGCTGTAATTTTCTTCTTTCCCGTTTACTGAACCCACACACATTAGATATTGTTTTTTTCAGGACAAGAAGGGCTTTCTTTAGATGACATTGTTTTGATTGTATCATATTATTTACTATTAAAAAAATTATAAAATATGGTGAAAAATTTAGAAAAAAATGACTGTTTCTAACTTTTAGTTGAAAAATCTTTTACTCATCTATAAAAGGTAATGAAAAAACCTGCTAAATAGATTCTACTATTTGTCCTGAGTTTAGAAATACCCAATGTTTTTATGTTTTTTTGCTTTTTTCTACCCATTATGGGGCAATAAGTACAGGTAGCGTTTTGCTATTTCAAAGCCATTTTTTCCAAATCTGGTAATTCTTCCCCCCATGTGCCATTTCGGGTATCTTTGAACCCGGCCAATGCAATTTACCCCATCAAGTCATATATTTTTGAAAACTAGACAGCCCAGGGTATTCCAAATGCTAGTATTTTAACTCTTTCCATGCACCATATCTACCACCAGTCTTTGTCAAACTTTGTGGTAGTCATTTTTTTGCATTTGGTTTTCCACACACATTTTAATTCAGGTATGAATTAAAATGTTCTCGTATATGTCACTATCACAAAACACCCCAATATGTGTTCAGCAACATCTCCTGAGTACAGCGATACCTCACATGAATGATTTTGCCTGGCTGTTTTGGGGAAAAAGGGCCACATTTGGGGCATGCGCTTTTTTCAATGTTGAACTTTGGCATTTGGGATCCACTGCCCATGCCCTATTTGGTACATCTTTGAGCCAGGCCATTTCAGTGTGCCCAACAAAACCATATATTTTTCAAAACTAGACACCACAGGGTATTTTAAATGCTGGTATTTTAACTCTTTGCATGCACATATTTTACCACCAGCATTTTTTCAAAGTTTGCAGTAATATTTTTGTGTGTGTATTTTTCCCACACACACCTACTTTATGTATGAATTTACAGCTCCTGGTATATGCCGCTGTCACACGACACCCCATAATGTGTTCAGCAACATCTCCTGAGTGCAGTGATACCCCACATGCATGGGTGTGTCATTTTTTGGGGGAACTAAAAGGCCACATTTGGTACGTGTGCATTTTTCTAATTGGAAATTAGATGTGTGGCCATCCTTCCCCCCGTGTTAATTGGGACGTTGTTGAACCTGGCCCATTCAATTTACCCCATCAAATCATACATTTTTTAAAAGTAGACACCCCACGGGCATTTAATATGCCAGTATTTTAACTCTTTCCATGCGAGAATTGTTTTAAGCTAATATGCTAATTTTAGGACTTGCTCACAAAAATATATTTTTTATATATATATATATTTTTTTTATTATTTTTTTAAAAAAAAAATTTAACATTTTTTTTCAACTTGGAGGTTCCCCTGATAGTGACATCAGTGGGAAATGATTTTTACATTTTACTGTTTTTTTACTATTTTTTTCTAATTATTATTAATTTTATTTTATTTTTTAATTTATTTTTACTAATCACACTGTGATTAGAAAGCTGGGCTCCATTGACTTGCATGGTGAATGCAGTACCTGTATTCAACCTGCAAGTGGAGCCAAAGTTCTCTAGATGGTCTGGACCATCTAGCGAACTTTTAAAATTTGTGGTTCCTGTTACAGGGCGGCGGCCATCTTCCTTGATGGCGAAGATTGCCGGCAGCTGCGGCTGTGACCGCTCTCCGGAGCGGTCACAGCCCATCAAAAGGTTAGTGTTTTGGTTTGGTGTTTGGTTGATCGAGGCATTCCAGCGACACCATTTAAGTTTAGGAGGCGATCGTCGATCGCCTCCTAAACGCTTTTAAAACGGGCGTCCGCCGCCATACAAAGTATGGCGGATGTTGACGCCCCGTGGAGGGGCCAGAGATGGCCCCTTCGTGCCGATCGTGGCGTTGCTGAATGCCTCGAGGTCGAGGCATTCAGCAACGCTTTTTGGGTGCAGAAAGCGATAGTAGATCGCTTTCTGCACCCGTTTAAAGACGTGCCGGTCCTGGCACGTCAATTGTCGTAAAGCACATGCTTTTCCGTGCCGTGCCAGGACCGGCAATTGTCATTAAGGGGTTAAACTGATATATTATTTTTGCTATATGAAAATGTTGAATTACTAAAAAGAGTGATACTGTGGTTTATTTAAAATGAATTTTGAACTTTGAGCTAGTTTTTTTCACTAGTGGACAATTTATCATTTTTTAAGTTTACAATGTATATGAAAAAGGTTGGTTATCTGCTTCAGAACTCCTTTGTTGTTTTTGTGCTTTATAGTACACAAGGAAAAATTTAAATTTTTGATACAGAATCAAATGGCACTTTCACAGTGGAAACATAAAAGCTAAGTAACATCATGCAGCTGTTGAAAATATTGGTGTACCATATATCATCAAACAAATAGTTCAAGGACAGGGATTGGTGTGATACAGTGTCGGAATGTAAATCATCAAATGCAGGTAAGGGTCATATTCGGGTTCAACAAATGACACCCAGGGTGTAGCACATAATACTTTGTACAAAAAAATACAGAAATACAAAACACATTTCAATTATATAGATAAATCCCAAACAACAGATTAACTCATACTAATACAGAAGAAACCGTGAGGAATCATTCAATGATTCAATCAATGGATTGTAAACTTGCCAACGAAGCCCTCTTCTCAGGGGCGTAACTAAAAACCAAGGCCTCTCAACTTACATTACTCTCTTTCTCCTTATTTGATGTCCATGCTGTCCAGCTTTTTATTAATATCTCTTTATACATTGCTGTTGTATACCATCCCCCCCGACCCTGCTAATATCTTCTTTGACCACTTCTCATCATGGATTCCCTGCTTCTTCTGCTCTGATCTTCCTTCAGTCATCCTTGGGGACTTCAACATTCCAGTAGACACCCATTTGAGTCTCCATTCAAGCATTCTTCCATAACTCTTATCTTGAAAAAGCCCTCCCTAGGCCCAACTGATCTATCCAGCTACTGTCCAATCTGTCTACTTCCTCTTGCCTCCATGCTTCTTAAAGGAATGGTTTACACCCAACCAACTATGTTTCTTGACTCCAACTTTTTACTTGACCCTCTTCAATCTGGATTCCGCTGTCAAATTTTTTCTGAGACAGCCCTTACTAAAATTAGTAATGATTTACTAACTGCTTAATCCAAGGGCCACCACTCTATGCTAACCTCCCTGAAAGTTTCCGCTGCTTTTGACACTGTGGACCATCCTCTTCTACTTTAAGCTCTTCACAATATTGGTGACACTGCTCTCTCCTGGTTCACATACTACCTTTCTGGTCATATCGTCAGCAGCTGCTTCTCCAGTAACCCCCCCTTTCTCTTTCAGTCAGGGTACCCCAAGGATCAATTCTCATTTTACAATACCTCACTTTCCAATCTAAACTCAACCTTTTTAATACCACCAGTATGTCAATGATATCCAGATCTACCTATCCTCTCCTGATCTCTCTCCTTCTCAGACTATGTACCTACCTGCTTTTCCTAAAACGCAATTGACAGCAATTTACCAGAGAAAACATAATGCAGAGCAATAATTTATACATAGCCAAAGTAATGGGACATAAATATGATTGTTTTGATAGGAAACACATATGGTATTTTCTAAGAAGTCAAGTAGGTAGTGAAAATAAGGGTTAACTCAACATCAAAGCAACTCAGATTTTCAGTAATATGTGAGTTGTTTGTAACCACATACGAGTACACTCAATTGTAAATTTTGCAGGTTAGTATATGGAATGGGGAGCATGGGGGAGGCATGGAATGGGGTTTATGTCTTTAATACATATATTTAATATGTTTAGGTTTCAACAGGAACTTGGATAGGGGTAATGGGGAACACACAGGATAGACACCATGAAAATCACTGTCCACCCCCTTGGTACTCAAAAGGTGCAAATCTGTGAATAAAAGATCATCACCTTTTTTTGCCTTGAGGACAAGGTAGTGAAACATTGCTCTAACAACATAGAACCTAAAAAATATTAGTATAAATATAAGTGAAAATAACATTGGTTTTGTTGTTCAGAGGGAATCTACTCAGTTTAATCTTCACTTGGGACTTGGGAGGACTTGGGATAGAATAGAAAAGGCAAAAGAAAAAAGGAATAGATTTTCAAAACCTTCCAAATATTTTTGATGATTTGAATCTAAAGTATAGCAAAACAAGAAATATTATGAATAGAGATCCACAGCGCTGCCATGAAATGTATTTCAAATACATCTGTCATGCTTCTGTTTTGTAAAATTAAACAATATTTGTTACAAGTGTGGAAACAATGTGTTCTTAGTAATTAAATGAAAATGTAACTGATAATTCAAAAAAGACAAACCCAGTCTCCCCAGAATGGAAAAGATACTTAAAATCAACAGTTTGAAACATGTTGTCCTATTTTTTTTCCATCTTATCGTCTTCTTTGTACTTATGTACCATCTGGATGTTTTGGCTCATTTCTTTAATATCCCTCAGCGTGTTTCATGCCTTTCAGCCTTTGCTCTAAAAATAGAAATAGTTTTCTATACAATATAAACCTTTTTAATAAGTTTAACAATGCATTGTCAAGTTTGTTTCTATAGAAAACACATTTGCATGTGCGTTTTGCATTTGCTTGTGGAAAATGCAGTTTATTTAACTTGTTTTAGAACCCCAGTCTGTAGGATAATATTACGTATAGATGGGTGAATTTTTTTTTTTTTTTAATTTAGTGTACATATTGACAGGTAAGTACAAAATTCCATGTGCACTTCTTTTAAACAACATCATTTGATGGTTTATCCAAAATACCTTAGGGACTTCACAAAACGGTCCACTATGAGCAAGTTATGAAGAGGTGAACAATTTCATTCCGCTACATAAACCAAGCACCATCAAGAGCAAAGCTCAGAAAGTGTCTTGTGCAAGAAAGTCTTCATAGACTCTACATAATGAATGGTTTAGAGTGGACAAAACTTTCTCACCAAAACAACTCAACGGTCTGTTTAGAGAACAGATATCTTGAGATGTAATTAACGAATAGTAGTTATTGAACTGGTGGATATGTTTTTTTACTCATACCATAATCAAACTATATATATATATATATATATATATATAATCATTTATTTATATTATTATTATTATAATTAATTAAATTATTTAATATATTAATGCAAAGCTATAAAACGTATATGGCAGTCTACCATTAATGTAATGAGGTCTTTTGCAAATCCAAACCTTAGCAAATTTTCCAAAAATAATTTTAAGAATATTCCAAGGCTGCAATATATCACAATCATCATTTTATCCAGGAGTCCAGTTTATGTTGATTATATTTTAAAGCCAGTCACGTAAAAAACAAACAAACTTGAAAGTATCAATAAAACGTTTTCTGACCTAGAACTCCACATTCAAATAACTTTAATAGCAAAAATGATTTCATATGTTGGTATACAAAAAGGGATTCATTATTGTTATTGTTTGCATTGTGGATTTCTTCAATTCAGCCTTTACATCAGTTTTAACATTTGGTTGTTTTAACGTTTCTTGTCATAAGAAATATATCACTCTTATAGTTATGCCTTCCTAACATTTTGTACATTGTTATTACTGATTCAGCTATAACACTTTAAATTAAGAACTGTTTCAATGTTATTATTTCTTTTAGAATATAACTGACCTTGTTTCAGGTGTGTAGGTAAAGAGCAGTTATTATATTCAATTGCAAGCTGTGTCAAGTAGGTAGATGGTCAATTTAGTTGATGATCATACTAAATTCTCAACTACTGACGCTTCTTTAATATTTCATTTATGGCTTTTACTTTCAGTCAGCTGGAAAATCGAAACAAAAACAATCATAAAGACAAGGGACAGCAAAGGACATGTATAATGACACGTGATAAAAGCTGTCTGGAAAAATAAGTGGGCTCAATTGATTCTATACTGGCAACATTCTTCTCGGTTGTTCATGTTTATATGGAATAGGGACTCGCTTATTATAGTGAGATTTTGTTTTCTGTCAACAGTAAATTGCAGTAACATTATATTTGTCATGTTTAATCTGAGATATAATCATAAAAAGAAACACACAGAAACATGAATAATATATCTGAAGACATTCTTGGTATATGTGACACTTTGTAAAGTATGATACATTTTGCACATGTCACTGAATCATTCATGTAGGGGAGAATAACCTATGTTTTTTGCTGTAATAATTTTAAATATTGTCAGGCATATTTTCTTTTCTTCTGTTTATTTGCCACATGTTTATTAAATATGGTATCATGCTGAAAATCTAGATGGAGTATAAGGGGAATATAATCCTTAAAGTTAATCAGTATTCATTTTTAACTCTAAACGAGTCCATCTACATATCTTATTTGTGCAAGCAGCAAGCCCCGTATTCAGATGCCTTACTGAGAGTTATATGTAGGGTGGCTTCAGCCCCTGGCCTAAGGCATGAAATAAAGGCAGCCATGAATCACATTTCCAGCACTGCCAAGAATTAAGGACTAAAGCTATGTCTACCACCTGTGACGTACAACCACATAACATGTTCAGAGGCCCACTCTCTTTGCTAAGCAATGGGCCAAACAGAGGAATCAGAATCTCTGCTTCGCTTGTGGGGACAAAGAGCCCCCCCTTTGCCTTAAAGAAAGAACTAGCTCCAATCAAATTTTGTCCAGCAGAGTCAATTCTACTTAAGCACTTGCATCTTGGAAATCCACCAACACAGACAAAGATACCTAATTTTCCTGTCTTCTCTATGTTGCTACCATGCTTATCTCAGGTTCCTGACATATCTGCTGCTTGTTCACTAACTGAGGGCCTTTAAACCCAGGATTTCTCCCAACTACCCATGCTCGATCATTGTATTTTCTGGCCCTGCATCATGGGAATATTTGACTGGTTCTTTAACCTTTGCTTGGGCTCTGGCTTTTGTGTTTGTTTTTGCATTCATTGATACTCTGTTTTCTCCTGACCAATTTTGGATATTGACCTGGCTTGGACATTAACTCTGCCTCTGTTTTGTTTACTGGTACCCCTGTTTATCAAGTATTTGACCTAGCCCTGGACTTAGAATATCCCTTGACTTATCCTTCTGTACCATGCTCCAGTCATCTCAGTGTATAGCCTTGGCTAGCCTGAGCTTGTGTGTCAGTTTCCATCTCTCAATCCTGCCCTCTTCCCATCTGCCAGCCCTAGTCTGTTGAATGTTGATGACATCCAACTGCAGGGCTAGATATACATTGCTTTGAGCAAGCTTAAAAAAGCTACAGTATAGCTTAAAAAAGAGTGCATAACTGTTAATATGATTGTACTGAAAATTATATTTTGTCACTGTTCAATACTATAAAGATTTGTGGATTAGCTGGATTCCATATTTAAAAAGACAGTTGCTCCTTTCACAATTATTTCAGCATTATTGAAGTTACACATTCTATCTCCATCTGCTACAAAATACGCTTCACTGTGGTTTTGGCAGAAGAGAGCATATTTCCATGACTGGTCACCATGTCTCTCTTGGCAGCATCTGCAAAAAACAGAAGGGAGCCTATGGACCCAGAGTGCAACAATCATTAAATTCTAATGGTAGCATTAAGCTTCCAAATGGAGGCCAAGCTTTGGTGGCAAACTGTTATTCATCACCAATCTAATTATCTTGTTCATCACCATTAGGGATGTTTAGGATTTTCTGAACCAAAGACAAAACAGGATACAAGCAGATCATTTTATCCTATATTATGAATCCCCAGGATAATTCTCATATACTTCTGCACAAGATGAATAAGCATATGGTATTGCTAGGTTTGCACAACATCTGAGAGCAATGTGGTTACATAATGACAGCTCTCATTATGGGTATTTATTCTTCCCACATACTAGTTTGCAGTAAACTAATGCCACTGCCGGTAGAAAGTAGACATCATTTTGTGAATGTGTTTTATCATGTAAGTTATCCAAAAAACACCATCAGCCACCTCCTCTATATGGATGAGATCAAGCTGTATGCCAAGAGTGAACAAGACATCAACTCACTGATCCACCTGACACAGATTTACATTTACATTGGAATGTCATTCAGACTGGAGAAGTGTGGCTATAGTGTAGTTAAAAGAGGGAAGATACTTATGACTGATGGTGTTAAACTACCAGCAGGGCACATAGCAGACATATAGACTAGCTACCAGTACCTTGGTATCCAACAGTCACATGGGAACCACGATGAGGAGGCAATGAAGGCAATAACCAAGAACCACCAAAGGATAAGGCAGATCCTGAAGAGCCAACTCAATGATTCACAGGATCCACGGGAGTGGGAAGGGCCATCAATACATATGTCCTGCCAGTCATCAGGTACCCAAAGGAGGACATGAAGGCTGCCGATGTGAGGACCTGGAAGCTCTTCACAATGCACAGAAGTTTTCAGACCAAGTCCAACACCCAGAGACTTTCACATGCCATAAAGAAAGAGTGCAGGGTCTGGTAAGTGTCACAGCCATCATCCTAGAGAAAACTTCTAGCATCCTAGCATCTAGGAGTACATCAGTAAGGTGGCACTCAAAGATGAGCTTCTGGAAGAATTCCTGAACCAGCAACAGACATGGAAGGAAGATCCCTGCATAGGATGTACAATAGCTGAGGTGGCTGACATTGAGAAATCCTACCAGAGACTGGACAGGGCTGGACTCAAAGACAGCACAAGAGCATGCACTAAGCACCAGATCCATAGAGACAGAAGAGATGATAGATGTAGCAGTGCCAAGTGACAGCAAAAAAGAGTGGAAGTGAAAAGTTAAAGCTGAAGTGGTCCTGGTGGTCATGTAGCACTCAGGGCTGTAACTCCTAAGCTGGGAGAGTGGCTCAAAAGTTACCAGGAGCAACGCCAGAGGAATGCAGTGCTAGGAACAGCTAAGATACTGCACACAACCCTTAAACTCCTAGGCCTCTGGTAGGGGAGCAGAGTTTGAAGAAGACACATACTATTCATAAGGGGCCAAAGCGCCAACTCCAGTATTGTAGCAGACTGAATGCCCAAGACATACCCGGCAGGAACTTCCACCAAAATGGCAGCACTTGAGGTGACGCCCTCTCGCCGCTCCTCTAATAGGGGGAGAGGATGTCACCACAAGCACCATCATATTTCCCCAAGTTCAAGTGAGGGCAAAATGACGGAGCTTGTGGCGATGCCCTCTCCTATAATTGGAGGATTTGGGAGAGAATGTCACCTCAATTGCTGCCCTATTGCCCTCAGTTTAAGTGAAATGACCTCTCCCCCCGATTGGAGGGTAGTAGATAAAGAAGATGGAGAAGTGGTCAGCTGAAGCGGAAGTGGTCGGCAAAGAAGGCATTATTTAGAGAACATGATAGAGTGAACAAGCATGAGTATGTAAGAGAGTGAGTGAGAGCATGAGTGAGAGCATGAGTGAGAGTTAATGTGGGCACTGGACAACAAATTTTGTTCCAGAATTAAAAATGCCCCTGAACCAAATTAATTGCCCGAAATGAATGGGCCAAAAACAAACCACAAAATGAGTCCAAAATGTTTTTTGGCCACGATGAGGATCTGCGCGTCTTCTTCTTATTATTTCTAAATTAATTATTCTAATCTCTTTTGTGTTCCACACCCTATAATAATCACATCATCAATGTACCTACACCAGTGCCAAAAGGATTATTATGCCAGAAGTTTTTGGGCTCTCACTCTGCTACACAATTGTTAAGGAACTTACCTCTGAACCAAAAATAATAAACAAAATTTTATATGGTAATTCTTTAACTTTATGGTAATGGTTCCTGTGATATATAACCAACCTAGAGTATAAAAATATGTATTGCTCTTATATAAGTTTTCTCCTTCTTTTTACTTTGACTACACAGTGCATATGTATGTATTTTCCAAGGAACGGAATCGTCCCATAAGATTTTATTTTTTCCCCATCATGTATTTATATAATTGTGTGGGATACACAACCTATACAACTCTGCACCCCCTACATCTCTACCCGTCTTCTACTGCATCTCTCTTCTTCCCGCTCCCACATTCAGGATTTCACACGTGCTGTACCCCTTCTCTGGAATTCTCTACCTCGTTCTGCTAGATATATATCTAAATATATATATGTCCTGTGGAAAGTCCACGAGGTGGAAACGTTGACATCTTGGCATAATAAAAATGAAGCATTATTGAAGACCGTGAGTGCTGGTTTCACTACTTTGAGATTATTGTTCATTTGCTATCAGCCAAGCACCGAGCACCATATTTTTTGAACTAGGAACCTAGTATTTTTCACCTTATTTATGTTTAGGTAGGAGTGCAGGGCTATTTGTTATCTTTTTATATATATGTATATTGATGTGGCAAACAACTCATCTCAGGGTCGTTGTACAGTTTGAAGACGAGAGATAGACACTTTATTCAGCCCCCTCCAGGAGTTCAGCACCTGCAAGAGAATGTAAGAAAAAATCTGTGCTTTTGAAATTGCAAAAGAGCGTGCCTTTATGAAGCTGGGAGTTTTTGTGGTTAAATATTTTTTGAGTTTTTGTCTATATCCTCATATATTGCTCTTTGTTAAAATTGTATTATACTGATATGTTAATTATATTTTTTTTTTATTCTGACAACCTCAGCATAAATAACATCAGTGTACCTCATGTCATCCATCTTTCAAATAATAACATTAATTATATTCACACTAGTTCACAGATTTGTCTTTATAGCAGATAACAAATGTCTCTTTATGTTCCACTGCAGGCAAAAAATGTGGAATACGTGTATACGAGTGTAGATGTCTGTTCATTGGCATTATCCGCACATACAAACAATCTGTGCAGATGAAATTTCTGCATGACAAAACACAGTCATTTGAATTCTGATTATTTCATAAATGTTAGGGCTTTTCTTACGAATTTTGAATCCGTCTTTGTCCCACTGCCAAGATCCACCTGTTCATCTAGAAAGAATAATTCAACCATAACAAAGCTTAAAGCTGAATTTACACTTCAGTAACAGTTCCAGTTGCATTCTCTGCCTCGGTGACTAAAGCAGTCAGAAGACAATGTACGTATCTGACAGCATAGGAAAAGGGGAAAGATGTTATGAGTAAATTGGTAAAATTTGATAAATATACAACATGATTTTACCAATTTAATACAATAGGAAAAAATATAAAATACTACAAAGGTACATTATATGGAAAAAAGTATTGGGACACCTGACCTTTACACTAACATGGACGTTGAAGACATTGTATTCTAAATACATAAACATTAATATGTAGTTGGTCCCCCCTTTGCAGCTATAATAGCTTCCAATCTTTCCACAAGCTTTTGAAGCATTTCTATGTGAAATTTTGCCCAGTCATCCAGTAGAGCATTTGCAAAGAGAGGTAATGATGTTGTATGAGAAGGTCTGGGTCACAATCTCCATTCCAGTTCATCCCAAAAGCGTTCGATGGGGTTGACGTCAGGGCTCTGCGCGAGCCAGTCAAGTTCTTTCACACCAAACTCATCCAACAATGTACAGGTCAACACAATTATGCTGGAATAGAAAAGGGCCTTCCCCCAACTGTTCCCACAAAATTGGAAGCATAGCATGGTCCAAAATGTCTAGGTATGCTGAAGCATTAAGATTTTCCTTCACTGGGCCTAGCCCAAACTCTGATTTCAATAATTAAAAAGTATGTCCCAATACCTTTGTGGTGCACAAAGCAAGGTCCATAAAGACATGGTTGGATGAGTTTGGTGTTGAAGAAAGCCTTTCCAGAAAAGTGGAAGCTGTTATAGCTGCAAAAGGGAGACCAACTTAATTTCATATGTATTTGGAATGCTATGTCACCAAAGTCCCTGATGGTGTAAAGGTCATGTGTCCCTATACTTTTGAGCTTATAGTGTATATATAATATATTTTGGTCCTTCAAGAGGGCTTATAAAGGAAGTAACCAGTTCAAGTTGTAGAAACAGCTGTCATTGGATGGCTGGCTCTAAATGATTCTGCTTTTCTCCATAAGCATTTTCGTTAAAGACACATGGAGTGTGACAGTATTTCACCAAGCTCTTTTCATAACCCTACAAATATGACTAATCCTTTCGCCTTCCTGTGTCTTAATTGAATACATACTAATTGAAGCCATAGAGGGTGGTGGTCTCTACAGATGTAGAATTGTATCTCTGTGTTCAAAGCTACAGGATTGTTTATGACGCTTGAGAAGTTTGTAGAGAGTATAATTGATTTGAGTTTCAACTAAATGGGCCCTAATGAAGTATCAGCAAAACAAAAGAGCTGAGTTGTACAGAAATTAATTCATATGAAACTATTTTTTTCATTTGCGTTTAGTTTTTCTATGTAACAGCTTGCTATATATTATTAACATTAAATTAAATGAAGGAGTAAAATTATTATTATTATTATTATTATTATTATTATTATTATTATTATGTGCTTGTATGTAAATATAACATTGTAATAATATAATGTTTTGTTAATTGAGAAAACACACATTTTAAACCTAGTATCCGTTTACGTTTTATGTTTTCTTGTCAATTATTGTTTATCTAATATTGTGTCCTGTAAGTGAGACTGCATGCATTGTTGAATTAAAGCTAAAATGATTGCACACAGGCATTACATGAGTGACACTTGTTTTTTCACAACTAAGGAGCAGTAAAATAGCTTATGTAAATAGATTTATGTATTAAGCTTTCTGTGACAAGGGACTTTATATGTCTTCCTCAAATTAGTTGTATTTCATGATCAAGGATGGTCTAGAAAATCTTCCATGCCAACACTGACTGCTCATGCATTGAGTTTGATCTGTGGGGTTTCAGAATGGACCCTGCAGTGTGTGTAAGGGAATGTTTTCACCCTTTAAAACATTAAAAAAATATATATATAGATATGATAAATTAATGTATTTAGCAGCTATACCTATCCTGTAAAAGATATTCTAAGCACATTTAAGATTTTTATTTATCTTAGTTTTCACACAAGTTTTTATATATTACTACTACTATCAAATATTGTTCCACATGTGTGAATATGGTTTTTAATGAAAGCCCTGAAGAAACGAATCAATATATATATATATATCAAATAAGTATAATGTTGTATTTGTGTACAAACATAGAGTTAGATTGAAGTAACAAATGCATTGCAAATCTATAGGTATAACAATATATATGTTGTAACATCACATATATGCATATAACATAGTTGCAGAAGGGAGCTAACTTCAGGACAGAAATAAAATATATTACATAATTTGCAATGCCACCTTCCCAGAGATGAAATTTAAAATTATTTCCCAAAACATTGCAATGATTGACAAACAAAAAGCACAAGTTCTAGAAAGTCTTAATAAATGAACTTATTTATGCTAAAAGCTGTGACAACAGTTCGCCTTGAAAACTGACAACTATATTTTATGTATAGCTAGGTAGTGGTACTTTTCTTTATAATACATTACATTACAATAATATTACATTTTAACATAGGAATTGTAATGTTTTGAATAAAATCAAATCAAATGGTATTCTTTAGTGCAGATTATTTTGAAACTGTTATTGTGTATCAATACAGCAGCTCTGTAATAATCATTTTCCAAGTGTAACTGCTCATTTTATACCTACTTAAATAAAATGGTATTTTTTGTTTTTCACAAAAATAACTTAGTGTTTAAATGAATCAGATAGATAACAATGGAAAAAATGAGCATGAATAGAGAGATACAGAATTAAATTCCATATAAAAAGACAATGGGTAGGTAACAAAGGACTACAAGATCAAATGGATTCACAATATTAAAAGTAAACATAGTAAAAAATATCCTATGATGACTTCTCAAGCATCAAGTATCTTTTCTCCTCAGTACATAAGTTTGCTGTCAACAGTGGGGGCAGCCAAAATATAATAAAATAAAAAAAATAAGAAAAACACCTAGAGGGAATTCTCACTTTACCATATTCTATTGAGTAGTTTTTTGTTTTTTTTAATGTATTCAGATAATAATAATCTGTGTTCTCCATAAAAAAAGCAGAGCATTGTCATTGGGAGTATCTGTTTATAGACTCCACAATAACAGTATTTTTATATTATCTCATTCAGTTCCATTAATTCTGTCTCATTTAACTCCTTCTCCATTTGCTTCAACCAAAACCAGGAAGCATACCACAAAATGCTTCTTGAACATGCTCTGAAGATCTCCCATTCAAGTCAATGGGTGTACCCGTATCTGCTTGCATGTATGTCACTTGAACACTGATGTTGTCCTAGCATGTATTTTTATAAACTGTAGTGCTAAGGGACATGTGTATAGTGATGTACGGTATGAAATGTTATACATCAAGGTATGGTGATAGAACTTTAAAACCATTACAAGGACAGGAAAACATTGTCATGCTTCTGCTCATGGTCCCTGATTTCCCTGGAAGCCTGACAAAAAAGCATGATTGCGAGTGCAAATCTCTGAATCCCCACCTCCTGGGAAGACAGATATCACAGAAGCACAACCTCAGAATACAGGTAGGTGTTCCACAGTGTCACGTGTCAGGAGCTGTGGCTTATTCTAGGTTGCCTTCATGGGTATGGCCTATCATGGGTTCCTGTAGAGGGGGCATGACCTATCTCACACGTGTAAGGCTACATAATGTTGCTATGGAGACACCATAGTAACAGATTGCCAGATAATCTGGTAAGAGATTACTACCAAGGTGCTAAATTATTGATTAAATTATCCTTCAGTGTGACCTGTGCTCCTGGAGTTCCCGTGCCCTGATTCATACATATTTTTACCTTTTTGCCTGATACTCATTGCAGAACCTTTTCCACCAGCTCTGTCCTCTGCTTTCAATTTTGAACACATTTTCAGCCTTGCCCTTTTTTACTTTACCTTCAGATTTATTTGACCTCATACATACATCTGTCACCTCAGTTGGTTCCATCTTTTCAACTCTTCTGGGACAGTGTCTCCTTTTGTACATGTGCGACTATATGTCCTGCCTCTGGACTCCATCATCATCCGTGTCCTTACAACCACAAATGTATGCAACACAATAACGGTCATATGACATATGTGGCTTGTGTTTAACTATTCCTGGATCTGATTTTATTCCCAATCAGGCCGTGAGGAGCTCATCTCCCACCATGTGAGCATGCGCAGAAAGTATGTTGGCTGCATATATTTTTTAGGTTTGAGAAGAGACAGTAGATGCAGCCAAGGGAAATCAACCAAACAGAAGTCACAAGAATACAAGCACCAATTTCCATGCAAAATGCACTTCAATATGCACTAAGAAAATAAAAAATACAATGTTGGTGGAGTAGACTGTTCTCCTAAAATTCCCCTTGTGATGGACCTGAAAATTTTAAATATTTTCATTAAATATAAAATGTGTCATTAGGAATATTATAGAGCAGCTGGTCAGATTGGACAATGTCTATTAAAACAATCATTCATTGTTGCTTCTTCTTACATAAAAAAAAAAATTTTCAGGTGAAAATTTAGTTTATTCTTACTAGAGGTGAAAGATCTTATTTTTGAAGTTAGTAGGTTTCCCATTGAACAAGATGTTTTTGTTTGTTTGAAGGTACATTCCAGTGTCGCAAGCATGTACTTTAAAATACCTTCTTCAAAATGCATAGCATTGAAATCAATGTGAGCTTTCTCTGTAAATGCACACAAATAGCTAGTCAGTGCCGGAACTGACTGGTTATAAGTATGTCAAGTTCTAAGAGATGTGTAAAGCCAAACACATCTCCTTGAAGCCAAGTACTGAGGGGGGTGTAAAATGAATGTGGGGTAGTTCTGCAGAATTCCTCTGTGAATTTGCAAGAAGAACACCATGAAAATGTAATCCTACCTCTCGGCTATTATTTGTACATGATGGGTGGAGTGTCCCTTTAAGCAAGGTATGCGACTATTGGAAGAATGGTTCTTTTCAATGTTTTGGACTTTGTACACATCCAAATGGACACACAATGCCTTTGTTTAGGCAGAAGGTGAGTCCAATGTCTCATGGCTTGATTTGTGGTAACTGAATATAAACATCATACCTTTTAATATTTAGTTTAGTAGCAGAATACCCAAAGGAGGGATACAAATGCAAAGGTAATTATTTAAATGTTTTCCACTTAAATACTTTGACGTACGTGTTGAACATTCACACCTTGTTTATAGTTCTCAATAAATGATATGCAGAACAGACTGCAAATAGTTGACTCAAAGCATTGTATGGTTTTTTTTAACAATATTACTTATTGAACGTAGTAATGTATTGGATTAGAAGCACATCACAGCAAAGTGTCATGCTTTGCTAACAGTATAAAAGCACCAAAGAGTATTATGTAAAATCTTACAAACAATTCTTGCCAAAAAAAATCACAATGTTTCTAGTTTTTCAAATGTATTTTCATTTACTGCCTTTCACTGTTCTTGATTTCTATTAAAAATGCATCAAGTTTTTGATTAGTTTATCACAATGTGGAACCAAACATCTCGGTGTGATAGAATTTAATTTTGGTTGCAGATGAGTTATTCTCTTGATGCAGGAACTGTGATCACCCAATCAAAGCCCATGTAAAGGTTAGAAAATATGCTCCCGAGTAAATGTCAGGAGGAATTTGATACAAAATATGAATAACCTTATCCTTTCAGTGACTTTCAATAGCAAAGAGATTGAATCAGCCCTTATTTCATATATCAAAGCTGCCTGAAAAAAGATCTTTTCTTACTTTTCTGCACTGATACACCTCAATTATTTGAAAGTTCCCTATCTGATAGCTACAGACTTCAGAAGAAATAGGAGAAATTAGATAATATTTTTCAAATATGACAGATTGAAATTTTCCAACTAGCTATGTTTTAAGTCCAAGAGTAAGAAGAAAATTATCCATATGCTTTCTCGTCTTCTATTAAAAAAAAGAATAAAGGTAGAAGTAAAGAGTAATCTATCTATCTATCTATCTATCTATCTATCTATCTATCTATGTATCTATCTATCATCTATCTATCCATCCATCTATCTAAGGTATGCTTGCTTACCTATGAGTTGGCATGCAAGTTGAATACCTCAACCCCTGACTTCACTTACTTCTTATAAAGTTAGCTTCTCATGCATATCAGTATGACATTTATTGGTAGAGCCATCTCAACCCTTCTTCCAAGAAAGGCTTACTGGGTGTGCTCCTTCATATTGCTCAGAGATATCAATAAGTGAAAATGTTTAACAATCAATGCGGATCTAGTGAAAATACTCTAGAGTTATAAATATAGACAAAGTAGTGATCCAAACTCTTGTGCTCCAGTCACATTTGGATGGGTTGATCCTGGATGACCGTAAGCATAACACCCACATCAACTTGATCTGTTGTTTTGGTGGTAACTTCAATAAAAACAAGAGGAAGAAATAGTTCTACACCATAATTATCTATCGTAAAGTATTTAGACTTTCCAGCATTGCTTGTATAAACCCTGCATTGTTTAAATAAAACTATGATTTCACATTTTAACAATATAGCTCACTAAACTCCTACAAGTGCTTACCTTGCATGAACTATATATTCTGAAACTGAAAACCTGACACTTGTGCCGATAGCAGACTAAAAAAAAATCAAAGGGGAACTGCATTCACCTGCAGCCCTTCCGAGGGACAACAATTCCAGGGTCACCATGGTCGGTTAATCTAATAAAACAGGACATTCAATTAAAATAAGAGAAATAACAATAAATTATAAACATTTAAGGGTACATGATTGTCGCATTGATGGCACCATCAGAAATGAGATATTTTATATATTGAAACCGAGTATCACGTTGTCAGTTGCTATGTTTTATGGAGAACCCCTGCTGCCTAGCTGGCAAACTGTTGTGATCCAACAATTGAAGAAAGCTCAGCAGCAACTAAAACTTCTCATAAGAAGCCTTAAAGGAGCCATATCCTTTTCCTCCTGTGTGACTGCTCCCTAGTTCCCACTCTCCTGGTCCATTTCATTATTAACCCTTTCTTATTTGAAATGATCTTCCGTGTATGACTTTTGGTTTGGCTGATCCACCTTGTTTCTGTCTGATCCCATTTGGACTGTCTGTTCTTGGCAATTGTCCTACTACAGGACCTACTACAGTTTGATCTTCTGGGTATGAACCTTTATCTGTCCATTTGACTAGGCTATTCCCAGATCCCTGTCTGCTCTGCTTCTAGGCATGTTCTGCTCCTACTCCAGCCTCTGAGGTTTCCTGCTCTCAGATTCTTTAAGATCCTGTCTGCTCTTTGTCCTGCCTTCACAAACCTGGGGTTGGCTTTGTTCTTCTGTGTCTCACCTTAGTGGGGATGTGCATGGCAGTGATTATTCCTACACTTCGGCGTCTGTATTCCTGTATCCTAGACCAAGTAGGCCTTCTGCTGATGTTTGAACAGGTAAGCAGCATCATAAAGTTCAAAATATATTCTTCTATTCATAAACAGTGTTCCTAAACTGTTTATAAAGACATCAAGATGAAAAAGTAATAATAATCTTCCAAAATTATATGTTTACCAGGTGTTTTTCTTGCACATATTTAAAACAGCTATTCGGAAATAGTACGTATTGTGTAATATATCATATCTGAAATGAAATTTTCTGCATTAAAAAAATATTCTCTGCTGGGCATCTCTCTGCTTCATTTACTCTCCCCAGTTCACAACAGATGAATACGTTCATAGACTGATTGCAGTAATTACTTGGTCCTGCTGCTTTACGATATTAAGTAAATAAATGCCCTAGACCAAACAGCAACATGAAATCAGCCAGACCATCAGAAAAAAAAATCTTTCTTCTACCAAATTATCTCTGGTGATTTATATTTATTTAGCATTTACAGTGCCTGCAAGAGTAAAACTATATTTTAGCATTTGTAGTATGATTTTCTTTTTAAAGTTTTAATATAACATTTTATATTTTAGTCTACAACCACCATATTAATACTGTACTACATCATAATTTAAAATATAAAATGTGAATGTATTATTTTACCTCTAGCAAAAAAAGATTATTGTTAATTTTTTTTTTATTATGTTTGTTTGATGTTTTCTTTTGTGTAGTTAAAAACTGGATAGATCTCCTCAAATAAAATGGTCTGAATCAGAGTTATTAGGTGAAAAGATTTAATGTCAAGTCTTTGGAACAGTACCAAATACTGTCTCAGACGCTGTCTGTTCTCTTGAATTATATTGGAAATTACTGATTAATTACAATACTGTGGTTGCTTACAGGCATTAATAATTATGGCAATCTTAGGAAAAAAGGAATTGCAGGATACTTGAGAAGTTTAACGTTACGATAACGTAGGTGCTGCTATATCCTCTTTAGCTTGGAAACAATAAATCAATTATTTATTATTTATAGATAAATCATTGATTAATTTACTCATTAAGTTGTATTGTTTTTAATGACACTTTTACATAGTAAATTTATGTTTAAAAAAGACACAAGTCCATCAAGTTCAACTGTGCTATTGATCCAGAAAGGATTTGCAAAGTAAACATTATTTCTTGACTCAAAAATGGCAATCTGATTATTACCGGATTAACAAACTATAACTCATCCTGTCTTTATAACCAATTATACCTGTGACAGAAACAACCTGTACCCCGACTGGGATCCTTCCTTCTCCCCATGGCCACCGGGAACACGAAACTTCAACCGTCAGGCAGGACTAGTGTCGAAGACAGCAGGAAACATAGCTCTTCGGGAACCTCGGCCGCACTGTAGTATACAGAAGCATAGCAATACAGTGCTTTACCGCCCTGACAAGGACAGCACCAAGGCTTAACCAATAACAAGACGGGAATCGTATTGAGGTAAAACAGGAACTCACTTTATTGAGGAAACAATCACCTCCAGCCTCCAAGAGCCTTTCAATAGGGTGGCAGCCAAGTTTCGCCGCCAGGATTTTAAAAGTTGGTACGAATGAGTGGTCACCAGCAGGGGGCTCGTCTGACATCAACCAATGAAGAGCAGCTATTATTTTGTTGTTTGCTTGTAAATAAATCACACCTGCACATTAGTGTTCTTATGACTTATTGCTGTAGAAGACTGTGCTGGTAGCCCTAAAAGTGGCATTTATGGCCCTTAGCTAACAGAGTTTGTCACACATGCCAATATCGTATAGTCCCTTGTAGCAGCTGCCTGCATTGAACACTGTTGCTAAGTTTATAGTCTACAATTAATACCAAGCCCTTTTCATTTAATGATTTCTCAAAACTCCACTAAATGTATAACATACAAAAATGCATAACTTTGCACTTGACAACAGTAAAAACTGCCACGTGGCTGCACAGTGCTCCCATTTGACCAGATATTTTTACAGGGAAGTAATAGGTCAGAACACTAAAGGATTGTGCATTTAGATAATTTTTCATTAATAAGAGCTCTTTGAAGTCTACTTTAAAAAAACAGATATATATTTTGCTCACCATTTCATAGAATTAAATTAACTTAGTCTGACACGATCTGTCCTTTATAAAACCCTGTTGACTAATGATGTTATTTGACAACATTGGTACATGAATACTAATCCTTAGCAAGCTTTCAAATAATTTCCCCATCACAGATGTCAGACTCACCGGTGTGTAGTTACCTGGCTAAGTCTTTGAGCCTTTTTAATATTCAATGTTCTGGCATCATACCAGACAATCCTTGAAGTACAGAAACAACGGTCTGGCTTTTTCTCGGCTTCGTTGGCTAAATACCATCTGGCCCTTTATTTAGCAGTTTTATCACCTTGTTCTGTATCAGCCAATCATAAGCTTTTGTAGCAATACTTTGTAAACCAACAGGCATTGGTTCTACATTAGTATACAAAGAAGCACAAAATTGGCTCCTGATTACAGGCAGATCAAAGGGCTTATCTATTTATCTCCCAGAAAGAGGCAGAGTTGAGTAGGGTCATATCAAGTTAAATTGGGTGCATTTGGTGCAAGCTGTATTGAAGATATCCTTTACAGGGTAAGAGAGTTGTATGTGTGTCTGAGTATGTTGAAGTGTGAGTGTCAGTGTGTGTTACTGTCTGAGTATGTTAGTGTGATTGAATAGCTATGTTCATGTGAATGTATGGGTGTGTGAGTGTCTGTTAGTGTGAGTGTCTACGTATCTGTGAGTGTCTGGGCATGTATGTGTTAGTGTGAGTGTCTGGTTGTGTTAGTGTGAGTGTCTAGGCGTGTGTGGTAGTGTGAGTGTCTGAGTAAGTTTGTGTGTATTTGGTTGTGTAAGCGTGTATTTCTAGGTGTGTGAATGAGTGTCTTGAGTGTGTTAGTATGAGTGTCTCTTTATGAGTGTCTGGGTGTGAGTTAGTTTCTGGGTATGTTGAATGGATTAGGGAGCGGCTGAGTGACAGAAAACAGAGAGTTTTAGTCAATGGTGTAACAAGGTCTTGTTACTAGTGGGGTACCTCAGTGATCTTTACTTGGACCCATTCTCTTTAATATTTTTGTTAGTGATATTGCCGAAGGTCTTGATGGAAAGGTATGTCTTTTTGCTGACGACACAAAAATTTGCAACAGGGTTGGCAAATGGCAAATGATTTAGGTAAACTGAAAAAATGGTCAGAGCTGTGGCACTGGCACTTAATGTTGATAAATGCAAAGTAATATATCTAGGGCAGAATATAGAATATTTGATACTGTCCTAACCTCAATGTGTAAGGAAAGGGATTTAGGGGTAATTATTTCTGAGGATTTAAAGGTAGAGCAGCAGGTAATGCTAGCAGAATGCTTGGTTGTATAGCGAGAGGTATTAGCAGTAGAAAGAGGGAAGAGCTAATGCCGTTGTACAGATCACTGGTGAGACCTCACTTGGAGTATTGTGTACAGTACTGGAGACCGTATCTCCAGAAGGATATAGATAGTTTGGAGAAAGTTCAGAGAAGGGCTACTAAAATGATTCATGGATTACAGGATAAAACTTACCAGGACAGGTTAAAAGATCTTAAATATATAGCCTGGATGAAAGACGTGCCAGGGAGGATATCAAAAAGATAAAGGAAGAGAGTTTATTTAAAAGGAGAAATACTACCACAATAAGAAAGTTCATAGTCATAAGCTAGAGGGGCAAAGGTTTAAAGGTAACATCAGGAAATATTACTTTACAGAAAGGGTACTCATGGAAAAGCCTTCCAGCAGAAGTGGTAGATGTTAATACAGAAAAACATTTAAGCAAGCATGGGATAGGCACAACACCAAGCTAGGTATAGGATAAGGCCAGGTACTAAGGAAAGTACTCAGAGGTTGGGCAGACTGCATGTGCCTAATGGTTCTTATCTTTCTATGTTTCTATGTTAGTGCGAGTGTCTGGGTATATGTGTGCTAGTGTGAGTGTCTTGGTGGGAGTGTGTTAGACTAACCGGTCTGTTAAGCCACATTGGTTTTAATTTGCTTCTTATGTATTTGTTACCCGAGGGGACATGCTTATAAGTGTGATTCATTAATGTTAGGTTGAAGATATTTCACTAATCTTCTGTGTTTCTTTCTGCAAGCAATTCATCCCAATCAATTATCTCCTGGGATACCTTTAACCAGTTAAAGCTGTCCTTCCTAAAATTCAGTGTTTTGGTGGAGCCTCTAACTAGTTTTTATTTCTTAATGAATCTCCAGAGTTACCAAGTTATAGTCATTGTTCACCAAATGCTCCCTTACTCAAATATGTTTTTAGTTATCACCAGATGCAGACATTTAATAACAGGTTAAAAATATATTCCAGTTAATGTCTGGGTAATTAAAATACCCCATGATTAAAATGTGACCTAGATCTGCAGCTTTTTCAATTTGTGATAAGAAAGATAAGAGAACAGGAACTTTGATGATCCCAACAGTGTGGAGGCTCAGGAATATGTAGGTATAGACTGAATATAATAGGCAAAGCAGCGAGAAATATCGGGATACCTGTATAGGTAATAGTGTAGGTAGAATTCCAGGGCAAAAGAAAAGATCTGAAGCCCATGTCCCAATTAGTCTAAGGGGAGAGAACTTAATCCAAATGAACCAAATATTGGAAAAAATATAACCTTTATTGCATTTATTTAAGAGTTGTCAAGGGAGTATATTAAGCAAAAGATAATAATAAGAATAACAAAATCTAGTGTTCAAAAAATATATTCTCTAATCCCCTTCAATTAAATAAGGTGGGAAAAGTCATTAAGTGTATGCCATCAAAAGGGTTAAAAAAGTAGGCTAGGAACGGGTACTAGTGAGGCATACTATCCATTATTAGTTGATCTCATTCCTAGAGCTCAGTAGCAATTGAAAAACCTGATGCACGTTTTGCTGGCTACTTGCCACCTTCATCATTAGAACCTTTGCTTCAGTAGCACAAATCTCAAGGAGCCAATCTACCCATAATTCCTGGGCATGTGACACCAGGATCTATAGAGTGACTTAGAATGAATAGTCACCCAAAGCCGGGTTCGGTGCACTAAGCAGGAATCAAACACCGGACCACACTAGGGTACTCTGGCATGGCAGTTCTGGGTTTTAACACCATATTGGTTGTCAAGGGCATGCCCTCTGCTTCTCAACAACTGTACACCTCGTCTTCTCTACCCAACTAGACAACTCATCAGGCAGCTGTCAAGTAAGTGCATGCAGTCTGGAAACCCCCTGCTAGTAGCGTGACCCATTAACACGTTGTGGTTTAGGTATTTCAATATCTATACTGATCCCACCATTCCCTTCACAATTTTCTAAATCTACAATAAGCCCTGCCATGAATCTACATGAATCCCCCAACATCCTAGTTTAAAATCTCATCCAACTTTCTCTTCATTGTCTCCTCAGGTAACAACTGATACAAATTTGCATATTATCAAAAGGGTTTTCATTATCTCATGACCATATCTGGGTTTCACCCGGACTCTGAACAAATTCCTGCTACCCGAGGTCTCCAGGTCACCCTGCTGTTTCTTACAGGCGATGAGTATATCACATGGCAGGAGATGTGTTCAAACATTCTGTACAGCAGATAGCTGGGAGCAGAGAAAGGGGCAAATGCATATCAGGGATTCTCCATCTGCAAGATGAAAAACCCATAAAGGGATTGTTAAAGTGCAAATTTTGAATCCATACAGGGAGCACATCACCATTCACATCATGGTGGATCCTTCCAATGGTTATTTCTATAAGCTTTCTAAGGCACCCCCTCCATGTAAATGTCTGTTGACCAGGACTGGATATTGTAGAATGCGTGTATTGTGTGCCAAAGATTGCCAATAGAAAAATAATTAAATATCAGTTAATATAAATTGATACAATCCTTTGTTATGCATATGAAATGTACTCTGTGCATTTAGTTGGAATAAGAATAATATACATTATTAATCATTTTTGTGAATATATTGTGACCCCATTCAATTTTCTATTGCATTTTAAACCCCAGAGGAAACATGATTCAACTAAAAAGTATACTTTATATAACTGTGCTTCTTCTAAATCTTTCTGAGTCTTTTTAAAAATTTTCCCTGCTTGCTAAGGGGGAATATGTTTCTGTTTCAATATGCATCTCTCGTTGCTGCTTGCCAACCTCAGCCAATTTCTATGTACATCAAGTAATTCCCTGCATTTACCTCTCACCAAAAACCTTTGCTTTTTATTTTCAGGTCTTTACATTTACCTTCAAATAAATAAAAATGGTTCTCAGAAATAGCAATCCTGACCCCAAGTATTACCTTCCATCACTTCATGAATTATTTATATGCATTTGTTTCTTTTCAAGTCTTCCATATAAGGCTTCACCTTTAAAAAGTGAGATTTATACTAACATGAGCAGTTGATGTTCTCCTCTATACTGATTTATTGTGAAGTGTTACGGGTAAGGGTAATGCAGTCAACCTGAATACGAAAGGTATTTACTGAAACTGTTGTTGCATTCCTAATGTTAAAATATAAAATAATAATAAAAAAACTTTACACCCAGAGCAATGTACATGTTTGATTTTGTTTTTTTTATTTAAAAAGTGTGTCCATATCTTTATGTTTTACATATGAAATTTGAGTTGTCGAACAATTATTTGATCGTATCAACTGATAATAAATAGGCAGGCCAGACTTAAAAGTAGGCAGACAATGCAACAGATGATATCAGAATGGTTTATTGTATAGTGAAAGGTATTAGCAGTAGAAAGAGGGAAGTGCTTATGCCGTTGCGTAGATAATGCATAGAAACAATAAATTGCAGGCATAGATGACAGGCCAGCCCAGCACCCAGGTTGCATCCGCAGGACATGCCCAGCACCTAGGTTGCATCTACAGGACTTGCCCAACACCCATATTGCACACTTAGAACTTGCCTCAGCACAGACACCGCATTTGCACACAGACACAGGATTTGCCCAGATTGCATGAACAGAATTTATCCAATACCAAGATCGTACTGACAGGATTTGCTTCAGCACTCAGATTATACACACCTGCAGTGGCCTTCTCTCTATGTCTCAGGTCTCCTCTCAGTCAGGTCTATTGTTAGTTTAAATCAAACGCATCATTTCTTTCTTCCATACCCTTTAAAATCAATACAGTAACAGTATAACGGCTAAACTGTCAAAATACACACATATACCCTACCATTACAAATACCTGTCCATAAAATCGCGTCTGCCCAAATATACACACGCACATTAACACTTGCCCTCCCTTATGAAAAAATTACTGCAGTTTTTCTGTAGTAATACTGCAGTTTTTTGGACATGAAAAAGCTGCAATACTGCACTTTTACTGCAGTATTACTGCACATTTACTGCAGTTTTACTGCATTTGTACTTCACTGTACTGCACTTTTACTGCAGTTGTAATTGTACGGGAGTACAAATGCAATAAAGCTGCAGTACATTGAAGTACAACTGTACGTTTGCAATATAAAAAAAAAAGCGCAGTAAATGTGCAGTAAAACTGCAGTACAGTGAAGTACAAATGCAGTAAAACTGCAGTAAATGTGCAGAAATACTGCAGTAAAAGTGCAGTGTTGCAGTTTTTTCATGTCCAAAAAACTGCAGTATTACTACAGAAAAACTGCAGTAATTTTTTCGTAAGGGGTAAATATCCTGGCTTACACTTGCCCTTGCATCCACATACTTGCTTGCCCTTAAAAACACAGGCACATTCTCTCTCCCCTTTCTCATAATGTCTCCCTATCTCATTATCTCTCCTCTTTCTCATTATCTATCCCTTTCTGCTCATCTCTCCCCTTTCTTACTACCCCCTTTATCTCTAGTTTCTCTTTATCCCTGGAATGCCTCTGGAATATCTTTCTCGGCCTATCTGTCTTTCCCTCTTCAAAAAATACCCCATCGAGACCCACTTCTTTAGGGACACCTATGAAGTTTACGGTGTGTGTGACTAGTCCATCCCTAAGAGTGGCACTTTTCCCTCTTGTGTAATATACCCTAGCTCCTACGTTGTAAGCTTGTTTGAACAGAGCCCTCCTTACCTCTTGGTTCTGTAAGTTTTATACTTTATATTTATACTTTTTATGTCCTGTTGGAGATTGCTGCAAAATATTATGATGCTATATAATACAATAATAATATAATAATAATGTGTATAGTTTCATCAGTCTGCTCTCACTGTGATACACAATGTGAAGTACAGTATATTTAGTAAAATATGTTGCATTTTCTGTTAGTTAAGATGATCGTGTTCACGCTACTCCAAGTTCCTTCTTCTGTGGTTCATAGTAGATTAATTTCAAATCTAGATGAGGGACCATTTGCCATGAGAACAATTTTACGGGCAATAAAATGGCATCAAAAGGCTCTGTGTAACTTAATATCTTCTTTCAAAGTTTCCATGTTACACCAGAATTTAAGCTGGTGTTCTACATCAAAGTACAACATAAAACAACCCCAGCTTAGTGCTTCATTGCGTGTGAAATAATCTGTAGACATTTTTGTAAATGAAAACAAGGATGCTTGTGAAGCCATGAATATAAGTTCTCACCTTAGAATAAATATAAGTATATGAGGTAACTTTTTAAATAAGCTCACCGAAAAATGTATAAAATATTAACCCTTTAAAAAGACCGTCTCAAAGATTGTGTTGTACTGTTTTGCTGACAATTAAATAGAATGTAATAATAGTACTTATCCAAACCATTACTTGTGAGACAGTAAAATATTCGCAACTAAGTAAACTGTGGTGAACAGGAAAACCAGTGATACATTTTAGTACAGTAACTGTTATAGAGCAAGATGTAGAGCCACATAAGCTTTCATGACGTATAGACATAATTAGCTGGCATTGTGAAAGAAAAGCTTATGTTTACATGGATAACATGGAAACTGAAATAAAATCATGTATTTTACTCTTGAACTAAACTGGAGGCAGCAATGTGGAATTCCTAATCCTCCAGCTGGAAAACTGGCCTGGAAATTGCCCTCTTCTGCTGCTTTTGTTGAATGGGCCTCCATAGAATGCAATAAAAGTCTCAGCAGGCCCTTAAACTCCAGTAAATGAAGTCATATTGCAGTGCCATGTAGTAAAGATGGAGGCAGCTGGGGTCACTGCTCTGGGTCAGGCCTATGGCAGCGCCAAAAGTGAATACTTTCTTGCCTGAAAGTAATGCGAAACCCAAGCAGAAAGGAAATTCAGAAATATATTGTCATTCATTAGCACTCAGTTAGAAAAGTAGTGTCTTCCATTAGCCCAATATGATTTTCATTTACATCAAAGTTTCTGCTCAGAGGAAATTAATATTATACCAAAATAATACTTTTTGAAGCTGTGTGTCATGATGTAATTAAAAGAAAAAAACTTTTCTGTGCAGTAGAATTGATATATCACTAGGCTTTATACACTGTTTAACAAGGTTGGCATAGGGTAGTCTTTAAGACACCTAGTGCTGAACAGAAAATAATTTTTAATGTAAGAGGGGATCAATTGCTTACAGACAATCTAAAATTATTGCAATGGATTTAATCAAGTCACAGACAGGTTTCTTCATTTAACTGCAAGTGGTTGTGAGTTGGCAAAACATATGAGTTTGCAGTCAAACTTACACATTCACAAAAGCCTTCTCGCATTAGCACTTGCAAAAAGTAAAACAACTTGCATGAACTCAACTTCTTAAGAAATAGAACCAGGAATGTCTTGTGCCACACAAGATCCACACAGTATACTGGAACTCCAAGAGCTTTGGAACCCTTCTTCTATGAAGAGTTTGTGCTTCTAGACCAAGATTACATTCCTATGTTTCATATACCAAAAATGATCTCTATATTAAAAAGCATGCATAATTTTAGAGCAGAACATTGTATTGTTTTTTTGTTTAAACTATTTTGCACGTTAACAGTGGCGACTCTAGAAACAATATATAGGGGGGGCACACAAGATACCACAGTCAAACTGGGGGGGCATTAATAATTTCCACCATTAAATCATACTACTGAAAAAACACACACACACACACACACATATATATTGCCAAAAGTAATGTGCTATGGAATGATACTTTTGTTATTGGACAATACAATACTTGATCATTCAACATGGGAAGCCGGAAGCCACAATTTAGTACGACTAATCCTTGAAATCCTTTAAACAACACAATACCTTAACTTTTCCACTAAATGATTTCAGGGCCTAATATTAGTCCCTGCTGCCAATATATATATAAATATATATATAAATATTAGACCCTGCTGCCGATATATATATAAATATATATATAAATATTAGACCCTGCTGCCGGTAGCAGGCATAGATCAACACATTAACACACAAACCCATCTTTGCCTGTATAGATCAATTGAAATTCACTTGTGATCTCAGCACTGAAGGTATATATAAAATAAACTGAATCAGGCATACAAATCCTGTATTTGCAGGTATACAATAATAATATATGAAATGTAGCATTGCAGGTATAGATCAAATCAATACATGGAAACAGCATTGCAGGTATTAATCAACTGAACAAGACATACAAACCCTGTATTTGCAGGTATACATAAATAATGTATGGAAACATAGCATAGCACATATGGATCTACAGAATAACACAGAAACCCAGCTTTGCAGGTACAGATCAATTGGAATTCACATAAAAACACAGCATTAAAGGTATATTTAAAACCCCCTAAATTACAGGGATAGATCACAGGTTGCACACCCCAAACACGCTGCCCACATAGAACCTGGCCAGCACCCAGATAACACACATAAGATTTGCCATCTTTGTCCCATATACACCCTGCCTGTGCCATCCTGTTCCCCAAGGCTCAAACATCCTGCTAGTGCCGTCTTTGCCCTTCCACAATTATACATCTATGATACACACAAACACATTAACTCATGCTCTCCCTCATTCAGACAAATCATCCACATATTAACTCATGCTCTCCCTCATTCAGACAAATCATCCACATATTAACTCATGCTCTCCCTCATTCAGACAATTCATCCATTTTAAGAAACTACACCCCTTGGAGCTTCAAATGAGGGGCTACATGTATTTCTAGGACAAAAGTTGAGTGCACAAATAATGATGGAATATGTCGCTTTGGCTTGAAAATATGTTTTTTCTAACCATAACGACATGTTCATTTGTGTCTTGCGCACTCCAGGTTTGTACTAGAAACACATGCAGCCCCTCATTTGATGCGCCAAGGGATGTCGTTTTTGAAAATGTGTACTTTTTGTGCCATAATTTAACTTCCTACGTGAGCAGTAATGCCACGTCAAGGATTCAACCCTAATTACTGATCATTCACGCGCCTTTCATATCTCCATTCACTCACAGAAGCACACGCCATTCTTTCCATACATTTACTCACAGTAGCACACACCATTCTTTCCCCTTACAATCCCAAAGAAATGATTGTAAAAGGAGAAAAAAAAATCACTTTTACAGCAAAAATAAGTTTTGCTGTAAAAATGCAAGGCGCTCCAGGGATGAGATGGTTACTCACGTACCGCACAGGCTAAATGGCTGATTTTAATAATATTTGCAGTTCATCAGGATTTCAAAAATTGCCTCCCTCTACCGTTGGCTAAATTTAACCCCATGATCAAAGGGATCATAGGATTAAAAATTAGTATCGGCCATTTTTAAAAAGGGAATGTGACTTTTTATAGCTATATGATCGCTGTGGTAACATTGGCTACCACAGTGATCATTTAGCTAGAATACTTAAATTTTTTTTTTTTTAAAGTTAAACTACTTTATGTTTAAATCATTTAATTTGGGGGTCTCTAGGCAATTTTGATCTTTTTTTATCTGCCTTAAGAGACCCCCAAATCATTTTTTTTTTAATTTTTATTTTTTTTAACTTAATATTTTTTATTCTTTTACAATCTATATACCGTTGGAAAGGTGAGGCGATTACCTTTCCAATGGTATATGTTGGAGGTATGTAGCTGCTTAGATGTCTGAGATACAGGCATCTAAGCAGCATGCCCCCATACCTCTTTAACTGACAATTGTCAGTTGTTAATAAAGTTGCGCGGTGACGTCATCGCGTAATTGCGCGGGACGTCACCGGGCAGATCGGGTGGCCCCGGTGATGCCCTTCAGTGTGAGGGGCAGATCGCCGGGGAAGGTGGTGATGGAGGTCCACAGACCTCCATCAAGGTAAAATAGTGCTAGTGACGGCATGGTGCCGTCGTTAACACCTGACTGGGACTGCTAGCGCCGGCACCATGCCGTCGTTAGCAGTCAAGGACTGTCCTGGGTGGTTTCAAATTCGGCGAGGGGGCAACAGGGGGGGCAAGGAATAACCTAGGGGGGGCAATTTCCCCCCCCTTGCCCCCCTGTAGCGACGCCACTGCACGTTAATCTTCAAGTTATCAAGATGTGGCATGGGAGCAAACAAAGAATTGATACACAATGTCATAAAGTATTGCTTTTACATAAATATATCCTTTTGACTTTTAATGCTATTTATTGAAAATACTTGAGCTATGTTTTTGTGTTCATAATCCCATTCAAATTTAAATTGAGACTCTTCTTTTCTGGACATCAGCACAAATTATGCAGGCAATATAAAGTAATATATAAGAAAAAGTGCTTTTGTTGCGATTCAATAGATTACATCTTTTATCATACACATTTTTTTTTTATAAATTCTTGCTTATGATTGAGGTTTCTGTATTGAGTGAATACATCTGATTGGATCAGTATATGGGTTTTAGATATGTACATTTCCCAAATGTTTATGTGAAGAATAGGCATTCTTACATGACAAGGTTATATGAAGGGTAAATATGGAAATCAAACCAGAATGTATTATAAGACTCATTAATTCTGAGTGCTATTAGATGTCATGGTCATACTGACTCTAATCCGACAAGAAAAAATTTCCATACATGCAAAGATAATGCATTGAACTGTGAATGATCAAACGTATCTTATTCAAGCGACTTATTATTAATATTTATAATTTTAGAAGCTTTGCTTTCATGTATATAGGATGCAACCTTTGCCACAAGCCAGTTTGTAAAATTTCTCCCCTGGAAGATCTGGCCAGGATCACTGTAAATGCAATTATAGTGAAATTAAATCATCTAGGTGTAACAACAGCTCAGCCATGTTGGATAGGATCCTGAAGTGGATAGTGCATAAAAATCAGCTGTTCTTTGTAGCATCACTCGGTACAGAGTTGCAAACTGCCCCTGGAAGCAACATCAGCACAAGCACCGTGCATGAGGAGCTTCATAAAATTAGTTTCCATGGCCAAGCAGATGCACACAAGTCGAAGATCACTATGTGCAAGGCCAAGCGTAGGAGTGGTGTAAAGTGGCCACTGGATTCTGGAGCAGTGGAAATGTGTTGGAAATGTGTTTTCAAAAGTGATGAATCATGCGTCACTATCTGGAAGTCTGGTGGACGAATCTGGGTTTGGTGGATGCCAGGAGAACTTAGTACCTACTGTAAAGTTTGGTAGAGGAGGGATAACAGACTTGGTTGAGGGTTTAGGCTAGGCCCCTTGGTTCCAGTGATGAATAAAGTTAACTTTCGGTTCCAGCATGACTGTGCCCCTTTGCACAAAGCAGGTCTATAAAGACATGGGTTGACAAGTTTAATGTCGAGGAACTTATCAGGATTCTACCCTGTCAGTCCGGACCCTGTATTCATTCAGACGTCATGTCTGTTGCAGCCTCTAGAGGCTACCTGTTAGATCAAGAGTACCTCGTATGCCAATTACCTGACCAGCTGCATCTGCTTACCTGGGTGCAACCCTCTCCCTTAAATACCTGTTAATTATATAATTCTTGCTCTGTATTTTGGACCTGTACCACCACTAGCAGTTTTCTGCGGACCCAGTTCATAGTTTTCTAATTCTACTTGTTTCTGTGATCCTCTGACCTGGTTTGCCTGAACACATGTGCCGGGGGCTCTCTGTGTGTGCCCTCTCCGAGGGCCTTCCAGCTGTGTTCTTATGGCTGACTGGGTACAAAGTCCCACAGATACATTTTATTGTGCAAAGCTTTCACATAGCAGGGGGTGGCAACTCCATATTAATGCCCATGGTTTTGGGATGTCCAGTGAGCTCATATATGTGTAATGGTCAGGTGTCCATATACTGATAAAGGTAATATGTATAAAGGCAGGTTAGTTAGTCTTCTTACCGTAGTGGTTGTGGTGGCAGTTATATGGAGAACACATATACAACGAAACATTAGATTATGGCAGATGTTTTGTTTTCTATGGGCAACACCTTTATTATGATACCAGAAAAATTTACAGTTTACAATTTGTAGTGTAGGTATAATAAATTAGATGAATCCATCTAAAACTAGTTAAAGCTTTAATGATTATGTACAGATTATGTACAGATTAGCAAATTCATTTGTTTTAGGCAGAAGATTATTACTAGATTTGCATTGGATGATAATTAGGTGTTCACAGTATCCTTTGTGTAATTACAAACCTTCTGTGACTTCATAGCTCTTAAAATGTATAATTTACATACGAATAATACAGCTATACTGTGGTTTATTTTATGTAAATGTATTGTGGATTAATAAAATGACTGATCAAGCTAATGCGCATGTTCAGGGCTCTTATTTCAGATTCAGTTCTTTACAAAATGTATATACATGTATAGTACATAATTGAACCTCTGTTTTTTAACTCTGTATTTTTTAAGCTTTGTACAATTCATACCTTTATGAGGTAAGAAGAAAGTTTTCTTAGAAAGAAGTTTCTGAGATTTCAATCACTATTTGAACTAAACACATAAATGGACTAAATTAGTTAATGAAAAAAAGGTATATGACATTTTAGCCTCTAACATCTGTTCTTCATAAACTCCCAATTTCTGTATATTTCACCTTTATAACTGAAAGTCATGTTTTTGCAAAGAACATGTATCGTACAAGCTATCAATTTTTCACAGATGCTGAGCAAACAGCCTATAAAATGTATCTTTTAATAACGTTATGTGGGGAAATGCTATGGCCTTTCTGTCAAGGATACCTTTAATTATGTTGGATTTAGTTGACATTTTGCTAGGATCTTGGGAAGTGATGGGGAAACTGTACTTGACAATAAACTTAAGTTTTGACATTCACTTCATCTCCGGTACAGAGAGAATAGTGCTATTTAACGGTACTGTCTTGCAATGCACTTGACATAAATAATTTCAGTCTATTTTATTTAACTTAGAGACTTTATGCACGAGTACTTATGCTATGTAGACTTTAAATCATATGGCTTCTCTTTCTTCCTACAGTTAACAATAATCAGCAGACAAAAAACAAAACATAGGAAATATATTTTGCGACCTATTATCAAAAGAGTATAGTGAAAAAATAACAGGAAAAAAGAATGATATATTAAACTTTTACAATGAGTACGTGTTGAGTTCTTAGAACATAAAGTATAAAATTGTATTTGATATACTATAAATTACTTTAGATCGTTCTCATTTCCATTTCTGGCAGTAAAAATATTTTACAATGGGTACAATGTTTATTTAAACATTTATAAAGATAAATGTTGCTAGTATCACAAATTATATCTAAAAATATAAAATATAAAGAGAAATAAATAATACATTCTCAATGAGTTGTAAAAAAGTGTGAAAAATAAGTTAATAATGTTGTTTATTAGTAGTAGTAATAGAATAGTTGTTTTGGTTACTATGTAAATCAGCAGCTACAGTAGGCTGCTTGTTCCATAAATTAATAATATATTATATATCTAACACTTGAAAACAATGAATCAGAATAATAAATTAATTAATCTACTGATATATAATAGATCCTAACTCTACCGTTGGCTAGCCCCTACATATGTATAGATAATTGGGGCGCAGGTACATACAGGGAAAAAAACAATATAATAATAGTGCAATATATCTAAACAATATTTAGTGCTGTGTGTGGTGTATTATGCACTCACAAACATTATAGATGCATCAGACCCATCAGCATATGGTGTAAAATCCTTTTAATGATCTTCTTTAAAATCTATAAAAAAACAAACTACAATGGTGCAGTATCTTTAGGTGTGCCAGATGGAAGAAAATCAAATTGCAATCACAGATCTTGTAGGCACAACATGAAAAGATGTGCTTAAGCGCTCGTTACACCCAAATTCTGCGGTAGTTCTGTTAAAGAGTCCAGTTAAATCCTTCTCGACGCGTTTCGCTGGCTCGGCTTCCTCAGGAGCAATGGAAATAATAAAAAGAAGTAATCGGTAAGACTAAAGATACTGCACCATTGTAGGTTGCTTTTTTATAGATTTTAAAGAAGATCATTAAAATGATTTCACACCATATGCTGATGGGTCCTGTATGTACCTGCGCCCCAATTATCTATACATTGGTCTATCCACACTTTGAGGAAGAGTGTTTTTTGGGCTGCGGAATTCATCTGGGAAGTATTATTAATTTTAATTTTATTTTTTACATTCACTTGGTAGCCCCTACATATGACTGGCTAATTCTAGGAAGTTGCCAGGTATGCCCATGAGTCATCTAAGCCTATCCTACAATCTTCCTCTACTGATATTGAGTTACATTCCATTAACATTCAGTTTCCTGGATTAAGAATATCATGAGTGCTGACCTGATTTGGAATTTAGATGTCAACTCCACAAAATGTAGTTCTACAGTTTATACACCCTCTTTGAATTGTATGGTTTTACTCAGATGAACAACAACAAATGACATATTACACCATGTAATGAATTATTCAACAAAAATAAAGCCAAAATGAAGAAGCCATGTGTGAAAAATTAAGTATACCTTATGAGTCAATAGCAGCAATAACTTGAAATAATCGTTCTCTATATGACTTTATCAGTCTCTCAGTCCCTCACAGGAATTTTGGCACACTCTTGTTTACAACTTTGCTTCTTTTCATTGAGGTTTGCTGGCATTTGTTTATGTACATTGTATTAAGGTCCTGCCGCAGCATTTCAATCTGGTTAAGGTCTGCACTTGGACTGGGCCATTGCAACACCTTTCTGCCATTCTGTTGTAGACTTGCTGTTATGATTGTGATCAATGTCCTGTTGCATGACCCATATTTGGTCAAACTGTAGGTGCCGGACAGATGGCCTCACATTTGACCCAAGAAAACTTTCGTATACAGAGGAGTTCATGGTAGACTCAATGACTGCAAGGTTCCCAGGTCCTGTGGTGGAAAAACAAGCCCAAATCATAACCCCTCCACTGTCGTGCTTAACAGTTGGTATGAGGTGTTTGTGCTGATATGCTGTGTTTGTTTTTTGCCAAACGTGGTGCTGTGTATTATGGCCAAACATCTCCACTTTGGCATTGTTTGTCCAAAGGATATTGTTCCAGAAGTCTTGTTCATGATCAATTAATCAAGGGCATTTGATTAGCAGCACCCATCTGCTACTTAGCATCTTAATTCCTATAGAAGCTGTATACTTTGTTTTTCACACATGGTTTATCAATTTTGGCTTTATTTTTGGCGACTAAATCATGATATGGTGTAATATGTCATCTGTTCATCTGAGGTTCATCCCACTGCTGCCACCAATGTCACGGAGCTGGCTAGTCCGACCGACTGCCTCCGCTGTCTTGTGCTCCCTTAGCCTGGGACAACACACTTTCCCCGGTTCCCCAGTCACTAGCCGAGACTCAGTGTAGGGTAAAACCAAACGAAGACTGATTTATTTCTCACACACAGGACTGGATATATCCAGCAAAACACTTTGTATTGGTTTGTATTGGGACACAAACCGCCCCCTTAATCTGCCTCTCAGAGACAACAGGGCAGTAACGGGATTAACAATACAATAGGGGGAGACTGATTTATACAACATTAAACATCAAAGAATGGTGGTCACTCCCTGGTGGCAGATCCTGGCTGTCTGCCGGAGATAATCCCCTCAGCCAGTGATGAGATGATACTGCTGGGGGTAGCCACAGAAGTCTTTACAAACCCAGGGCCCATAGTCAATAGGGAGGAGGCTGGCAGTCAGGCTTCTCCAGTGGCCCCAGTGATGGAGGCTTCCGTCACAATTCTCCCCCCTTCGATTTGGACTGACATAGGATGAGACCCCAAACGGGTTGACTCCGTAGTCAGTCAGTTTATTTGGCCCATTAATGCCCTCCCAAAATTGGTGCCCCTGCTGCTGCTGGGGAGATGGGCCGGCTGCGCCCTCTCCCGGGTACCGCTGGGGAGTGATGCCGCCTGCATCCCCTCCCTGGTGCTCCTGTTGCCGTTGAGGAGGGAGTTCCGGTTGATCCGGTCCTGGAATTAGGTTCTGCTGCTGGGGAGGCGGGTCGGCCGCTGTATCTCCCTGATTTCCTGCAGCTTTGGTAGGTGCTGGGCAGATGCCAGCGATGCTCTGCCTGGTTGCCAGCACTTCAGCTGGGGTTAGGGAATCTTGTGGGTCGGCCTGCCGCTGGGGAGGGAGGGCCGGTTTCTCTGCTCCCGGACATGTGAGCTGCCGCTGGGAAGATGGACCGGCTGTCACATCTCTCAGTTCCTCCCACTGCCGCTGGGGAGGAAAAACAAGTTCCTCCGCTCCCGGACATGTGAGCTGCCGCTGGGGAGAGGGGCCGGCTGCCACTTCTCCCTGGATCCCTGTAGTCATTGCAGGTGTGGGGCAGTAGCCAGCAGCGCTCTGCCCTGTTGCCAGCTCTTCAGCTGGGACTAAGAGATCTGGGCAGACTGCCCAGCATTCTGAGGCCCCCGGTGTGGAGACCGCGGTGTTATCCACCCCTCTTGGGTTAACATCCTCAGATGTAAAATCAGTTAGATCCACAATCTCTGGATCTGGTTGTGGAGCACAGTCGCACAGCTCCAGTATCGGATCTGGATTAGCTGCCCAGTATCCCTCTGACTCAGGGGTGGAGACCGCAGTCCCATCCACCCCGCCTGAGTCAACATCCTCAGGTGACCACTCAATAACATCCACAAAATCCACACAATCCCTGGACACCGGGGCATTCTGTTGAACGCGGTCAAACAGTTTTTTATACGCCTTTTCCAGTTCCCACTCCTGCGTAATTAAAAAGTCTAAATCACCTTTAAGTCCTAGCGCATCTGGGAGGTCCCACTCAGGGCCGGCCTTTGGGGTGTGCGACCTGTGCGACCGCACAGCGCGCCACACTCCAGGGGGCGCCGCCGCCACCGTTGCGTACCGCTGCCGCCAGCAGCGTACCTAGCGGGGGGGGGCACCCGGCGCCCCTCCAGAGACGGACAGTAATGTCCGCCGCTGGAGGAGCAGGCTCGCAAGGGAGCGGTATCGGAGGTCTTTAACAGACCTCCGGCTCCCTTGAGTGATTTTAAGCCGGTTTAAGGATCTCCCGCTCCCTTGTGATCCGCGCGGCAACAGCTGCTGTGCGCCGGGGTTTGTTGTCAGATCCCGGCGCACAGCACTGAAGCCGCGCCCACCACTGTCCGTGCCCTCTGACCCGGAAGAAGACAGAAGACAGAAGAACTGAAGAAGAAGAACGAAGAGGAGGAAAAGAGGAAAGGTAGGAAAGCATTCAGTGAGAGTGGATTGGTATATGTGTGTGGATTAGTGTATATATGTGTGGATTGGTATATATGTGTGGATTGGTATATATGTGTGGATTGGTATATATGTGTGGATTAGTGTATATGTGTGGATTGGTGTATATGTGTGGATTGGTATACGTCTGGATTGGTATGTGTGTGGATTGGTATATATGTGTGGATTAGTATGTGTGGATTGGTAAGTGTGGATTGGTATATACGTGTGGATTGGTATATATGTGTGGATTGGTATGCGTGTGGATGGGTATGCGTGTGGATGGGTATGCGTGTGGATTGGTATGCGTGTGGATGGGTATGCGTGTGGATTGGTAAGTGTGTGAGAGTGATGGGTGTTATGCTGTACCATTTCCAATGTCTTTTTCATGATCTAATTATGCTCTAAAAGTACATCATAACTCCCATCATTCTATACTGTTCCATACAGTGGCAGAGCTGGGAGGCAGAGGCCTTGCACCCCCACCGCAGGACTCCTGAAAGGTAAGTGAACTTCAAAGAGGGAAAGGGTAGATAGTTAGGAGGGCGTATATAGGGAGAAGGGAGTGAGACAGGGGAAAGGGGGTAGATAGGGAGAAGGGAGTGAGAAGGGGTAGATACGGCAGAAGAGAGTGAGAAGGGGTAGATAGGGCAATCATACTCCTATCATGCCAAGTCTGCGAGTAAATCCTGGAATCTGGGTATGCCTGGGCATGATAGGAATGTGATTGCTGTTAATCATATATATATAGACTTGAAAACCGAAGTTGTTTGTGTGGTTATTTGGAAAGTCCCTGGAGTGCCGGTAACTATTTTTGGACTTTATATATATATATATATATATATATATATATATATATATATATATATATATATATATAATATTATTTAATTGTTTTCTCCTATTTTGGTGTGTTACTTACTTTAAATAAAAGTGTTAGATTTTTTATGGTGTTGGGGGGGTCATATTCGGTTTTGGCCAGGTAAATACTGCACTTTCGGTTTCAGTCCAGAATTCGTTTCGGTGCATCCCTACTGCTAAGCCAGACAATTAAGTGGTAGGCCTAGACCACATCAATGTTTGGAGTAGTATATAGTGATTGGGGTTTTGTTACAAGTTTTTATTCCTTTCTTTTTTTGGGATGGGGGGGCGCCAGAGGAGTAGTCCGCACAGGGCGCCAGAACACCTAAGGCCGGCTCTGGTCCCACTCCCTGAAATCCCGGATGTCCTCAATCCGCCACTCCGCTGTACTGCCGAAGTCCGGATCCTCCTGAAGACTATCCCATAATAATCCCAGGCCACCGAAGTCATAGCCCTCTGGAGAACATTCTTTCGCAGTTCCCCAATATGCTTGCTCTGTATACCACTGCAGAGCCCTATAGTGATCTTCCAGCTCCACCTCCTGTTGGACCAGCTTGTCCTATTCAGATACCCATTGCTCCTGGGGTTGCTGTCCCAGGAAAGACATCCGTAGTTCCCGCTGGTCTCTAATCTTTTGTTCGGAGCTTGGAAGACACTGACCCCGGCGTATAACAGCCCTCTGCCATACTGACCACTTGCCTCAGGTTCTGGTATTGTTCTGTAGGCAAAGCAGTGGTGTAGCAGGAGAGGATGACCCGCAGCAGCCCCTGGAATTCTGATACCACATCCATGTCCTTGTCAAGGCGACCGAAGTCTGCCGTCCTGTCGGTCAATCCCGGTAGAAAGAAAGTGTCCCTCAGACTAAGAAGCGATCCCACTGCTGCCACCAATGTCACGGAGCTGGCTAGTCCGACCGACTGCCTCCGCTGTCTTGTGCTCCCTTAGCCTGGGACAACACACTTTCCCCGGTTCCCCAGTCACTAGCCGAGACTCAGTGTAGGGTAAAACCAAACGAAGACTGATTTATTTCTCACACACAGGACTGGATATATCCAGCAAAACACACATTAACATAAAACAAGATATTGGGACACAAACCGCCCCCTTAATCTGCCTCTCAGAGACAACAGGGCAGTTACGGGATTAACAATACAATAGGGGGGAGACTGATTTATACAACATTAAACATCAAAGAATGGTGGTCACTCCCTGGTGGCAGATCCTGGCTGTCTGCCGGAGATAATCCCCTCAGCCAGTGATGAGATGATACTGCTGGGGGTAGCCACAGAAGTCTTTACAAACCCAGGGCCCATAGTCAATAGGGAGGAGGCTGGCAGTCAGGCTTCTCCAGTGGCCCCAGTGATGGAGGCTTCCGTCACAGTTATATTTACCTAATTTTTAGACCTGCTAAGGAACATCTGATTGTTATTACAAAATCCCTGACTTTGTGTATACGTAGATAAATGTATGCTGTTTTGAAGGCAAAGGATGGTTAAAGAAAGGCAAACTTCAAATAATTAGTTTAAAAGCCTCATTAAAAACACTAAAAAGTTTAATCTATGACTCAACATTTAATTTACTTGATAATTTTCTTTAATGTAGTGAACAGATATTTCAATAAAAAAATAATTCCAGATAACAATGTTAATTAAAAAACTAATTGTATTTGTATAAATTAAAAAGGATAGCAACATAGCAATGGAATAAATGGGAAAGCAAACCACATTTAATATTTTAGTGACTTTTTCACAAAAGGAGAGTGCAATAGTACCCCCTGAAGTACGTTATGCTTACTGGTTTACTTATTTGTCCTTTTTGTATCATTAGTATTCAGTAGGCATGGTAACATACACAGTAATTGTGTCTAGCATTATAAAGAGATGGCTGCAAAAATAGTAATGGAATTACTATCAGTGTTTCATGCTGGTAAAGAGATTCTGAATCTCTGTCAAAGGATTAAAGAAAATTCAGATGCTGAACTATATATTGTGATATGTAATACCATTAAATTGCTCCCATTTCGGGTAATAAAATAGAATAGCCATTTTTGTGATTTTTATTTTACTTATACGTTATGTTTTTCACACGTAAAGCAATTACACCATTTCCTGTGGCAATATTATCTAGTTTAAATAATCATTTCAAAATAATCAAAAACTTTTCAAATAATCATATGCCGATAAATAGTATTCATAATATTCAATATGTTAATAAAGTTTTAATTTAAAATCAGAAATCAAACATGCACATATACACCCAAATATTTTGGTCACTTGTATCTAGTGATCTTCATAGCTGGGAACTTCCTAGTTCTGGCTGCCCAGGGCTCCCCATCTACTGGTCCTTATAGGAAGCAGGAACGGAGTACAGCCAGGATGAAGGGGCAAGGCTAGCCGTGCATAGGAGAAGGGTTAGGCCCAGTTAGACTTTAAGCAGGTTGGAAGTGGGTGGGGAGTAGACATACATCAGCAACACCAGAGCAAGGATGTGACAAAAGGCCACCCACCACCAGGAAATTGAAGACATCAACCTTGAGCACTGGGGAAGTGTTGTGACAGGCTCTGGGTAAAACCACCTCTGAGGATCTTACATCTTCCACTAAAGAACATAGAGATAAATAAAGGACATATTCACCCAAACAGCACTTTATTATGCAAATATGTACTCAATAAAAATTAGGTATTGTGCAGTGTCTTCTTCTCAGTAACACCTGATCAAAAAAAGAGCCGTTTATTTGCAGTTTAGCTAGATTGATACAGGGGTCATTATAAAGTTATGTCAACTAAGTCCCTGACTTTTTAAAATGCACATCCATTAGAATATTCATTGATCAAAAATTGATTGCTGCCAATCAATGGAACTCATTCTCCCCTTCTCAACCATAAACTGACTGGATCATGGAGCCTTTGTTTATACCACATTGATGGAAAATTATACTCCTCAAGACCCCTATTAGCAAAGGTGGGTGAAGATCACCCACTTCTATTAACAGTGTGCAATGGGGGAGTGGTACAGACTCTTAGTTTATTATGCCTCATTACCATCCCCTGCTCAGGTTAAAGTAAAAAAAAAAATACCTATGGAAAGTACAATTCCTTATTCCATACCATTCCCATGTGATCAATATCTTGTAATTGTGTTTTTTGTCTAGTTTAAACACTTTCACTTGATACCTGAAGGTTTATTTTATTATGGTCTTTCCAGGTGCATAGGGTGGGTTAAATCATGCAGACCCATGTTTTGTTTTAATTATTATTTTTTATTATTTATTTATTTTTTATTTACTATCATTTAACCCCTTAAGGACCGGGCTCATTTTTCGTTTTGTACCCTGTGGGACCGAGGCTGTTTTGACACTTTTGTGGTGCTTGTGTTCAGCTGTAATTTTCTCCTCACCCATTTAGTGTACCCACATAAGTTATATATTGTTTTTTTCAGGACAAGATGGGCTTTCTTCAGATACCATTATTTTGATCGTATCATCTTATTTACTATAAAAAAAATTAAAAAACATGGTGAAAAATTGAAAAAAAACCACATTTTATGACTTTTATTTGAAAAATCTTTTACTCACCTAAAAAAGCAAGTAAAAAAACTAGCTAAATAGATTCTACTACTTGTCCTGAGTTTAGAAATACCCAATGTTTTTATGTTTTTTTGCTGTTTTTTGTAAGTTATAGGGCAATAAGTACAAGCAGCGTTTTATGATTTCCAAATCTTTTTTAACAAATCTGGTCAGTCTGCCTCCATCTCCTCTTTGGAACATCTTTGAAGCCGGTTAACTCAATTTAACCCATTCAAACCATATATTTTTGAAAACTAGACACCCCAGGGTATTCCAAATGCTGTTATTTTAACCCTTTCCATGCACCAATTATACAACTACACTTTGTCAAACTTTGTAATAGTAATTTTTTTTTTTTTTTCCACACAAATTGTACTTTAGTTATAGATATACAGGTGCTGGTATATGTCACTGTCAAACAACACCCCAATGTGTGTTCAGCAACATCTCCTGAGTACAGCGATACCCCACATGCATGGGTTTGTCAGATTGTTTGGCTGGTAAAAGGCTACTTTTGGGGCATGCGTAATTCAGGTGGTCATTTGGTCATTGTGCCTCCCTCTCCTCTTTGGAATATCTTTGAAGCCGGTTAACTCAATTTAACCCATTCAAACCATATATTTTTGAAAACTAGACACCCCAGGGTATTCCAAATGCTGTTATTTTAACCCTTTCCATGCACCAATTATAGAACTACACTTTGTCAAACTTTGTAATAGTAATTTTTTTTATTTTTTTTTCACACAAATTGTACTTTAGTTATAGATATACAGGTCCTGGTATATGCCACTGTCAAACAACACCCCAATGTGTGTTCAGGAACATCTCCTGAGTGCAGTGATACCCGACATGCATGGGTTTGTCGGGTTGTTTCAGATTTAAAATGCCACATTTGGGAAGTGCGCTTTTTTTCTCCATTTTGGTCAGTCTGTACCTATGCCCTATCTTTGAGCTAGGCCACTCCAATTTACCCCATCAGCCATTTTTTTTATATATTAGACACCCCTTGGGTATTTGAAGTGCTTTTTTTTTAACTCTTTGTTGAGATTTTTGAGAAATTTTAGCACTTGCTCAAAATAATAAACTTTATTTTTTAATTTTATTTTATTTTTTTAATACTTTTTTTATATTTTTTTTTACACATTTTTCTGGTACTGGATGGTTCATCTAGTGACATCACTGCATAATAATTTTTAAATGTTAGCACATTTTTTTTTAATTTTTTTTTCCATTTTTTATTTATTTTTATTTTTTTTTGAATATTTTACTAATCACATAGTGATTAGAAAGCTGGGCTCCATTGACTTGCATGGTTGAATGCAGTACCTGTATTCAACCAGCAAGTGGAGCCAGTTCTCTAGAGGGTCTGGAGACCCTCTAGCGAACTTTTTCGTCTTTATTGTTTTATTTCCCGGGCCGCCGCCATCTTGCTTGATGGCGAAGATCACCGGCAGCGGCGGCTGTGACCGCTCTCCGGAGCGGTCACAGCCCACCCAGAGGTAAGTGTTTGGTGTCGCTGGATGCCTCCTGATCGAGGCATTCCAGCGACACCATTTAAGTTTAGGAGGCGATCGTTGATCGCCTCCTAAACGCTTTTAAAACGGGCGTCCGCCGCCATACAATGTATGGCGGCTGTTGACGCCTCCGGGAGGGGCCAGACATGGCCCCCGATGCCGATCTCGGCCTTGCTGAATGCCTCGACATCGAGGCATTACAGTAACGCCGTTTAAGCGAAGAAGGTGATCGTTGATCACTTTCTAAGCTTATTTTACTTTTTGACGGTTCAGGACCGTCAAAGGTCATTTAGTGACCTTCATGTCATGACGGTCCTGAACCGGCAAAGGTCGCGAAGGGGTTAAATGGGAGGGTTGCTTACATGCCAGCTCAAAATCCCCTGGTAATGTTAAATTTGTTAGTTGGAACTCGCCAGATAATGAATCTGTACATTACGTGCTTTTATCAGCTTGCATGGACATAATTCTCCATCAGTTGAGACCCTAAAGTATAAATTTATTATGCCGCTTGTCACATCACTCCAATTTTTTATTTCACAATTTGAGACAGAAGTATGTCTTGCAAGGTGTCTTTTCAGGATCTCTGTTGACGGGATCACTACAAAGTACAACATCATTCACCAAAGAAGTATTCAAACATTAAAACCCCTTTTTTCTTCAATGTTAATTAAAATGAGTTCAGTAATTTAATTGGTATAAACTTTGAAAATGTCTTATAAAGTTTAACTAAATGTGGCTTTAAAATAACTGTAGAAATGTATTGGTCAGTTATTCTTATTTGAAAAATGACATTTAAAATTCTTACAAATTCATCATGTGTAATTAAATGCTTCTGTCCATATGTCTTCCTAGGAACATATTACTATTTGATGTCCCTACAAAAAAAATTAATATAAAAAAGGCATTGGTCCAAGTATTTATTTCAAAATTTAACATTTTCTGGAGCTTGGTAATAGGTTTTCACATTAATAAATTTGCTTCTCATGTCGATAAAATCATGCAGTTTTATGCCAATGGTCTGAACTTTTTGCTATTATTGAGGATGATGAATTTCATTAAACGTCTGTGAAGACTTTATCATTAGTTAATATAGCATTGTTATGCAAGAGATTCTAAGCATCAAATCTAGCTCATCTTCTCATTGACAGTTTACCGGAAAGTGATGTCACTTTTCACATGGGCAGGAGAAATGAAATATATCACTACTTAACCAAGGGCACAAGTATAATATCCCTAACTCATTTATTGATTGCTAAAATTTCTAACGTCCAATATTATAGAGAAATTATAAGGTAGTGTATAATCAGTGGCGACTCTAGAAACAATATATAGGGGGGGGGGGCACACAAGATACTACAGTAAAACTGGGGGGGGGGCATTAATAATTTCCACCATTAAATCATACCACTGAATGATACTTTTGTTATTGGACAATACAATACTTGATCATTCAACATGGGAAGCCTGAAGCCACAATTTAGTACGACTAATCCTTGAAATAAATATTATAGAGTAAACAACACAATACCTTAACTTTTCCACTACATGATTTCAGGGCCTAATATTCGACCCTGCTGCCGATATATATATATATATTAGATCCTGCTGTTGATATATATATATATTAGCCCCTGCTGCCCATATATATTAATATTAGCCCCAGTTGCCGATATATATATTAATATTAGTCCCTGCTGCCGATATATATATATATATATATATAAATATTAGACCCTGCTGCCGATAGCAGGTATAGATCAAGTGAAATTCACCTGTGATCTCAGCATTGAAGGTATATATCAAATAAACAGAATCAGACATACAAATCCTGTATTTGCAGGTACACAATAATAATATATGAAACAGCATTGCAGGTATAGATCAAATAAATAGATGGAAACAGCATTGCAGGTATTAATCAACTGAACAAGACTTATTAACCCTGTATTTGCAGGTATACATAAATAATGTATGGAAACATAGTATAGCAGATATGGATCTACAGAATAACACAAAAACCCAGCTTTGCAGGCACAGATCAATTGGAATCCACATAAAAACATGGCATTAAAGGTATATTTAAAACCCTCTAAATTACAGGCATAGATCACAGCTTGCACACCCCAAAGTCAGCTCTGGCATCCACACTGCCCACATAGAACCTGGCCAGCACCCAGATAACACACATAAGATTTGCCATCTTTGTCCCCAAATAGCCCAGCGCAAGTCAACTTTGTCCCCAAACAGCCTGGCCTGTGCCATCTTTGTCCCATATACACCCTGCCTGTGCCATCTTGGTCCCCAAGGCTCAAACATCCTGCTAGTGCCATCTTTGCCCTTCCACAATTATACATCTATGATACACACAAACACATTAACTCATGCTCTCCCTCATTCAGACAATTCATCCACATATTAACTCATGCTCTCTCTCATTCAGACAATTCATCCACACATTAACTCATGCTCTCCCTCACTCAGACAATTCATCCACATATTAACTCATGCTCTCCCTCATTCAGACAATTCATCCACATATTAACTCATGCTCTCCCTCATTCAGACAATTCATCCACATATTAACTCATGCTCTCTCTCATTCAGACAGTTCGTCCACATATTAACTCATGCTCTCCCTCATTCAGACAAATCATCCACATATTAACTCATGCTCTCCCTCATTCAGACAATTCATCCACATATTAACTCATGCTCTCCCTAATTCAGACAATTCATCCACACATTAACTCATGCTCTCCCTCACTCAGACAATTCATCCACATATTAACTCATGCTCTCCCTCATTCAGACAATTCATCCACATATTAACTCATGCTCTCCCTCATTCAGACAATTCATCCACATATTAACTCATGCTCTCCCTCATTCAGACAGTTCATCCACATATTAACTCATGCTCTCCCTCATTCAGAAAACTCATCCTTATATTAACTCATGCTCTCCCTCATTCAGATAATTCATCCACATATTAACTCATGCTCTCCCTCATTCGGACAATTCATTCACATATTAACTCATGCTCTCCCTCATTCAGACAATTCATCCACATATTAACTCATGCTCTCGCTCATTCAGACAATTCATCCACATATTAACTCATGCTCTCTCTCATTCAGACAATTCATCCACATATTAACTCATGCTCTCCCTCATTCAGACAATTCATCCACATATTAACTCATGCTCTCCCTCATTCAGACAATTCATCCACATATTAACTCATGCTCTCCCTCATTCAGACAATTCATCCACATATTAACTCATGCTCTCCCTCATTCAGACAATTCATCCACATATTAACTCATGCTCTCCCTCATTCAGACAATTCATCCACATATTAACTCATGCTCTCCCTCATTCAGACAATTCATCCACATATTAACTAATGCTCTCCCTCATTCAGACAATTCATCCACATATTAACTCATGCTCTCCCTCATTCAGGCAATTTATCCACATATTAACTCATGCTCTCCCTCATTCAGACAACTCAGCCTTATATTAACTCATGCTCTCCCTCATTCAGACAATTCATCCACATATTAACTAATGCTCTCCCTCATTCAGACAATTCATCCACATATTAACTCATGCTCTCCCTCATTCAGACAATTTATCCACATATTAACTCATGCTCTCCCTCATTCAGACAACTCAGCCTTATATTAACTCATGCTCTCCTTCATTCAGACAATTCATGCTCTCCCTAATTCAGATAATTCATCCACATATTAACTCATGCTCTCCCTCATTCAGATAATTCATCCACATATTAACTCATGCTCTCCCTCATTCAGACAATTCATCCACATATTAACTTATGCTCTCCCTCATTCAGACAATGCATCTCACTCATTCACACTTTACTTCAATTCAATATTCTTACTACCCTCTTTCTCACTATGTACCTCCACTCCCTCCCTTATCACTTTCTACCCCCACTCCCTCCCTTATCACTTTCTACCCCTTCTGCCTCCCTTATAACTTTTTTCCTCACTCCTCTTTCCCTACTCACTATCTACCCTCTCTCCCTTTGTAGTTCACTCACCTTTAAGTCCTGCGGCCGGAGAACGAGGCTTCCGTCTTCCTGCTCTGCCGCGGCGCGCGCTGCTTCACTGCTGGGCACCAGATATGATATCATATACCGGCGCTCAGCATGAAACACCGGCACCGTGATAGAGGTAGAGGCCTCGTGGAGGAGACTGAGGGGGGCCGTGGGGTTGCTAGGCGCCCCTCTCTCTCCTCCACATAAAAAAAAAAAAAGCGTTTGAGGCTGCCCGGGACTTAAAGTCCCATTGCGGGACTGTCCTGGGCAATCTGTTGGGTGGTTCCAAATTCGGCGGGGGGGGGAAACAGGGGGGGCAAGGAATAACCTAGGGGGGCTATTGCCCCGTAGCGACGCCACTGTATAATACACTGTATAATACATTCTTCTAGTCAACCAGTACATCATCATGAACAAATGTCCTTTAATAATAAAAAGATAAAGTGATAATCCATTGTTGACCACACCTCATATTAGCATATTCTTTGCTTATGTTCCAGAACTCCATCTGGTAAAATCAGTAGTTTCATTAGGGGCAAAGTTGCAGTACTTTGATAGCTTTGTTCGATCTCTTGTTTACTGGTACTCATCCTTGCATATAAATCAAACTCATTTTTCTCAACTTTCAACTTCTAACCATATGTATACATCTCCCCTGCTTCGGTTTTTGTATTCAAGTCACATTGTAAGCAGCCACATTATAATGCATTAGCCATATTCTATCTAGGATAAAATGTAAATATTGTAATAGCTAACTATTTTTAGGTTAAGAGCTAGAGGGAAAAAAGATATGGATCAATGTTAACTTTTCTTCCCATATAATATGGGGTGTGGTGGCACTTCTTGAGAACTCCTAGTTAATCACTCAAAGGCATGAAGGTTTGCAAAGCAGAAAGATTATGTATTTTTGAAAGTATATTCATTTATTGACGGTCCTCTATTTAAAATGTATTGTTATTACAATATTAGCAATATGGCATATATGATTACACCAACACTTTGAATTGTTGTTGGTGGTAATATTATTAATTTTGTTATTATTACATATATAACATATACACAAAAATAAAAATGCTTTTTACTTTGATTGTGGTTATTTTGTTAAGAATGCACATACATTTTACATTGCTGAATAGTATTTATAAAGTGCTGCCCCTTAAGGAATGTGGGGTATAAAGAAGTTACTCAGTTATACATCACACATCATGCAGGGGGCAGCCCTTTCCTTTTTGTTGCTTGTTAGTAATTTAAATGACTGATATGTATGATATGTATGAAATGGCTGATGTTGTCTCCCTAAGTTTGATGTTCAACCAGTTGTGGATAAGCATGTAATATGCAAAATATATGTGTATGTGCGTGTAAAAGTATGGCATGTTGTGAGTTCAAGGTGAACAAAGGACCCCTATAGTACTTAGAATGTTAATATATATGTATGGCAGTGTACCCCTCTAATTATTGTTAGGTAATAGATTGAATACCGTTACAAAAGGTTAATGTCTGTATGGGTGCTTAACAACATTCAGATATTTTATGTGTGTCGGGTCACTTTTATGATTCTCAAAAGGTTAATAGGACCTAGTAGGTTTGTTTGTATAGAAACGTGTGTAGCATGTGTTAACTACTATAAGATGGTTGAGAGGTTGATATATATATGGGTAGTTATCTTTATAGAGTTGGAAATGTTCAGGCTATTTTTAAATCCCAGTCTCCTCAGGATCCGATGCCATACTTGTTTCCTTATCTTTACTAACCCCATTTCTTGCCCCTCTTCTCATTCATTTCTTACATTCTAAATCTTACCCTTTCCTCGCACACATTTACCACACCCAAAATATAGCAACAATCTTATATGATTACATTTTTCAACTCTCCTCCAGTCTAATAGAACTTAGGCTTTACAGACACTTCAAGCTTTGATTTTATTAAATGTCTGAAGAGACCTAAAGGAGCATGAAACCTCCGTATATTCGTTATACATTTGTTTACTTATTTTGTCTCCTTATCCCACCATTTGTAGAGCAACTTGGAAACCATATCCCATAGTGCCAAAGGCTTGAAAGCTGGCCACATATTCCGGAAAAAAACATACCAACCATATACATGGTTCAACATGTTAATTTTGGTCATCATTTATTTTGTACCAACCATCTTGGCAGCTTACTGACCAGATGGCACCTTAGAAAGGGTGAGCCATCACTAGTTTTAGATGAGTGAAAATAACAAATGGGAGAATTCCAAAATCCTGTACAATACTTTCAGACGAAAATAAATGCCTGCTACCAAATTACTAATCATCTCCAGTCATTTACATGTACAAAGCAATGCAGAATGAGAAATGTATGTGATAGGCAACAATTTATCTAGTATATATTTTCATGAGAGCAATCTGCTTTTTTAAATTGACAATCTGCAGAGCTGGAAGTGTCTGAGCACAAGAGAGACACATCTGTATTCAGATAAAGTAAAAAATGATCTGTCATCATTAATAGCCAGGGGAAAGGCTTGGCAGCTCAGCCTGATTAAATGAGAGACCCCATCACCTTGACACTGAACACCGCAGCTGAAAGATGTAAGGAATGCATAGCTGTACTAAAAAGCCTAAATTTAAAAACAAATTATCTAATCATTTACTTTATTATCGGTAATTGTGAATGACAATTGGTTTAGATGGTGAATTTATGGTAATATGTGATTTTTCATACCTCCCTTGCATTAAATGCTGCATATAATACTGATGGCTACAGTATATGTGGTGTGAAGATTGCATAACTATTAAAATTATATATATATATAAGTGTTAGGCAATTTAAGGGATATCTGCTAAATTTAAAGAAATAATCACAGAAACCAATGCGGGTTTTTTTCTCAATAGTCTAAGTCACTCTGGGTGCTGCCTTGATAACTGTTTCCTTTGTTTACTTCAACTACTTTATACACATATCTGGGAACTTGCTGGGTTTGATCTGGAGTCTCTGGGTTCTGCTTTCCTGTTTCTTGCTCTGCTTCCCTGAGACTCTGAGACAGTTTCCTCAATATCCAGACAGGAGAATGGTGTATGGTCCAGGCCACTTCCTGCCCAAGTTCTGCCTTATCTATGCCTATGAAAGACTAACTTGGCCTTGCCCTGCCCCTGAACTAAGCCACTTATCCAGATGAAGGGAGCACTGGGTAACCAACCCTTGAAAGTTTTCAGGTAACTTTCTGCACATATGATCTTTGAACTTTTTTTGGGTTCTCTAAATTTCACATCCTTTTGGAGCAAACAGTGATTTGGGATACTTTTCAACTAACATTCCATACATTCTATATTTGTATATGGACCATAGGGTAACTTTCCAACCGCCTCCATGCTTCTCCCAGTTTTCAATTATTTGTGACGCATGTCATGGACCTTCTCTATGACTCTATGATTGTTGGCCATAGGATGATTTATTTTAACCTATTAATATTAGCAGTGCTATCTGAAATTATTATTTTTGGGGGTTTTATATATTTAATATATTTTAGATTAATCTGCTGAGGTTTCTTTTAATAATGATTTGATCAATTAGTTTAGTTTTATAAAATTACTTTCAATGTAATTGCTTGGGAAGTTAAAGCAAGGCTTTAGTTTTGTAGGGGTTGATTGATGAGGATTCATATAATTTGAAGGTTATATCTGACTACTATCATGATAGATATTGGTAAAGTCATGTAAGATTGCAAACCCTCCACTTCACATGTAATTTAACACAAAGAAGGGACCTCCGAAAGCCTCTAACATATTTTTTTTTATGCACACAAACCATTATGTAAACTAAAAGAAATAAAGAAACCATGCCAAAAAAGTTTGAAATAACTTTCTATTGCAACAATTTCCTTATTTGTTTTCACTATATTTTCGCACAGTATAATTAATCTCCCTCAAAGCAATTGGAATCAATGTGCATGGAAAAGTAAAACGTGGTTTGATTACAAAAGGCATTTAAAATATATGCCAAATTTTGTTTTTTAAGTGTTAATGAACTCTTTATTGAAACTTAATGTCTTCTGAAGAATGAAGTTAATGTAAAACTACAGAGTGTATTATTTTTCAATTACATTTTATTTTTTAAATTATAACTAAACTCACATTTATTATACACTTCACACTGTCAGTTTGTTCTTTAGTCATGGCCATTAAAATATATTGTATACATAATTATGCATTCAGTAACCTCATTTCTTTCTTAAATCTCAGCAAGTTTACTGATTTTGTGGCCAATTCTCTGTGATTTTTTATTGCTCACGAATAATATGTATTATACTTGAATACATGAAAGTTTAGTGTTGCTGGATCGACCATTTAAAATTAAGCAATTATGAATTCTGCATGACTGCTTAGGCTCGATCTTCAAGAACAAAGCAGCAATCCAATTCCAGAACCTTGAAATGAAGAAATGAGACATTAATGTGAGTAAGGGCATGGCCACAGCTGTATTACAATCCCCACCAGTGATAACCTGGAGGAGAGTATAATTTAAAAGAAGAAAAAAAAGTACAGAATTTTTCATTAGAGGGGCAAATGTTTAAAAGTAATATTAGGAAATATTTAGAGGGTACTGGATACATGGAATAGCCTTCCAGCAGAAATGGTAGATGTTAATACAGCTAAGGAGTTTAAGCATGCATGGGACAGGTATAAGGCTGTCCTAGATATAAGAAAATATCCAGATATGGGCAGGATTGGAATTGGGCAGACTTATGTGCTGACACATTCTGTGGTTCTATGTTTCTACACTATATAAAGAAAAGTGTTGGGACCATTATGCCAATCGGTGCTTTTATTACATTTCCTTCTAAATAAATAGACAAGAATATGAATAGAATATGTAGTTCATCCCCTCCTTGCCACTATAACAGCTTCCACTCTTTTGGGAAGGCTTTCCATAAGATCTTGGAGTGTTTCTGTGGGAATTTTTGCACATTCATCTAGTAGAGAATTTGTGAGCCCTGGTACTGATGCTGGATGAGAAGGCTTGGATAACAATGTCTGTTCCAGTTTATCCCAAAGGTGTTTGATGGGGTTGTGGTCAGAGCTCTGTGTGGGCCAGTCAAGTTCTTCCAAACCAAACTCATCCAACCATGTCTTTATGGACCTTGCTTTGAGCAGTGGGGCACAGTCATGCTGGAACAGAAAAGGGCCTTTCCCTGACTATTCCCATGAGGTTGGAAGCAAAACATTGTCCAAAATGTCTTGGTATCTCCCCTATGTCTGGCCTTGTTTTCGTGGCTTCACATAATTTGCCAAAATTTGGTATATTTGCAATTCATACGAATCCAAATGCATGTCTAGTAGTCAGCTTGTTAAGTGTATTCATAATTTAAGGTATTTTAGTCCATATGGTCAAGTCTGGCTTGGCTTGTACTCAGTTTATCAATATTCAATATTCATAGGTAACTATTCACTTAAGGGAGAACTGACAAGAGAGTTTGCAAGCCATAGTCTAAACTCTTGGCTTAACTAGTAGTATGAATAATGAAGTTAAACCCCAATCTCACTGATTTAATTGCGTAATATACAACTTTTTTCCCTGTAGCTGAATCTCCCTTATGTTAGAGAATAATCCATGCAATGAGATGATTTCAATGTATACTATTTTACATATTGTTGGACTGAACTTGTAAAACTTGTGAAATGTTTGTACCAATTGTAAAATTGTCAAATGTATGTAAAACAGGAACTATGGTCCAGTCTATTCCACCATATAATTCAGGCCACATAAGTATGCACATTGAACTTTTTGCCTTTTCTGGAAGTAATGTAGGCATTCCCTACCTGACAATTCTTTTTTTAAGAAATTAACTCTATGCCCACAGATATTTTACTATGCAGCTATCGGTAAAGGATAGGATTTCTAGGGTATTGTTTCTAGAAAAGTGGCGCAATGAAATGGATGAAATTCTACCACCTAATATTTCCAGCATGTGATTTTTTTTAACGATACCTGCACTTCCTAGTACTACTTCTGGGACCAATGAACCACGTAATGAATAACAAAGAAGCTGTCATAGATTCCACTTTTCATTCAATAGTTTTGTTGTATGACTTATGACTCATTATTATAAAGACATGTCCAGTAATGAAACTGGATATGACTGGTTTGTTTATCTGCTTCTTTTGCAATATCAAAATTTGCATAATTAAAAATGTTAAGAAATTGTAACAAGCAAACAAGTGAATTGCAATAGCCTTAAAAAATCATCCCACCTGTTCCAATAAAAAGTGTAATTATCTAAACAATTAGCTTTGTTCTACATAATACTGATTAGAAAATATTTGGACAAAGCCTGTCATCTGTGAGTAATAAAATATAATTAAAGAGGAAGTATTGCAAGAACAGTCATATAGTCATTTATTGCATTGCCGATTTAGTTCAATGTTTCAATGAAACAAAAAACAGTGACTTAAATGGGTAATTATTAATTAAGAGGTTACCAGTGTTTTTTTTATATAATTAGACTGATATCAAACTCTTGTGGCTCAGGGCATGAATCAATTGTAGAATTGTAGAATACAGTAATTTGATTAGCTAAAAGATACTTCTGAACAGTCCCATTATTTTGCAAGACATCCCTGATTTTGGGATAGTCTCACTATCCCAGGTAGGTGCCCCACTTTTGTGGGTAGTGGGAACCACGGGCCATTTTGGAGAATGACCTCCCTCGACTGGCCCAGCGAGGTGAAAATCTCCCTGGGCCAACTTCTACTTTGCACCTTTGTGATGCTAACTAGAGTCACAAGGTCACTATTCGTGTTAGGTGGGTAAAAAACTATGCTTCCTATCCAACACACTTCTAGGAGTGACTAATCCTGACCCAATCCAGGACTAGAAGTCCATCCTTCTATTAAGCGAAATGGAATGAATACAGTCGCACAGGAATATTACAGAAAGCACTTTTGTTTACTTCTTTCCATGGAAATCAATAAGTGAAAGATGTAACAAATATAGAATGTTCTTAAAAGATTTTGGCTCAGAACTCAAAATAAATAATAGAATAAGAAAACTGGTTTTGTGCATAGTTCTCAGATTGATATGACACGATATGAGTCGATTATGTTTCGGTCCTGCACATGTAAGATATAATAAGGAGTAAGCATCTTATGTATGTTGAACTCTCTGTCCTACACAATTCTACTCTATGCCGTGCTTGGATAAACCAACAGGTTTATGCAAATGAGGGATCCTATGTATCAGTGGGTTAGGAATCTCTTTCTAGCCATTGCTCATTGCTCAGTAATTGTACTTCCCTACTGTTCCTATCGTTGCACTATATTATATTATTGATTCCTGTGTACCAAACTGGCTATTCCTTGGACCTTGCTGACCTCCTATGCCCCTGACCTTGGAGACTAAATGGCTCTCTCTTGATTCTCGTGTACCGCCCTGGCTATCATCTCTGGACTCCGCTACCTCCTTGGACTTATCGTGTACCGACTTTGGCTAGTGACCCGACTCCGCTTTTGGACCTTGCCCACTAAGTGCCTTGTGCTGGTTCCTGTGTCCTGCATTCTGGACTCAGCTACACTTGTCTACCTGCACCTGACAGTAAGACAGGATGTTTCTGTGTAGAGGCAAGTGTGAAAATTTGTGTATATGTACAGGTTTATGGGCAGGTGTTTCTAAGGTTAGTGTATATGTGTGTATATTGTAGTCTATATATTATTGTTACAGTTTTATGCCTAAAGGGTATAAAATGAATAAAGTGTGCGTCTGAGCCAGACTGAGATAAGCCCTGACTGAGTGGAGACCTGGGACTCTGTGAGGAGGCCACTTTGGGTTCAAACTGGGTGCTGTGTAAATCATGTGGGTGCAATCTGGTTGCTGGGGAAATTTCTTGTGGGTGCAATTTGTGTGCCAGGACTGGCCTTTGGGGTGTGTGACCTGTACATCTCCACAAAATATGGTATTAAATACAAGGGGAAAATGTTTGCTCCACAATCTACACTTATTTATTACAAACACGTACAATCATGGGCGTACGAACCCCTTAAAATCTGGGGGGATAGACTTTTTCCCCATCAGATACCCCCTTCTTTCTTCCCATCAGATACCTCTTTCCTCACTATCCACTACTACAAGTACAATAATATATAACTTGAAACACTGGTAAAAATAATGTATGTTTAATACATTAAATATAGGAAAAAACGGCTAATCTTTGTAACAAAAACCATTTTTTTAAATATTGAAAAATTGGACCCTAGGCAAGCATTTCCTTGGGCTCTCCTCCACACTCCCTAGCATACAATCACCCCCTCCAGTCCCACACAAAAAAAAAGTATTTGCCACAATGACTGCATATTAGGGGTGGACTGTGAGAGTCAGTGGTAGTCTTACCTGCTTCTGACCCTAACGTGACATTGAGAGGTCCTCTCCAAATAACCATCCCCAGAGTCCATTAGTCATTCACTAAGCCATACCTCTCTTTTATTTATGCCCTGTAGTTCAGGTATCGATCAAATAAACACCACATGTAAACAGCACATGCATGTATAGATCAACTGAATAAGACATACAAACCCTATATTTGTAGGTATACCTAAATAATGTAGGGAAACATAGCATAGCAGGTACAGATCAACAGAATAACACACAAACACAGCATTGCAAGTATCTGGAAATCACATGTAAATTCAGCATTAAAGCTATAGATAAAACCCCCTAAATTAAAGACATAGGTGCACACCCCAAAGGCCAGCCCTGGCATCCACATTGCCCACGTATCACCTGACCAGCACCCAGATAACACAAACAGATTACAGTCCAGAGTGAGCCATCTTTGTCCCTAAACAGCCCAGCATGAGCCAACTTTGTCCCCAAACAGCCCACTCTGTGCCATCTTTGTCCCATAAACACCCTGCCTGTGCCATCTTGGTCCCCAAAGCTCAAACACCCTTCTTGTGCCATCTTTGCCTTTCCCTAAATCACATCCATGATACACATATCCATTAATGCATTCTGACAAATAATTCAAGCAATTCATCCACACATTAATTCATTATCTCACTCATTCACACAATTCACCCACACATGGATTCATTCTCTCACTCATTCACACAATTCATCCATATGTGGATTCATTCATTCTCTCTCACTCTTTATTTCAATATTCTCACTACCCCCATTCTTACTTTCTATCCCCCTTTTCTCACTATCTATCCACTCCCCCCCTTTCTCACTATCTACCCCCCCCCTTATCTACCCCCCCTCCCCTTATCTACCCCCATCCCCCCTCCTTTGTAGTTCACTTACCTGAAGTCCTGTGGTGGGAGTCTCACTGCTCTGCCACGGATCGCATGGCTTCACTGCTGAGCACCGCTCTCTCCTCTGTCTGGGTGCCATACAGCTTTTCAATTGGGGGGTACACTGGGGTGGATTTCCTCATTATGGGTCCCTCCTGCATGATTTCCTGGGGGGGGATCAGTCCCCCCTAGTTCCTCAGCCCATGCTTACAATACACTTTTAGCGTCTTTGTTTAACATACTATTGTCTATAGTTTAATCTGAATCCCCCTAGAAGCCAAAAATGTAAAGGCTGCTTCCTCAATTTAAATTCAAAATGCATATCCTTGGGTGGTAATGGGAGGAATTAATTATTTTCTTGTGAAACTATCCTGGTATCTATTATAAAGTAGCTACATTTTAGTACTGGAACATAAGCTTTTGTATATAACAATGCTTTAAAAATTGTCATTAAAAAGTCGTAGCTGGTTCTATGATTTTTTTCCAAAGATTCAACATGAACAGCTTCCACTTATACTTTAATTTTTAATCTCTTAGCTGAGAAATAACTGATTTCCTTTTTGCAAATTACATTTCTGGCTAGAAAGGAACTTTTTTTTCTTGCAGCTACTTCACATTCTCACCTAAAGATTTGTTTCTCAATGAGCACTTTTTTTGGGTTCATTCTAGAGATTAAACTATAATCTGCAATATTCATATGGTGTTATAAATAGGTTGTATTAAAGCCTTAAATGAATTTTGCTAATATTTGAAAGCTTCATATTTTCATGAGGTTTATTCAACATGAAGTTGTTTTATGTTTTAGTAATGTTTACGCTTAATTATTTATGAGGGTAAAAAAGGTAAGAAATTGAGTTATGCATTAAATAACATTATTAAAGGGAAAACATCTATATTTTCTAGTCTGATTTTTTAGAAAAGGTAAATGTATTTAGGACGTAGATAATGTGCCGTGGACATAGGAGCAACCACACAAAAACATTTCTGCTGGGTTTTAGCAGTGCTTCAGCACTGGAGACTCTGGGTCAGTTTCCTAAATCTCTGGGCATTAGCATTTGGTTTAATCTAGTCCTCTTCTTATGTTCTGCCCACTTCTTGTCTACTCCCTGCTCACTACTGCCTAAAACATGCCTACTTCTTGCCCACGGACATTTAACTGAGGCTAGGCCCATCCCTGAATGAGGCCATGCCTTCAGAACAGTCGGATCTTCCAGGAGGATGAGGTTCCCAGGTATGCACATCATTGATTAAAAAACAGCCAGGTTTGTATTGAGTCCTAGAGTCAAAAATGAGCAATTCTGCTTTCTACAGAACTGCTGTCTATCTCAGCGATGGCGTTCCTCCAAAGGTGTTCATATACTGTTGCGCGCCTGTGGAGGACGTCTTGTTAACCTGAAGACTTCACACATGCGCCGTTCCTATACGGCCCTCCATCTCTCCAAACAAACCTGTTTAATTTATTTATTCGCCAATCTTTCCGATAACCCTAAACATCTATTTTCTACCTTTAACACCCTTCTCTGTCCCACAGCACCCCACACACACTCCAATTTCTCCGCTCAAGAGCTTGCCACCAACTTTAAAAACAAAATTGACACCATCAGGGATAACATCCTCCGCCATGGTGCTAATCATATGTTACCTCGACCTTCCTCCTTGCCACAAGCCACTCTCACCTGCTTTAGTACAGTCACTACTACTGAAGTTTCTGGGGTGCTCTCATCCTCCCACCTCACCACCTGTCCTCTCGACCCCGCACCTTGACATCTCTTACCATTGCTTCTTAGTGTCCTTACCCCAATCCTAACCAATATCATTAATTTTCTTTTTCTTTGGTGTATTCCTATCTTCATTCAAACATGTCATCATTTCTCCCATCCTAGGAAAACCTACCTTTAAACACACATCCCTATCTAACTACTGTCCAGTTCCCTTCTCCCATTAGCATCCAAACTGCTGGAACGACTAATTTATGACCAATTAACTAATGTTCTATCATCAAACTGTATGCTTGACCCTATACAATCTGTACAACCATGACCACACTCACTAAAATTACTAATGGTCTTCTTGCAGCTAAAACAAAAGGCCACTTCTCACTACTTATTCTCTTGGACCTCTCCGCAGCTTTTGACACAGTTGACCACCCTCTCCTCCTACAAACCCGCCATGATCATGGCATCTGTGACACAGCTCTTTCCTGTCTTAAATCTTCCCTCTCTAACCATACTTTTAGTATCTTACTAACTGTTACTTGCTCCCCTCCCCTACCGCTATCTGTTGGTGTTTTTCAGGGCTCAGTTCTTGGACCTCTAATCTTCCCCAGAATCTTTTTCCTCAGACAACTGGTATATTCCTTTGTCTTCAAGTACATACCACCTATATGCAGACGACCTTTCAGGAATTACATCATAATGGTGACCCATTACCTAAAGCTCAAGATTTCCAAGACTGAGTATATGGTTATGCCGTCATCCACTCTGACCACAATTCTTGAGATATCTCTTACTGTTGACAACTCCACTATCCAACCGACAGACCAAGCTCGCTGCCTTGGTGTCACACTTGATCTGCCCTATCCTTCATTCCTCAAATCCAGCCCCTTACCAAATGCTGTCGCTTTCACCTAAAAACACCTCCCAAGTTTGTCCATTCCTCACACAAGAAGAAACAAGAATATTAATCCACTCCATTGTGATTTCCTGCCTGGACTATTGCAACTCCCTACTTACTGGTCTCCCCATCTCCTGCCTTCACCTCTCCAATCCTTCCTTAACACTGCAGCTAGATTATTTTTTCTCTGTCACCGTTCCTCATATGCTGCTCCACTATGCCAATCACTCCATTGGCTCCCCATACCCTTCAACATCAAATTCAAACTTCTGATCCTGACCTACTTCTGACCCTGACCTAGCCCTCAACCCTGCACCCTCTACATCTTTACCCTATTATCCAATTAAACCCTTAACTGCTCTCTTTGTTCCTCTCATAGCTTGCATCTCTCTTTCCCTGTCATTACCTTTTCCCACTTCCGCATTCAGCATTTCACCTGCGTTGTACCCCTTTTATGGAATTCCCTTTCCAGTATCATCAGACTTTCTCCCCCATACCAAACTTTCAAAAGCTCTCTGAAAACCCATCATTTTTAGAAGCATACAACCTTTCCTCCTAACACACTCAGCCATCATTCTAATTAAGCCATCTGACTGATCAACAACCTCAAAAGATCATCTGGATCCTATCACCCCCATCCAAGCAATCCTATTGTTTCACCTCCCATCAACCTCTGACTATATTGTAAGCTTCTACTTTTGTACCAGTTAATTATTTTGTGTGACTTTAAATTATTCAATGAATCATAACAGCGCTATCTGCTGGCACTATATAAATAAATGTAATGCAATGGTCCTTTGTGAGGGTTTCCTATTTATCCCAATACAGAAAGAACACAGAAAACCATAACCTTTATTTTATCCAGAAACCAATGACAATTGTTTCCTATGAAGAAAACATCGTAATGCAACAATCAGGAAAAAAAACGACCTATGCTTCATATGGCCCTCATTTGAAATACCTGTTCTGCATGTATAGCACTGGTTATAAAGTTCCCTCCAGAGAATAAATAGCACTGAAAACATGTAACATTATGACTATGTTTAATTAACTGTCATTTTGAGTTGTAAGGAGTGGAGACTATTTACAAATATTTCTGATTTCATAAAGAAAATACATTTGATGGATGAATAATGTCTGGGGGAGCTTCATGTTGGGGTATGACAATAAAATAAATCACCAGTAAATATATTAATTTTGATGGCAAATGTATCAACTGCACATCATAGTTATGGTGATATCAGTGAGATGGATGATCTTTCCTGGTGCAATGAAAGTTATAATAAATGATTTAAAACTGTAAAAGTAATCATTTAGAAATTAAGGTATGTGTTTTAGGGCAAAATAAGAGGTACAGTTCAGAGCAAAAATGCTAAATTTTGAAGAAACATTTGATTCATATATATGGTCAGTGTTTGAAATGTATAAGATAAATAATAACTATTATTTGTATATATAGCACCAGCAGATTATATACTTACACATGTAAACATTGATCTATTTGTTAAAAAATAAATGCTGACGATAAAGGTTTCCTATTATATTGTATTTGGGATCATTTCCATAGAACAGAAAAATAATATCCTAGAACAGGAAAAGTAAAGATAGTGAAAACTGTGATACAGAACCTAAACAATGGAAATTTAGCCGCATCATCACTTGAAGTAAATCAGATACATGCTCTCAATATATGCTCTCAAGAAAATAAATGTATGTATAAAATGTAATATTGCATAACCTGCAAGGCTCACTAATGTGTCATGAGATTGGACTGAAAAAATGCCCTGCATAAGGTAGAAAAAAATCCCTTCCTCCGATATAACACGTTAATAGAGCTGTTCATGTGCAAATGTACATATTCAGCTCATTGCTTCTATTTCTTTCCCACAAATCTAAATCGCTTGGGAACACAGCATAATTTCAAGAGGCAAGATGAAATTTACATGTTGAAACACTATTCTAGCTTGCTTTTTCAAGTTGACTTTGTTTCATCAGCAACTTGGGAGCTAATTAATCCCTTAGTTGCCGTTAATTTTCAACTCTGTATGACTTGAATGTTGGCAGTATTAAATATATGAGTTGGACAGTGTATTCATTTTCTAAACTGAGCTATTGACTACTCATGATAAATTCCCCATATCAGCATTTTTGACCTGCAGTGGGGCCTTTAAATCTAGCGATTAACTTAGTCCTTGGTTTGTTGCTCTGAGCAACTTGAAAATTTGTTTTCACATCTGTGTGGAGTATTCACTGTTTATTTGGGACTTTCTCAACAACAAACAAATTTAAATAAATGGGTTGTTATTTACTTATATAACACTCCAGTTATATGTTATGGCTTTTCTCAGAAATAACTGATTGTGATATTGTTTGTCTATATGATATCGATAGTAGATATATGCATTTTTTTTGGTTCGGTTTATGCCCAATCAGTTTCGGGCAACAAATCTTTTTGGTCCCTGCCCATTCGATTCAGCTGAAAATTCGGGGACATTTCATGATTGGAGGATCAGGTGAGAGGACATCACCGCAAGCGCTGCCATTTTGGTAGAAGTTCCCCTCCCGTTATGTCCACTGAGATGTGGATAAAGATAGCAAATTGAAGAGACAAGAGATGAGAGAAGAGAAGGGAGAAGAGAAGGGAGAAAATAAAAGATGAAGAAGAATATGCAAAAGCAGAAGTGGTTGGTAGAAGTGGAACCAGTCGGTAGAGAAAGTAGGGAAACATTTAGAGAGCGATTGGAGGATTGGGGATAGGACGTCAGATTGAGGATAGAAGGGAAAAGAGAAGAGAAGAAAGAAGAGAGGAGAGATGATAAAATAGAGAAAAGAAGATGTGGAAGCAGAAGTGGTCAGCAGAGAAGGTGGGGAAACATTAAGAGAGCATGAGAATGACGAAGAATGAGAGTGAATCTGGTAATGAATTTGTAATGAATTTCGGACAAAAATGTGAAGTTTTTTGCTTCATTTTTGGGGCTTTGTATGAATCACCAAATTTACCAAAATTCTAATAATAGTTTGCACTTCAGGTGGAACAAAAGGTATGTGGGTATTAATTTTATGTTTTTATAAATTGAATTATGCCCGTACTATATTTTCATATTAACTAATGTTTAATGGGTAACCTATATCTTTTTTTTTTACAATTTGTATCAGTGCTGTTTTTTCTTTTTAATAGTTCTAATTTCTACATGATATAAAGTTTTCAGACAGCTGCATATTAGTCATTTGTATATGTTCTACCTCTATTATATCAGTTCAACCTACTAAACAATTACTGCGCCACATTATAATGCACCATCTATTAAACAAAAGAACGCCTTGGTCTTAATCACCCATATCCCAGTCTTTTGAGCAAAGGTTTAATTAGAAAAAAACAAGATAAGTCACCTGTAGTACAACATGACTACTTATAATGGCTCCAGGTCTGGAAAAAGAATTTTATTTCAACAAGGTGATGCTACGCTACTATATAAAGCACTCAAATGCTTAAAGTTAAATATTTTCTTTAAAAAAAAATGTGTGTGGGATCACTTGAGACTACCTCAGCTTTCTTAGCATTGTCATTTTGTTTTAACTTGCAAATGTCCCCATGCAGTTTGACCAATGGCTAATTATATTCAGTCGTATAAATTTTTGCTCTGTCCTGTTAATTCTGCCTTCATGGAAGCTCTGTCCATTTCCCTATGTATCCATGGCGCACTTTTTGAAATTTGTTATTCAAATTTCCTATATTCATTCAGAAACTGAATTTTAACATGACACTGTACAGCAAAATCCTGTACCACAATAAATATAAATAATACAATGTCCTATATCCCTCGTGTGAGAAAAATGCTCCTTGCATACATATCCATTCACCATTTAAGGTCAGAAATCAGATGAATTGTGGTTAAGCAAAGAGAAGAGAAACAGAACAAAATGATTTGCAATGGTTGTCAACGGTGATGAAGGTGAAACAAGGATTTCACCTTGAGAGTTCCGAGGGATATGAATATGTGGTGATGGAAAGGATAAATGAGAAGCCAATGCAGTTGGACAAACACTTGTCCAGAGAGACATGACAGAAGCTATTAGAATTCACTCCACAGTTCTCATTTTCACACCAGCACAGAGAGGGAACGTTAAAAGCTCATGTAACAGGCTATCAATGAAACTTAGACAGTTTGGGCAGTACCCTCCACAGTACATTCAGTGTTATGGATTACCACGGTGATGGCTTTGATGTGAATTCCAATAAAATACTTGATGGAAAATAACTTAGTGTTCATGGTTCTTCTGCTTTCTGCATTAGCCTGGTGCTGCCATTGTCTTTCTGTCAACACGTCTTTGCGATGAATTATTAACAAATTAAAGTGAAACCTGGTGTTATTGGATAACACATTTTTGATCAATTTTGCATAGTAATTTTAAATGCTCCTAGCATACAAATAAACTGTTTGCTCTATTGATGTCTTTAAATAATGACGGTTCTACTAAGATCTATTGCATTGGAAATGTAATTTGATAACCCTGCTAAAAACACATACAAGGACAGCATAACTATATTTTCATCGTATTACCTGGAAAATACAGAAAATGGCTGTTAGCAGGTGGTAGGCAAAGACGTGAATGAAGTGTTCTTCTAATATTTACAGAAATGTATATTTTACTTAGAGATTTCATGGTTAATTGCTAAGTATCATTACAGTGGCCTTCACTTAAACAAATCTAATCAGAAAAAATATATATACACATTTTATATATTTATAAAATGCAATTAAAAGATCTAGTTTAATGTTTTTATAGTACATGTATTATGCATGTGGAAATTTATAAAACAGGATTAATGTAATGTATGTTTGTAGCAAGTGGAATTGTGATTGTAACAGAAGAAATTAAACTCACTTGTGCTTTATGTGCAAATTGCTCAAGTGAGCTATGTCATGCCAATTTGTATAGTGTATACATAAATTTGCTACCTGGTAGAGATGGTATGGCCAATTTCAGCATGAGAAGGGTTCACTTGATTCTATATGAATGTGGTACCCAAAGGTTTTACAACATGGATTCCTCTTGATGCTGCCTAATCTACCATATGCCTGTATCCCCTCATAGATATTGGATTCTTTTGATATGCTGAGTGAATATTAGCAGTCAGGAGACCATTTCTTCCAGGGTCATATGTAAAACATATATCAATAATTACCCCAGATTAATAATCTTGCCTCTTTTTGTGCATATTTAGAACAGGGACAGCACACCCTATACTACAGAGTACAAATATGGCTATCACAACTTAAGCTGTTTGGAAGGGATTGTGAAGTTCATGGTATTAAGTCATAAATTGCAAGTGTGACATATCTAGGGACTTCATAAATTGCAAGTAGTTAATACAAACGAGAATTATATCCCGACCACAACACATCTCCTGCAAGGCATTTAGCTGGGGCCGCAGGGGAAGGGGCAAATGCACATGGGAGGATTCTGCAGAATGCATTAGCAAAATGGATACCACAAACATTTAAAGGGACAATACCGTTTTCATAACCATTCAAATGAATATGATGGCTGGAGTGTCTCTTTAAGTTGGCCGAATGTGTGTGGCATTTTGCTTATATACAAAATAGATGAATACTTACCAGCGTTTAAAGTTGTAGATATATCATTCGGGTTATGCAATCCTCCAATTTTTTGATATTATCTCTATTTCATGAAATATGAATTCTTTAGATTAATATGTCTGGCTTTTCAAAACACTATTACTGATTTGTATTAGACCAAACACACATGAATTTATGTCTTATCCATTTTGATGGATTTTTACATTTCAAAGAAAACAGTACATTAGTTTCTTTATTGAAAAATAGGAGTCAGATGAAAGACTCTGGACTTTGGTGGAAATTGGAAAACATTTTCTGAATACTAACATATAACCCAAAAAAACCTATTTTTTCTTCTTTTGCAAGCAATAAGATTTGCAATTAAATTTTAATAATAAATAATAAAACTTTGCTAAAAAACATGAATAGATCTTGCAAATGGGATGCTACTAAAGTGCAGGCTGTGACCTTAGCTAAAATGTAGTAGATTTAAAGAAGTAAAAATCGGGCAATTACTGTTTGATTACATTAAATTTTAATTTAATTTGCTAATAGATAAACTTTAGCTATGAGAATCATTGGGGGAAAACTGTTCTATAGGCTTTGCAGTCATACTGGTGGGCTAGATATGAGTAGAAAATGTCCTGTACCAAAGATATTCCCTAGCTATTCAACAGCATTGGAAACCCAGAGCATGAGTGAAGCAACAGTAAGCAAAAGCAAGCAGGCAAGAGAGATATTTTGTTACCCGGTGTACAGAGAGAATGAATGTTTCACAAAAGTAAATCATGGATTAAGAACATCAGTAGAGATTGTATGAAAAAGGAGGTAGGGTGAAGGGATCAAGTGATGAAAGCCAAATCCCATTTTGTTCATATACTGGAGCACTTGACTCTTGTTAACATGATTATATATAAAACAAAAAAGGCAGTGCTTTGGGCATTTTTTTTTTGTTGTTGTTATTGGTCATTCTCACTCTTCTCTCCTTTATCCCCTCCCTTATCCACAAAGATCAGGTCGGTTTCGTGCCTGGGAGAGAGGCCAGGGACAACTCCATTCGCGCACTTAACCTCATCACATACGCTCACACGCATAACATTCCATACGCCTTGGTCTCTATGGACGCCGAAAAGGCGTTTCATAGGGTGTCCTGGCCCTTTCTATTCCGGGTCCTGACTAAACTGGGTATTCATGGTCCTTTCCTTAACCAACTCACTGCTCTATACACCAATCCATCTACACACATAAAAGTCAATGGCATCCTCTCGGATGCCTTGCTTCTCCGGAACGGCACGCGACAGGGTTGCCCCCTCTCCCCACTACTGTTTATTCTAGCTATGGAACCCCTGGCTCAGGCGATACGCGATAATTACTTGATTACAGGCTTAACCATTGCAAACACCTCTCATAAAATTGCTATTTATGCGGATGACATGTTGTGCATGTTAACCAACCCTCATCTTTCTCTGGCACGGGTTATTTCAGAACTTACCCAGTTTACCGCCCTGTCCAATTACCAAATTAATTTGCAAAAATCCGAAATTTTAGGCATAAATATCCCTGCTGCCTTGCAGTTGTCTATGACTCGCTCCTTCCCCTTCAAATGGCAAGACACAGCCTTTAAGTATTTAGGTCTCTGGCTCCCGGCTGACCTCTCCCAAATTGTTAAGTATCTCTCCTTAGTGTCTTCATACTTCAGATGCTGCCCCTTTAACCTCCTGGCTGTGAGTGAAACTGTCTTCCCACATAGATGTCTGTCTGCTTTCACCTCACTGGAACACTCTGGGTACTTGCTGTCTCACTCAGGAAGCATACAGCACCATGCTGTATTCTCTGCACACTAGTACTTCAACTCCACACTAAAGACAGCGGGCTTACTTCAAGCCTGCTTACAGGGAAGAGAGGTGTCTGTATGTCCTGCTTCTTCACTCCCCTGCTTAGCTCTCTTCTTGATCAGTCTATGCCTCGTTTAGCATTTTAATGTTTTATTATTATTATTATTATTATTAACTTCCCCTCTCTCTCAGTACTGTAGGTCCCATTCTGCTCTCTCCTGCTTGCTTCTATTAAATTGAGAAGTCTCCCTCAACAGTTTGTTTCCACTCTGCTTTTAGTTCCCTGGCCAAATGTGCTTTCCCCCTACATTTATTTATATAGCACCAGCAGATTCCATGGAGCTGTGCCATTTTCTGCCATGCCATGATCATTTCTGGCTGTGAGTGCACCGTCTTCATCTCACATGCCTTTACCAGGGGATTTCCATTGGAGATTTCCACAATCCCTTTTTCCCTTCTGTCTGTGTCCATCCTCAGTCTCTCCATGTCTGTTCTGGTCAGTCACATGGATCCTGTATATGATTTTTCTTTTGGAAAATGTAATGATTTTGTTGGAGGGAGTTGTAGATCAGTTGTATAGCCTCTCAATCAGAAGTGGTAGAGTTTAGTAGGGTAATGGAATTTAAACATTTGCCAGGAAATCGTATAGCTGCCCTGAAACAAAGACAAGGACGGTGTTAAGAAACACACAGGCTAGATGGGCCCAATGGTTAATATTGTAATTCAATCTCTCTGTCTGTTTGTTTTGGAAGAAAACATGGCCAATGTAGTCCCACAGGGTACCTCACAACAGCCAAGGGAGTGTGGCACCACAATATCGCTTAAGAATATTGGCACCTTAATTACAGTAACGTCTTTAACACTGTCATACTTTCCTTAAATAGAGCAAGAAATGATTGCAGCCCATCCATGGACACTGGCTAAAGAGAAGACTTAGCCCTTCATTAAAGGTAAGACCTTTTCACTTAACAAAAATCATCTTCCCCGTGTAGGTTGCAGGTTGTATTCTAATGGCCTTCCCCACAAACACCACCCTGAGCTGATTGTTTTTGGTGGCAATTGAAATAAAATCCTTTCCCTTAGATATACTTGTTAGTCCCCAGGTGCCTGTTGGTGTTGAGGACCTGCTTATCGCAAGGTTGTAAGATAAGCATTTAGTGTCATTGTCTAAGACAAGATTTGGTCAAGATCTCATAGACAAGAGAGATATGTTTGGCTAATATGTCAAGCTGTCAAACACCCTGCATTATGTTAAGACTACAGTTTCATTGGAACAGGAAAAGACCAAAATATTAAAGCTTCTTCTTTCTGAGGTTATCCCCAAAATGCTTCCATACTTTCAGTTTTTAAACAAATGCAATAATTACAAGAAAATATAAAATTCAGGTACTGTTGACGCGCACAGCCGGAGGCCTTTCTTATGCCTTTTTAGCACAATTCCCCTGTCTTTTTTTACCACTTGTTTCTGTCTTCTTTTTTTAAGTCATCATCCTCTCCCTTTTTTTTTTTTTTAGTCGATGGGTATCAATAACTCAGGTCTGAAATTTTAGATACAAAATTATATGTGAAAATCATACCATTCTAGCATTTTGAAAATGGTTCTATTGCTTTTGTGTTTACCAAGTAAAAAAGAAAGAGCGAGTGCCATTAAGGTCTGTGATGCTCCTGAAAGCTGCATGGTCATCTATGCATCGGGCTATTGTCTGAGCCAGTGCACTATTGGGTAAAAGAGGGCTAGGTGGTAAGGCAAATTGCTTGCCTCAATAGAACAGCCTTTTAAGGTGGCTCATTAACTTGTTTTCTTTTTTTGCTTTACAAGCGACAGTGGTGGACACATAGATTTGGCAGAGACCCTGACAATGATGAGAAGATATGACATTCTAGGACATGCCGTGAGCCCTTGCAGCTGGTAAGACTAACTTGAACTTGCGATCAGGGGCAAGATGGTCTGTAGTTGTGCAAGCATTTGCAAAACCACCATTGTGTGTGGCCACAGAGTGTGGAACCATCCTTTGAGTGATCCTTTCAACCAGTGAGTATGAACATGTAGGTTTATTTTTATTAAGTACCAACACCGTCTGTGCAGCTCTCTCTCCATGTCACCCTTCTGTCCCTTCCTCCCTATCTACTGCTCATAGTCCCTCCTCTTTCTCTTGTTCCCTTGATACAACTGCTTCTTTGCCTCCCTGTTTCATTCCCCTTTTGTATGCTTCTCTCTTTGCTTAATTCCGTAACGTTCTTTATAATCTACAATTATACAATCTTAAAAATGTCTTATTAAGTGTTCAGTAGTGCAGGTGTAATAGCCAGCTCATGCATTAAAATTGCATGCTTTTGTCAAAGGGATTTGGGTCACTCTGCCAGCATCAGCCAATGAAACCATGCACCCCTCATACCTTGGAGTCCGGCCTTCAGGGTGGTTGGGGGTTATTCGGATCTTACTGGAATGTGGCTTCCCTTTCTTGCTAACCTTTATTTCTTTTTCCCTCTTTCGCGGTCAATGCAGGACGAGCTGCTACGTCGATTTGGAACAACTGTTGTGCCCTGGAGAACCTGCTCGAAATCCTTTGGCAACGCACAGATTGATGAGAAGCTGGATGAGAAAATCATCTATGAAGCGCATTATGCTCGTCAGAAAGGCATGTTATAAGTTGGTCCTCCACAGTCTACGCAACATGAGTAAAAATGTTACAAATGCTAAAATGTTAGATTTGATTTTCAGGGAGCAGGGATAGTGAGACCTGAGGGATAAGACAAGCAGTGTGTCCTGCATCAATTGTCTATTTTGCCACATTAACGGCTCGGTGGAGTTTGCTATCCCAGTTTGGAGGTAATGGAAGTATGGAAAATACTACACCCAATCACAAATGGAGTCTTGCTGAGCCAATAGAGACGCAACTCCCACCTACGAAGTGACTTGACCTGGCACATTAAGGAATTTACCATTTTGTTTTGTTTTTTTATGGAAATAAAATGAATCATTTAAGTGTGTATTTTTTTTTAGATTACTTTGGTATGTAGTTGTCACTGTCTGTACCTTTAGAGGGAGGCTATAGAAAATGTTAATTTGGTTAGTGAACCAGCTTGGTGAAGCCTTCTGCTTTCCCTCCTCCAGTGTGAGGATTTGTGGACTGTTGTACAAAAGCAAACATAGGGGTTTAACTTGAGTGAATTTGCAGCTCTGGGCAAAATAGTCCTGGCTATTTGTGGATTGTTGCTATAACAAACTACCTCAATATCAGAAGCAAGTCTGCGCCAGAGACCTGATTTAAACTCCTTGACTTTGCTATACATTGTAATTGCCAAATTATTAATACGCTGTGTAAAAAAACTGGGCTGGCCCTGTATAATGCATAGCTAAATCAATGAGATATCGCTGGAAAATCCCTGACCTTTAAATTATATGCTATGCAGGAGCAGCTCAGCTCTTCTAGCAAGAGGAACCTGTAAGTATGTGCCCTATGGACTCTCCCGTCAGCCCTCCTTCAAGGGAATACACTCCAATTAAGGCTGCTGAAGGCTTTCTCCCGCCTGATGAGCCAAGACAGGCTTATCCTAGTCAATCAGCCTGGTAAACCTGGGCTGGCTGCTGATTGCTGGTTGCTGGAGTCCGCTGGAGTCCTAGGCTCAGCCAATTAGGGGCTGCCCCTCAGCCCTAGCCACCTGATTGGTGGGCGGTATCACCTGACCAGGGCTGACCAATCAGAGAGAGGGGAACCTGGGCCGGCTGCTGATTGGTTGCTGATGTCAGCTGACTAGGTTCAGCCAATTAGGAGCTGCCCCTCAGCCCTAGCCACCTGATTGGTGGGTGATGTCACCTGACCAGGGCTGACCAATCAGAGAGAGGGGAATCTGGGCCGGCTGCTAATTGGTTGCTGGAGTCAGCTGACTAGGCTCAGCCAATCAGGGGCTACCTCAGCCCTAGCCTCCTGATTGGTGGGTGATGTCACCTGACCAGGGCTGACCAATCAGAGAGATGGGAATCTGGGCCGGCTGCTGATTGGTTGCTGAAGTCAGCTGACTATGCTCGGCCAATCAGGAGCTGCCCCTCATATCATATTTGGTATCACTTTATTATTATTTATTAATTATTAAATTGTTAAATGAATCATTAATAATGAGAAATTATTTTTTTCTTGCTGCGTTAACTTATGGGCACCAAGGTAACTGCAACACGGTTATCAGTTACTACCACTTTTGCCACGGAGACATTACTGGCATGGGAACATGCCGGCAGCAGCCGTATTTGAGCTTGCGAGCAACTCCAAGCCAGAGATACTGGTCTCTGATTTTCTCTGTAGCGTATTGGTTTAGGTGTTAGAGCCCCTACAAGCCACCGTTCTTTAGTTTATTTTGTGTGTTTGTTTGGAAGTCATGCCAGCTAAAGGAGTGTATTGGGGTAAAAACTAAAGGATTGCTTCTCTGAGCTCTTACGTCTGGTGTCTGGAGTGCAATGGCTAAGTTGTTGGACGTGGTTGCTTGGGGCTCTGAGTTCGATTCCCCTATGCTTCAACTGTACTTGGTTTTGTTTTTAAGAAAGCACATAGACCGAAACATAAGCCATCTTGTCTTTGCCCTTACAAGCCGCCATTCTTTAGTTTATTCAGTCAGGCTAGCTAAAGGTAAAACTAAAGGATTGTTTCTTATACCTGTTCTCTGTGCTGCAACGGTTGAGGTTCTGGGTTCAATTCACTCCAATTGATTGATTGATTAATTCACTCCAAAGATGGGCAATGTTTCCATATGGCTATGTAGTGTAATGGTTAGGGAGCCAAACTAGAGTCCATGGGGCCCTGGGTTCAATGTTTGTTTTTTTGGTGTTTGGTGAGGGAGAAAAAATCAATTGTTAGCAACCAGGTAGACCGAAACACAAGCCACCCAGTTCATGCATGTAAATTGAATGATTTAGTCAAAGGGATTTGGGTCACTCTCTCAGCGTTAGACATTTCCTCCACATTTGCATATTTATATCATCATTCAAAGGCCATACAAAACCATCAACTTAAAAATTACCCCTGCATTGAATATTTATCCCACCATACATCCCCACATTGTGTACTTATCCCACCAGACAGCCCCACATTGTGTATTGATTTATGTGATGACCCTCAGCCAGCCCTCCATTAATACTAATGTCTTTTCCTTCACTTATCATGAGTAGTTCTTCTTCTTTCCATAGCTTTAACGTGTCCTGTTCAATCCCTTTTCTGGGCCTTACTCCTGCCTTCTGATTGGCTGAACCTGGTCAAGTGACTCCACCAGCCAACCAGGCATTGGGTTTGAGACCAAGGGGGGGTTTAAGCTTCACTTACAGCGCTTGGTTCTTTTGATGTTCATTTTCTTTGAGAAATCCAGGTGCTGTGGTTGCAGTGGGATGTGCCCAGGCCAGGGCTTATCTTTGTACGGTATTTCCCCTGTCTCTATTTTTATATTGCCATTGGCCCTATTCTTTTGTGTTTTCTCGCTTCTGGCTCCAAGCGCCCGGCGCGTGCCTACTCCGAGCAACGCGGCGGCTCGCGGTAGAGAACACAAGTCTGGTGGCGGTCAGTCGAGGGGGCTTAAGGCTAGTGGGAGGGGGTTTAAGGCCGGCGGGGGGGGGCTTAAGGCCGGCGGAGGGCTTAAGGCTGGCAGGCAGGGTACTTAAGGCCTGTGGCAGGCAGGCGTCAGGGGGCTTAAGGCTGGCCGGCGTCAGGGTGCTTAAGTACGGCGGCAGTCAGGGTGCTTAAGGCCGGCAGTCAGGGTGCTTAAGTCCGGCAGCAGTCATGGTGCTTAAGGCTGGCTAGCCGGCAGGCAGGCAGGGGGCTTAAGTCCAGGGGCAGGCAGGCATGGGGCTTAAGTCCAGCGGCAGGCAGGCATGGGGCTTAAATCCAGCGGCAGGCAGGCATGGGGCTTAACGGAAATTTAATAATCTACCTTGGTGTGGTAGATCATGAAGCACTCATCGATGCAGAGTCCTGGCAAAGAGGGACAGGAAGGGCAGTGGTACCTGGAGTCCTTCCTAATACCCTTTTTGTAACAGACTCTGCATCTTTTCTGAGGCTTCTGTTTGGCACCAGTGGTGGGGATTGCAGAAGGAAAATGCCTGCCGGTAAGACGCAGGACATTCTCATCCTGCACATGAGGGATTGGCTGCTCAAAGAGGATATCCCTCAGGATTTTGAGCTGGAACTCTAGGTAGGTGTAGATCTTCCCAGTGGCACATTTCTTGTACAACACATATGTGTTGTACATGGCAACCTGGGTGAGGTAAATGGCTACCTTTTTGTGCCAGGTCTTGGTCTTACGCAGCACCAGGTACGGCTGCAGACACTGGTCAAAAAGATCTACACCCCCTATGTTCTTGTTGTAATCGGTGATGCACTGAGGCTTGAGCCCCTGAGCATCACCTTCCCCACGTACACTGACAGGTACCACCTTCTCGTTGTGTATAGTGGAGAGGATATACACATCCTTCCTGTCAGCGTACCTGAGGGCCAACAGCTCCTGACTGCGCAGAGCACTGGTAGTGCCGCGCCTCTGCTTTGGGTACGTAAGAATTTTAGGATAACCCTTGCGGGTTGGCCTAACAGTGCCACATGCCGGGGTCTGCTGTAAAAATAAAAAATGAAACAAATCTGGGCTAGTATAAAAGTTATCCACACAGAGGTGGTAGCCCTTATTCAAGGGCTGGGCCGGCTGCTGATTGGTTGCTGCAGTCAGCTGACTAGGCTCAGCCAATTAGGAGCTGCCCCTCAGCCCTAGCCAACTGATTGGTGGGTGATGTCACCTGACCAGGGCAGACCAATCAGAGAGAGGGGAACCTGGGCCAGCTGCTGATTGGAGTCAGCTGACCAGTGGCGTCTCCAGGTTTCATATTTAGGGGGGGCACATGGGGGGCCAGGGACCAAAGTAGGGGGGCCAATTATAAAACGGTACATATACACTAATATATATATATATATATATATATATATATATACACATACACACACGTTAGACATGCATTTTTAACTACATAATATGCACTTATCTCTTTGAAGTAAAGACTGTGATTAAAATATGATTTCAAAATAACAGCTAAAGTGACAGTTATTTTTCATTCTTTAATATTAGCCCCTGCTGACAATATATATAAATATTAGACCCTGCTGCAGATATATAGAAATATTACACCCTGCTTCCGATATATATTAATATTAACCCCTGCTGCGGATATATATTAATATTAGCCCCTGCTGCGGATACATACTTATATTATACCCTGCTGCCGATATACATAGAAATTATACCCTGCTGCCAACATATATTAATATTAGCCCCTACTGCCGATATATAAACATTAGTCCCAGCTTCCGATATATATTAATATTAGCCCCTGCAGCCAATATATTAATATTAGACCCTGCTGCCAATATATTTGCCACACTGACTGCAGATCAGGGGAAGACAGTGAGAGTCAGTGCAGTGTTCCCTCCTTCTGACTGCACCGTGACATTGAGAGGTCCTCTCCCCTGTAATCATCCCCAGAGTCCCTTTGTCCCCTCATTCACTAAACCATAGCGCTCTTTTACTTACACCCTGTAGTTCAGGTATAGATCAAACAACACATGGAAACAGCACATGCAACTGAATGAGATTAAAAAAAAACTTGTATTTGCAGGTATACATAAATAATGTATGGAAACATAGCATTGCAGGTATAAAAAAACAGAACACACAAACCCAGCATTGCAGGTATATATCAACTGGAAATCACATGTACACTCAGCACTGAAGGTTTAGATCAAATAATCAACACATGGAAACAGCACTCCAGGTATTGATCAACTGAATAAGACATGCAAATCCTATATTTGCAGGTAAACATTAATAATGTATGGAAATATAGCCGATACAGATGAACAGAATGACACAAAACCCAGCTTTGCAGATATAAATCAATTGGAAATTACATATAAACTCTGCATTAAAGGTATAGATAAAACCCCCTAAATCACAGGCATAGATCACTGGTCACACACCCCAAAGCCAGCTCTGGTGTCCACACTGCCCACATAGAACCTGACCAGCACCTAAGTTACACATTATGTCAACTTTGTCCCCAAACAGCTGAACGTACGCCGTTTTTGTCCCATAAAGACCTCTCCCTCCCAATCTATCCTATCTACCCCCTCTCCCTCCCAATCTATCCTATCTACCACATCTGCCTCTCTATCTACCACATCTGGTCTCCGACTGTCTCTGTAGCGTATTGGTTTAGGTGTTAGAGTGATTTTGGTTTAGGTTTAGGTGATTCTTGAGGTTCTGGGCTCATTTCCCTAAGGCTTATGGATCGCCACGTAGACTTTTATTTTTTATGCTGCCTGTGTTGCCAATGGTATCATGCAGCATGCCTTTTACAAATCACCTCAAAACTGCCAACATATTACAGGTGTCACCAGTGTTCAAAATGACAAAGATCTATATGATATGTCAGAGGGTTTTATTGCAGAAAAAAAAGTTTGATTTTTCTCCCATTATATCCTATGGGCATTCCCTCAATTTTGTCATTCACCTGCCATTCCCTATAAAACCGCTATAATCCAACATAATCTGAGTTTTACAACCTATAACTTTACTAGTGGAGTAAACATGACAAAAATCTATCTATCAGGTTTGATTTTTCTTCTATTATATCCTATGGGCATTCCCTCAACACTGTCATTCAACTGTCATTCCCTAGAACACAGCCATAATTCCACATAATATGAGTTTTAGATCATGTGTGTGTACTAGGGGAGTATGTGTACCAAGGATCTATATGATATATCAGAGGGTTTTGTCTGAAAACAGGTTTCATTTTTCTCCCATTCTATCCTATGGGCATTCACTCAATACTGTCATTCACCTGTTATTCCATAGAACACAGCTATAGTCCTACATAATCTGAGTTTTAGATCATGTGTCTGTACTAGGGGAGTATATGTGCCAAAGATTTTATGATATACCAGAGGGTTTTCTCTAAAAAACAAGTTTGATTTTTCTCCCATTATATCCAATGGGCATTCATTCTATACTGTCATTCACCTGTCATTCCATAGAACACAGCTATAATTCCACTTAATATGAGTTTTAGAACCTGTAGCTGTACTAGGGGAGTATATGTGCCAAAGATCGACGTACAGACGCTCAATGGGAGATTTTTAAGAATATCTTAAATTCTCACTGTGAAAGGTACATACCGTATGGGAATAAAAGAGTCAGGAACAAGAGAAAACCAATGTGGATAAATAAAAATGTAAAGGGGGCAATAAATTGCAAAAAAAAGGCATTTAAGCTACTAAAACAGGAAGGCAGTGAGGAAGCACTAAAAAGCTATCGGGAAAAAAATAAAATATGTAAAAATCAGATAAAAGCAGCAAAATTGGAGACAGAAAGACTCATTGCCAAAGAGAGTAAAACAAACCCCAAAATGTTCTTTAACTATATAAATACCGTATTTGCTCGATTATAAGATGACCCTGATTATAAGACGACCCCCCAAAATCTGAATATTAACTTAGGAAAAAAAGAAAAAGCCTGAATATAAGACGACCCTAAAGGAAAAAAGTTTTACCAGTAAATGTTAATTCATGTAAACTATTTTTTTAAATAAAAGCTATGATTGAGAAAAATATTTTTTTTGTTTTTATTTCCTTGTATTTTCCAACCTGTCCCCCAGTTACGCACATCTGCCCCCAGGCTTGCCACACCAATATGGCACTGTGGCCCATGATATGCCTTTTAACCCTCTATATGCCACTGTGCCCCATGGTATGCCTTTTGACCCCCTATGTGCCACTCTGCCTCCAGAAATGCCTTATACCCCTATATCCCATTCTGGCATTTAGGGGGTTAAAATGCATATTATGGGGCAGAGTGGCATATAGGGAGGTATAAGGCATTCCAGGAGGCAGTGGCATTAAGGGAGTTAAAAGGCATTGTATAGAGCACTCTATAAGGCATTTCAGGAGGCAGAGTGCTCTATTAAATGCCCCCTTAACGCCACTCTGCTTCCTGAAATGCCTTATAACTCCCTATATGCCACTCTGCCCCATAATATGCCTTTTAACCCCCTAAGTGCCAGAGTGGCATATAGGGGTATAAGGCATTCCAGAAATGCCCTATGTCCCCCATTTAACACACACACGCACACACACTTACCGGTGCTTCCAAATTCCTGCTGTATTGCCGGGGCAGCGGGTTGACGTCTCCTTCCGCTGCAGCCGGAAGGAGGTGGAGTTGGCAGCGGGGGGTTGTCTGCGTCCGTCGCGGATACCTTTCCCGGCTGTCAGAGATCAGAGTTCCGGCACCTGTGCGGGGAACTCTGATTTCTGACAGTCGGGGAAGGTATCCGCGACGGACGCAGACAACCCCCGCTGCTAGCCACACCTCCTTCCGGCTGCAGCGGACGTTGTCTACGCGGATCGCGTAGACGTCAACCCGCTGCCCCGGCAATACAGCAGGAAGCACCGGTAAGTAAGTGTGGGGGGGGGGAGACAGGAGGATCCAGGTCCCCTGCAGCGGTGCGGGGGATCTGGATCTTAGTCTCATAATCAGACCTCTATTTGAGGTCTGATTAGAAGACGACCCCGATTAGAAGACGAGGGGTATTTTTCAGAGCATTTGAAAAAACCTCGTCTTATAATCGAGCAAATACGGTAGTAAAAAGGTTAACAATGAAAGCGTTGGCCCCTTAAAAAGTAATGAGGGAGAAGTTATAGACGGGGATCAGGAAAAAGCTAATCTATTAAATATATTCTTCTCTGCTGTATTCACAGAGGAAAATGAAATGCCAGGTAATATACAGCAGGATGAGATAAATGCCCCAGTACATGTCGCCTGTCTAACCCAGGAAGAAGTGCAGTGCCGCCTAAAAAAAATCAAAATAGACAAATCACCAGGTCCAGATGGCATTCACCCCCGCGTTCTAAGGGAGTTAAGTAATGTAATAGACAGACCCCTATTTCTAATATTCAAGGACTCTATAGTGACAGGGTCTGTTCCCCAGGACTGGCGCATAGCAAATGTTGTGCCAATATTCAAAAAGGGGACAAAAAGTGACCCGGGGAATTATAGGCCTGTTAGTTTAACTTCTGTTGTGTGTAAACTGTTTGAGGGTTTCCTAAGAGATGCTATTTTGGAGTATCTCAATGAAAATAAGTGTATGACTCCATATCAGCATGGGTTTACAAGGGATCGGTCCTGTCAAACTAACCTGATCAGCTTTTATGAGGAGGTGAGCTCAAGACTGGATCGGGGTGAATCGCTGGATGTCGTATATCTTGATTTTTCCAAAGCATTTGATACGGTGCCACATAAAAGGCTCGTACATAAAATGAGAATGCTTGGGCTGGGGGAGAATGTGTGTATGTGGGTAAGTAACTGGCTCAGTGATAGGAAACAGAGGGTGGTTATTAATGGTACATACTCTGAGTGGGTGACTGTTGCTAGTGGGGTACCACAGGGGTCAGTTTTGGGTCCTATTCTTTTTAATATATTTATTAATGACCTTGTAGAGGGATTGCATAGTAAAGTATCAATCTTTGCAGACGATACTAAGCTCTGTAACGTGGTTAACACAATAGAGGACAGCGCACGATTACAAATGGATCTGCATAGGTTGGAGGCTTGGGCTGGGATGTGGCAGATGAGGTTCAACACAGATAAATGTAAGGTTATGCACATGGGGAAGAAAAATCCAGGCTGGGAATATGTATTAAATGGGAAAACACTGGGGACGACTGACATGGAAAAGGACTTAGGAGTTTTAGTTAACAGTAAATTTACCTGTAGCGACCAGTGTCAGGCAGCTGCTGCTAAGGCAAATAAAATCATGGGGTGCATCAAAAGGGGCATAGATGCCCACGACAAGGAAATAATTCTACCCCTGTACAAGTCACTAGTCAGACCACACATGGAATACTGTGTACAGTACTGGGCACCAGTGTACAAGAAAGATATAGTGGAGCTGGAGAGGGTTCAAAGACGGGCAACCAGAGTAATAAGGGGAATGGGAGGACTACAGTACCCAGAAAGATTATCAGAATTGGGGTTATTTAGTTTGGAAAAAAGACGGCTTAGGGGGGACTTAATAACTATGTATAAATATATAAGGGGACAGTACAGAGATCACTCCCAGGACCTATTTATACCCAGGACTGTATCTATAACAAGGGGACATCCTCTACGGCTGGAGGAAAGAAGGTTTCTACACCAGCACAGACGGGGGTTCTTTACAGTAAGAGCGGTGAGATTATGGAACTCTCTGCCAGAGGAAGTGGTGATGGTAAACTCAATAAAAGAGTTCAAAAGGAGCCTGGACGTGTTTCTTGAAAGCAATAATATTACAAGTTATGGATATTAGATTAATAGGGACAGAACGTTGATCCAGGGATTTATTCTGATTGCCATATTTGGAGTCGGGAAGGAATTTTCCCCCTGGTATGGGGCAATTGGCATCTGCTTCATAAGGGTTTTTTGCCTTCCTCTGGATCAACACAGTAGGGACACAATATGCATATAGGTTGAACTTGATGGACTTTGGTCTTTTTTCAACCTTATGAACTATGTTACTATGTTACTATGATATTTCAGAGGGTTTTGTCTAAAAAACAAGTTTGATTTTTCTCCCATTATATCCTATGGGCATTCACTCAAAACTGTCATTCACCTGTCATTCCATAGAAAACAGCTATAATCCCACATAATATGAGTTTTAGATCATGTGTATGTGTACCAAAAATCTATATGATATTTCAGAGGGTTTTGTCTGAAAAACAGGTTTCATTTTTCTCCCATTATATCCTATGGGCATTCACTCAATATTGTCATTCACCTGTCATTCCATAGAAAACAGCTATAATCCCACATAATATGAGTTTTAGATCATGTATGTGTACTAGGGGAGTATGTGTACCAAAGATCTATATGATATGTCAGAGGGTTTTCTCTACAAAAACAAGTTTGATTTTTCTCCCATTATATCCTGTGGGCATTCACTCAAAACTGTCATTCACCTGTCATTCCATAGAAAACAGCTATAATCCCACATACTATGAGTTTTAGATCATGTGTGTGTACTAGGGGAGTATGTGTACCAAAGATCTATATGATATGTCAGAGGGTTTTCTCTAAAAAAACAAGTTTGATTTTTCTCCTATTATATCCTAGGGGCATTCACTCAAAACTGTCATTCACCTGTCATTCCATAGAAAACAGCTATAATCCCACATAATATGAGTTTTATATCATGTGTGTGTACTAGGGGAGTATGTGTACCAAAGATCTATATGATATGTCAGAGGGTTTTGTCTGAAAAACAGGTTTCATTTTTCTCCCATTATATCCTATGGGCATTCACTCAAAACTGTCATTCACCTGTCATTCCATAGAAAACAGCTATAATCCAACATAATATGAGTTTTAGATCCTGTAGCTGTGCTAGAGGAGTATATGTGCCAAAGATCTAAATGATATGTCTTAAGCTTTTATTTAAAAATCCATTATTCTTTTCCCCTCTATTATAGTCTATGGGCATTCCTCCCCATTATAGTCTATGGGCATTCCTCCCCATTATAGTCTATGGGCATTCCATTTTGTCATTCGTTTTAGTATGTCCCGTTTCAGAAGCTTCTTCCTAGATCTTTTCCTCTGATAGGCTGAGAAACATATCCCCAGGTCAGGAAGACTGACATATGTCAAAGAGATCCCGATTGGCTCACAGGAGACTAGTGACCTGGTGCAGGAGGGAAAGGTTTAGTATCCATGAAATCCATGAAAGTGCTATTAGACAGAATGACTGCACTGTGTTAGATACGTATCATTCATGTTTCTTATTACAAGAAACTCAAGTGGGCTGGATATAGGAGATCTTTTAAAATCGCCATTTAAATAAAAATGCCATGCCCCCCAAAACACACACTTTATTTCCCCAGGAAGGAGGGACAAGATCAATCCAACATGCCAACTGGAAGTGTCTACCCTCCTTGGCACCCAAGGGTTTAGTCTGAGAAAAAGATACTAAATACCTTAAAGGGCCACCCAACATTCTTAAATTATATAATTAGTGTTTATCTTTGGCCTTTGGAAAGTGACTATGCAAAAATAAAATAAACAGGAATTTAAAAGCAATAAAACCCAATTGCACACCCTTGTTTATAGATTACTATAGTCAGGAGGACAGGTTAGTCATTAAGTAATATGCCCCTGAAGAGCCTCATAGTCATGGTCCGGCCAATTCATCAATAGCATCTGCATTTTGGAAAGAAAATTAATAAATCCACAAGCTGTAAGTATTTTAACGCAACACTTCTGCAGCCAAGTGGGTGCAAGGGTAAATGCTCCAAATTGGGCTGCTAGTTTATAATTTCTGCCATGTTAAATGTACTCGAATTTTGGTTAATAAAGCTCAACGGAGTCTATTCAGTGACCCGAATAGAGTAAGTGAGTTGGCTAAAAATGTATGTTTGAAGAAGCAAACTCACACAATTTAGACATAAGTCCAAATCATGAATTCGGTAAAAACAACTAACATTTGCGCTTGTGAAAAATTCTCAACTCACGCCCCCACCCCCCTCCACAGAACAAATACACTAATTGATAATAAATGAAAATAAATGATAAAACAAAACCTATTACCATTTCTCCCTCTTCCCTCAACCTGTACAAGGTGGAGTACAGCCCCTAACTATACCCTTCCAGTTTCTGTAATAAAAATCTACGGAGGGTACACTAATCTTGGGAAGGGGTCCATGCCTTCCTTAGGTTATTTTTATATTCATGTATAAATAAGAATGATAATGCATCCATCCTTTTTTCTAATTTTCTTGATGTATAGGTATAGAGTTGTACCAGGTTAGCTGTAGAAACAGAGAAAATTTACCAAAGATTTTACATTCATTGACTAACTAAAACATAATAGAGGCTATGCTCATACATTTTACAGTCCCAGCAAGATATAAAGATTGTGAATTGAGATTACATTTGTGATGTTAGTGATGCTAAAAAAAAAAATGTGAATGTAATGTACTTTTACCCAATACTCTTAATTATGTTATGTTTTTTCAGAGTTTTAGTTCCTTTCGCATTGTTTTATCTTACCACCCACCCTTTTTATACTTTTTCATATTCTATTTCCACCAAAAAATTTAAACATTTTATTATTTTTTATTTGAACCATTTGGACTTTTTTGTTATTTAAATGTTAGTATTTTTTGCATATTTGTATGCACATACACAGCACATCACATTTGACCAATTCCCTATTAATAATGTAAAAATAATAGAAGACTTATGGGTTAAAATTTCATTAAATAATTCAATATAGTCAAGGTAAAAAAGGCAAGGAATAGCTTCCTTATTCTGATGACACATGACATATTCAGGTGTCTGTTTTTGTAAAGTGACCTTTTTCAAAGAAACACCTAAGGCAAACTCTGAAAAACAAATTAAAGCTAGAATGTAGCTGAACAAAGTATTTGATGTAGGGTAACAGCTCATTAAACTCAAACTGACATATAAAAATAAAGTAAAGCAAAGGATTCAACTATTGTGTAACATAGCCTAAAGATGCTTTAAATGTACAATAAAGCTCTGAAGAAATGTAAAAATTCACCTAGATTTTGGCTTTTTAAGAAAATTTGATCTTATTTGAATCTGTTTTTATTTGCAGGAAAAGAACATATATGGTTAATCTACTGATACGATGGAGCAAGGCATTGCTTGGCACTAGTACTTGTCAAGTGTCTGCCGCTCTACAATATAAAGGGACACATAATAAAATTAGGCTTGTAAATGTATGTAAAGAAACCTAGAAACCGAAGTTTGCATGGGAATTAAAAATTCTGATTCCGTTTCTATTATGTCCAGGGTTCTGTACAAAGGAAAAGTAAACCAAATAGTGTTTGATTTGTCTCACTCAACCATAATTAAGACAAAGTTGAGTGAAGTATGGAAAAAAATATATTTACTGGAATTATTCCTTGTGATATCCAATATGGATTACTGCAACTCCTTTTTAACTGGGCTACGCCTCTCTCAACTTTAATTGCTCCAATCCATCCTGAACACAGCTGACTCTTTGGGCCCTCAAAAACTCTGCACACATGATATATCTGATCTTTTATGTAAATCCATTCCCAGCCACAATCGTCATTTCTCCAATGACTTGTGTCTCTCTAGTACTGTTATCCACTTCTCCATGGATTTCCATTCCATTTCCATTCCATGAAAAGAAAACAATAGAAAGACAGAGGGAAATCATAGGGAACACTTTGAGACCAGTCCCATAACGCATGTGCTAAGAGGTAGCTGACATTGTTGCTATCATCTAACGTTAAAAAAAGCATTATTCATAAATTTGTTTGAAACCTATAACAAGTTAGTGAGCAGTGTAGAGAGAAATCATTCACATTTCAATTTGCTTAACATAAGAATAATGGGATGATAAGAGTAATGAATACTTTTTATTTTCCTCTTGTATTTTAAAATGATCCTAGATTATGCTTAACACATAAAGGATATATGTTACATCTCTACAAGAATGATGCCTTCTATACATTGATTTTGATCTAAGTCTATCATAATTTGCTCACTTCTTTTTAAATCCATTTGCTGCTTTGTTAGAACTAAAAAATCATGAAAAGTACCGTGGATCTTTACTCAAGAGAATCCCTTAAAGGAATTTTCTTTTCTAGAATATAAATATTTTGTCACTAACAATTTTTGTCAACCAAACTTGGGCTGACAAAATTAATCTTCAAGAAAGCAACAATTAGCTTATATCTTTCTTTTCTGATTAAAATGTATATGATAATGAGACAAATACGCTTTGTTGTTCCAGATAAATTTAATTTACCCTGTTTGTCTTAAATGTGAAGAGCAAATCCTAGGGAGAAAAAAAAGATTTTCAATTTGAGCATAAAATACACTCTTTATACAGTAATGTGGGTTAGCATTGACAAAAACCTGGTTTTATCTCAATTTGTCTTTTTGTTTTAACATCCTTTATCTGCAGACCTGGAGGCTGTCATTGTCGTCAGGGGGGAATACTTTAGATGACTTCTGCGCAATCACCACACTGAGCTATTTGTTTGCCACAATTCTACGGTTCTTGCATATAAATTCAATATCATAGTGTCCGGCTGGATGATTATGTCTTTGTATTGTTTACCATGGCAATATGACGAGGAGTCAAGGAGTAGATTAGGCTAAAACAACAGAGCTAGAACACATGGAAATGGCTAATATACAGCTACCCAAAAACATTATATTAGGCAAAAACTGTGGCATGTGGAATTAACCCGAAAGTTTAGTAACCTCTAAACTCTTTTTTTCAAAGAAGCGTACAACCTATTCAGCTTGAAAATTATCTCACATGCCGTTACTACATTTCCTACATTCATTTATGGCACTCTATTTCCCCTCTTTCTCTTTACCTTACTTTTTGCTACAACCCATTCCCTCCAGATAATAAGCTTGAGAGCAGGGCCCTCTTTTCTAATCTACCAGGCCAGGACTGGCTATCTGGCAAACCAGTCAAATGCCTAATAGGCACCTGGCCAAAAAAAGCCACACACTCACATGATCTGCTACTCTAGCAGCAGTGTGTGGCTAGAAGCTTGATATGCCTGTCAAAATGGTATGTGAGCAAGTGGAGAACAGCAGCCTATGCTCAGCCGTCGCCCGTAATTATATTGGTTTGTATATGTGTGTCATACCCTTTGAATGTATGTACTGTAAGAAGCACTGCACTATATAACTAAAAATATATAGATATATAAAGAAAATATATCAATAAAAATAATAAAAAAGAAGCAAAGGTAAATAACCTTGAAGATTTTCCATAATCCAAGGATCTTGAGCTTAGTTGTTTAAAAACAGAGGTCCATCTCGGCCACCCTATGTCTGAGGCTTCATTATAAAGGATAAACACAAAAAAGCCATAATTAATCCTTTCTGGTTTTCTGGTCTTCGAGTAACAATGTTCTTAGCATTTTTACAGTTTCAGTTATCCATATATGCATGGGCATATTAAAAAATGAATAATATTGCATCACACATTACTTTTTAGAATGCAAACATAAAAGAGACAAAAATTTTATAATATCCAAACATTTTGCTTTTTAATTCTTTATCTATAAAAGAATATTGTACAATTGCTTTATAGAGGTAGTTTAATAACACACCAAACACTTGAGTCATCGCTTTAATTTAACACATAAAATATATAAAAAAAAAAAGAATGGGAAATTGTTATTCTGCATATGTCAGTAGGGATAGACAAACCAGTTTCATACTGTATATACAGTAGAATAAAAATAGTAGTTTATAAATTTGTGATAGAGCAATAGTGGCCTCTGGTGTTTTCTGAAGCTAAATTAACAAGAATGTGTGTAGTAGAAATTTTTAAATGGGTATTAGTTTGGACTAAGACTCACACAATAACAAAATCGTACGCATGACAGGCTTTTGGATAACTTTACTAAAGAAAGCAGGGGCTTTTCATGTAGGGAAAAATGTTACACATGTTTACTCTTGTTCCACACAATCTATTATTATGTTGGCACTGATAGCTCTATAAAATATCCTATCCTTCTTTGAGGAATTGAGGTGAAATGCTTATTACAAAAAAAATTCACTAATTAAAAAATCTGAACTTCCAAGACGCTAATGTATTTTTTGAGAATGTTTTGAGTACTAATTGTAAGCTATTATTGAAGGTACTGAACACTTTTGTTATTATAATTTTTAATGTTTCTTGATTTATTGCCCAGACGTACCTCTTTATTGCTCCATTTTCAAGAAGGAGGTGGGATTGAGTGGGGTCATGCCGCATTGTGTGACCTCACTGTAGTAGCCAGACAATGCAGACAATGAAGGAAAGGCAGAGGCTTCGCCATGGTAACCGAGTTGTGTGTGTCTGTGTTTGTCTGGGTATATTAGTGTGTGTCTGCTTATGTGTGTTTGTGTGTGTCTGGGCATGTTAGTGTGTATATCTGCTTGTGTGTATAACTGTATGTGTTTGTAAGTAGGCTAGTGTGTCTGGGTATGTTACTGTGTGTTTGGGTGTGGGTGTTTGTGTGTCTGGGCATCGTAGTGTGTGTTAGTGTACTAGTGTTCCTGGCAGAGCCATGCAGGGAGTCTAGACACCCTCTTCTCTCACCTGAGACAGCAAAGAGGCTGGGCCCCACTCAGGGGAGGGCTGCCAGCCCTCTAGTCAAGTCTAGTCAAGTGGCCCGTTGCGCCACCGAATCAGGTCACTATACATGCCCATCTTTTCCTGATTTTCTAACGCATATTGATGTAATGTGATGGGACTGGGAGTAAAAAAAATTATTTTTAATACATTAAAAAACAGCTAATCTTTGTAACAAAATAAAATTTAAATATGGAAAAATTGGACCCTAGGCATTTCCTTGGGCCCCTGCCTGTAATTATCCCCAGAGTCCCTTTGTCCCTCATTCACTAAGCCACACCTCTGTTTTACGTACTCCCGGTAGTTCAGGTATAGATCAAATAAACAACACATGTAAACAGCACGTGCATGTATAGATCAACTGAATAAGAAATACAAACCCTGTATTTGCAGGTATACATAAATAATGTATGGAAACATAGCATAGTAGAATAACACACAAACCCAGCTTTGCAGGTACAGATCAACTGGAAATCACATAACAACTAAGCATTAACGGTATAGATAAAACCCCCTAAATTACAGGCATAGATCACAGGATCCACACCCCCAAAGCCAGCCCTGGTGTCCACACTGCCCACATAGAACCCGACCAGCACCAAGATAACATTAACAAATTATAGTCCAGAGTGAGCCAACTTTGTCCCCAAACAGCCCAGCGTGAGCCCATTTTGTCCCCAAACAGCCTGCCCTGACACCAGTACAAGCTCTGCAACACCGACACCCAAACACACACACCAGTACAAGCTCTGCAACACCGACACCCAAACACACACACCAGGACAGGCTCTGCCACACCGACACCCAAACACACACACCAGGACAGGCTCTGCCACACCGACACCCAAACACACAGACACCAGGACAGGCTCTGCCACATCAACATCCAAACACACACCAGGACAGGCTCTGCCACACCGACACCCAAACACACACACACACATACACACACACACACCAGGACATGCTCTGCCACACAGACAGCCAAACACACAGACACCAGGACAGGCTCTGCCACACCCATATCCAAACACACACACCAGGACAGGGTCTGCGACACTGACACCCACATCCAAAATGCTTTCCACACTGGTTTGTTGTTTGTTTGTTTTTCCCCCTTGTGTATTGATGCCCCAGCCAGCCCCCCCCTTTGGTTTTAATGTATTTCCCCCCACACCCTTGTGTATTGCCCCATGTGGATTTGTGCCCCCAGCCAGACCCCTTTGTACATTATGCCCCTTGTGTATTGCCCCATGTGGATTTGTGCCCACAGCCAGCCCCCTTTGTACATTATGCCCCAACACCTTTGTGTATTGATTTATGTGATGTCCCCAGCCAGCCCCCTCCCTTGTGTATTGATTTATGTGGTGCCCCAACCACCCTGTTGTGTACTTATACCCCCTAGCCACCCCCATTTTGCATTTAATTGTTGTCCCAATGCAGCCTCCCCTTTGAATATGGCTCCCCTTCCGCCTATTACCCCAACAATTTTTTTTATTTTTTTTATACTTACGTTTTTGCTGCCTTCCTTCACTGCTGCTGTGCTCCAACGTGCTCTTCTAGCTGTCACGAGGAGCTGTTCCGTGTGACTCCGCCCCCTTGAGCGGCCCATCACATTGACGATGTGACGTGCCGCTCAAGGGGGCGGAGTCACACAGGACACTGGGCGGCACTGTGCAGGCACGCTGGCCGCTTAATGATTTTAAAGCGGCCAGCGCGTTTTACGGCTGCTTAATGATTTTAAAGCGGCCAGTGTGTCTTACGGCCGCTTTAAGAGTCACAGCCACATCGGCTGCAATGGCATTTCGGTGTGCCGGCCAGTTCGGCCGGCCTACCGCGGATGCTGCGGGTGTTCAAGACGGCCCTGGCGTGGCTGAATCGTTTAATGTAGATTCAAGGAGGCCCCCCTTACCCCCGGCCCAGCCCGCCCCTGGCCCCACTGCTTGATCATAGGAAAGCACCCAGCAGGGTCACATAACATGAATTTCGTGACCTTGTGGTAGTGGAGAAACTGGTAGAAAGGAGGCCCCCTAGGCCTTCTAGCACCAGCTCAACCAAACCACCCAACCCCCAACTTACTGATAGGCCGGCACTGTGAAATGCGCTTCCTTAGGCCGACATGCTGAGCAAATGACTTAATTCACCCCCCACTCACACATAGCATGTGAGGACTACTACCTCCTGAGTCAACAAAGGTAGGTTGTGTGTGTAAGTATGTTGCTGTATGTGTTCTTAATATGTGTGTATGTAAGTAAGGATGTTAGTCTGTGTAAGTATTTTATGTATGTGTGTGCATGTTAGTATATGTGCATAAGTATGTTAGTGTGAGTGAGTGAGTGTGTATGTATGATACTGTGTGTATAGGGATGCCACTGTATGTGTGTGTAAGAATGTTACTGTATGTGTAAGTTAGTATTTGGGTGTGTAAGTATGTCAGTATGTAAGTATTGTTGGGTTAGGTTAGCCAGCTTATTTAAAAAAAAAAATTAGAGAGTGTGTGTGTTCATCTTATATGTAATATACACACCTACATTATACATATATACAAATACTAACTCTTTATATATAAGATAAAGATATATAGATATATACAAATAAATAAACCTTTCAAATATGTCTCTTTAGATGATTTATAAAGTATACATACTAAATATGTGCATGGCGATCAAAATCACTTTGGGCAAAATGTTCTTTACGTTTTGCCACATTCATTTTCGGACAACGAATTTCACTTCCCAGCTGTTAAGCTTGGACAAGATTCAGGGGTCTTTTTTTGTTTGAAAAGACATTCAAGGGGTGTTCCCAAATGAGGAGGTCCTTGACACCTCCTGAACTCACCTTTAATTATAGAAATTTAAAAAACTTTTCCCCAGAGTAAGGACAGTCAAAGAGGTGCAGCGGCAGCAGCGGTAGTAGGACACTCAGCCTGGGACGCAAACACTAACAGAAGATAGACAGATGATGCAGCCCCATAGAGCAGGACTGAATTTCCCCAATATTTTATATTTTACATGTTATATTGTTACCAATATTTATTTATCCATGAAGAATAATAGATGCTATAATAGAAAGATAATAAAACAAAATTAACTTGCCCACAAATTACAGGTTTGGCTGTTAGTAGTACTAGAAACTACTCAGGAAGAGGTTTTAAATTTTAAACAACTGAAAGACAGTCACACTGTGCGCAAGTCCAGTAGAATCAGGGGCGTACCTAGAGTATTTGGCACCCGGGGCGGATCCTGTAAGTGGCACCCCCCCCCCAAATGTAAAGACATCTACAAAATTATGTTAAGAATATTAACAATATTGCAAACCAAGCTTTGCAGGTATAGATCAATTGTAATTCAAAAAACCCCTACATTACAAGGCATAGATCACAGGTTGCAAACTCCAAAGCCTGGCGTCCACACTGCCCACATGGAACCCGACCAGCACCCAGATAACAAACATAGAACTTACCATCTTTGTCCCCAAACAGCCCAGCATGAGTTAGCTTTGTGCCCAAACAGCCTGTAAAATGCCATCTTTGTCCCATAAACACCCTGCCTGTGCCATCTTGATCCCTAAGGTTCAAACACCTTGCTTGTGCCATCTTTGCCAAATCAATTATACATCTATGATGCACAGAAACACTTTTACAGTCACTCACTAATTCACAGTTTCAGTCACATAATTCATTCACACAATCATTTATTCTCTCACTCATTCACACAAATCATTTACACATATTCATTAAAGCATTCTCACAAATTCATTTATTCTCTCCCTGTCACAACTTACCTTTCTGGGGAAGCTTCGGACGCCATCCCTCCTGCTAGCGGCAAAGCAGTAGATAACGAGTCTCTGCTCCACGCCGTCCATTTCCTGGCAGCCAGCGAGTGACTCGCAGGAGGGGACGCGTCCGTTCTGAGAACTGACTGGGGACGTTCCTGCTTGGGTGGTCCTGAGTCCTGCCCGGGGGGTGTGGATTTGTGCAGCGCCAGATTTAAAAGTCCTGGAGTTCTGCTTTCAGTTATCCTTGTGTGGTCTTCATATTCAGACGTGCTACAATTTTTTCCTATATTGTTATTCCGTGTACTGACTTCTGGCTTGTTTTACTACCCTCTCCATGTACCGAATCCTGGCTTGGCTTACTACCCTCTCCGTGTACCAACCCGGCTTGTTTCCGTTGCTCCATTTAGCAGATCCTGCCCTACTTTTACTATCTACACTACTGCCATTATTTTACTATTTTTACTATTTTTACTGCCATATATATTGCCTATACCCTGCCTGCTATCTGCCTAGAGTCTCTCCTGCCCTCGGTGTTCCTTTGGGGCCCTCCCCATTTGGTATTTCTCAGGGTGAAGTTGTGGATGAACGGGTTTTTGGGTAACAGGTGTGTGACACTCCCTCATTCAGACAATTCATCCACACCTTAATTCATACTCTCACTCGTTCAGACAATTAATCCACACATAAAATTCTTTCATTCTCTCACTCATTCAATTAATCCACACATTCATTCATTCTCTCACTCATTCACATAATTCATCCACACATTAAATCATACTCTCACTCATTCACAATAATCCACACATTAATTCATACTCTCACTCATTCACACAATTCATCATCTTACTACCCTCTTTCTCATTATCTACCTATCCACCCTTTCTCACTATCTACCCTCTCCCCCCTTTGTAGTTCACTTACCTTCCAGAAGTCCCATGGTGGGAGCGCAAAGCCTCTGTGTAACTGCTCTGCCGCGGTGCACGCTGCTTCACTGCTGACGTCATATTCCAGTGCTCAGCATGACATGGCAGCACTGCAACCAAGATAGAGACTGCTCGGCGCCTCTCTCTCTCCTCCGCATCAAAAAAAAAAAGACAGTGTTTCCGGGGCTGACCAGCATTGAGGAACCCCGGGACTTAAAGTCCCATTACGGGACTGTCCCGGGCAAACTGGGACATCTGGTCACCCTAACGGCAACCTCGGGCTGGCGTAAGGCACCCAAGCTGCTCAAGGCCCCTGGTCTGAAGTCCTGCCCATGCCTTAATCCGGCCCTGACTGGACTAGGGAAAATGAGGCAGTCCGTGCATTTTAAGGCCATCGGACACCTATGACATAAGCCTGGATAGGCTGCATAATATCTAACTTTGTCTGAAATTATTTTGGGCACAAGTCTATTAAATGAGTGTATTTGTATTGTTTCAATGAAAAAAGAAGGCCGATGAGGTTTTGTGGCGTAATAATGAGGAGGGTGGTGGGAATTGCAGCTAGTGAACCATGTATGGAAAATGAATGCTATAAAACTGAAGATGTGTTTTTTATGTCTTTATATTTTGTTTGGCATATATGGGGGAATAGTAAGGTAAAATCTTATTTTTTTATTTTTTTTTACATCGGATGGGATGCACATTTTTTTTTTTTAACTAAGCAAGGTATCTATGAATAGCGTGATGTCCTGAAAAAAATATATACAGGTTTCTAAAGGTCAAATGTAATCTTTTTTTAAAATTTGTCACCTGTAGCTATAGCAAAACTCATCATTAGCAGATAATCTCATCCCAGATCTACAACTCAAGGCAAATGCCTCCTAACTACCACTCGTGATTTCATGAGCTAAGTATGATTGATTGCATCGACCATGTAAAGTTTGTGTCAGTTTTTTTTAAATCTACAAAATATTTACACATCTTTTCATTCATCCTCCTCAACCTCAGCACTAACAATATAGCATGTTTATTTGATGCAGTTTATTGGCACATATTAATTGAATAAACCTGTATTAATTAATTGATTTTATGAAAACATAAATATTATCAAAAGAAACAAACAGTAAACATCTGTATTTTCATATTTAAGTGCAACATTTTTATGTTTTAGCATTGGATACTAATCTGCATCTGATATGGTTACCACAGGCGTTATATGATCATTCCTAGCATTAACACATTGCTACACTGTGGGTGAGTGCATGAACATTTGAAAAAAAATTCAATAGCTGAATTTCACAAGATGAAAAGCCAAATATACATTTGTTATATGAACCATGTAATTAGATATCATTATGTAATTAAACATTGCAAATAAAACACCTGCTAAATAAAGAATCCCAGTCATCCATTTTATGTTACTATGGAAACTTCTTTGCAAAATTTTTTTATGCCAAAAATGTCATACAAAACCCATACTGTGATATCCCCAGAAGATATGTTTCATACAAATACAATAGAGTATATAATAAATATAATACAATAAATTCTACCTACATTTAGCTCATCATATTATGAAAAATATATGATAAATAATACCGTTTATAATGAGTTTTGCTTTTATAATGTTTTCCTCTCAAGGCTTACCAAATTACCATCTTTTTCATAATTCTCTTATTTGACTTCTACTGGTATGGGTGAGCAGTAAACATTATTATGTTTGTTTATTTTCAGGCAAATAATTTGTTTCCCGACCGTTCAGCTAGGAACGAAATTTGGGGGCCTTTTTTTTTTAAACAACAAAAAAAGAGGTTTCCCCAGATTAAGGCTGGTCAAAGAGGTGCAGCAGCAGTAGTAGGAGTGGAAGGCCACTAGGCCTGAGCAGGCAGGCATTGGAACATGATAGCCACATGCAGCCATGTGGAACAGCAGCAGTAGTAGTAGTAGTTCACTGGGCCTGGGTTAGGCACATGCAGCACCATGAAGCATTACTGAATTGAACAAAATTTAAGGAAGGAGACTGAGCAGCAGCTCTAGACCTCACTCACTAGTTTGCTGGGTAGTGAAATTTGGGAAGTTCTGTGTTCTCTGTGGGTTGAGTATGTTGCCTGTCACAGAGAAAACCCTCGCGCTTTTAACACTGGGCGTTGCCATGAAAACAACTGATGGGCAACTAAAGACAGACCTGACCAGACAACAGCTTTCTGGTCCTAATAACATAGAGGATCAGTAACAGGAGGTAGTGGCAGTTCCTTAAAATAGGCTTTCACCATTTCAGAGGCGTTACTCTGACTTTTGGAGCTTGGGTGGTACTAGTACTTAACAAAGTATCAAGGCCAATGCTTAAATTGGTCATCTGGTGAGTCTAATGCAGCTGCTCTGCATGGGTACAATGTCTGGCACTACTGCCACTGCTCTTGAGATCTTACATTTCCAACTCCTGCATCTCTCCGCTTAGCATGCCTCTTTTGTACTGCATCTCATACACTCTATAGACAATCATATCTCTCCAACTTTTGGAGAGAAAAAAAATATTTCTAAGGGCCAACTTGCCCTTAACTCTTGGGTCACAGAGGGTGGCCAACATGTACTTTGGGGTGTCCACAATGGCTTGCATGCAACCTTTCAGCTCCTCTATCAGCCTACTGATCAGCACCTGGAAAGACCTTATTTTATTTCCAGCAAGTCATGCATGTGTTGTTCAAGGTAGGTAAGAAAGTAAGGGGATGACGTGGCCCAAAGTGGCAGTGCTCTGGCTTACTGCACATTCACATCCCTAAACGGCTACAGGACAGCCACCACCTGCAGGCTGGCCCTATTCTATGATTTTGGCCAGGCACCCTAAACAAAGGTCCTTCACCATTTTGTTCTTATGTGTTTGGGCATTTCCTTATCTATCCCGCACAGTGATCTGTACATGCTGACGTCTGATATAAGTTATATAACTATACTTAGCTAATAAACCCTGTCATGACCGTGCCCAGGAGTCATATAATTAAAATGAATTACAGTCATTACAGTTTCAACAATGACACAGAAGTATATATATATATATTATTATTATTAATATTGTTATTGAATATTTCCTTCTGATTTTGGTGTGTTACTTCCTTTTAATAAAAGTGTGGTTAACACAACAAAATGGAAAAAAAAAATCAACAACAATATTTTATATATATATATATATATATAATTGCTAACAGCAATCACACTCCTATCATGTCCAGGCAGCCAGTACATGCTGGAACCTGGGCATGATGGAATGCGATTACAGCCTCCCTATGCCATGCTATCCCCCCCAACTTACACATCCATGCTGTCACACAAACTACAGCATAACACCCATCACTCTCAAACATTTACTAATCCACTCTCACTGAATGTTTTCCTACCTTTTCTCTATCACTTTTTCTCCTCCTCTTTGTTCTTCCTCTTGGCTCTTCTTCTGCTGTGTCCGGACAGGACACAGCAGAAGAAGAGCCAAGAGGAAGAACAAAGAGGAGGAGAAAAAGCATGGATGACAGCATGGATGTGTAAGTTGGGGGGGATAGCATGGCATAGGGAGGCTGTAATCGCATTCCATCATGCCCAGGTTCCAGCATGTACTCATATATGGGGTTCAATGAACTGGAAGGACACTGGAAGGACATTCCAGTGTCCTTCCAGTTCATTGAACCCCATATATGAGTGTCATTGTGTATACCTGAGTATATGTATAAATGCACATGTAAGTATGTTAGTCTGTAAAATAATGTAAGCAAGTGTTAAAAAAGAACAGATTCAGAATAACACAAGTATATTAAGATTCATTTTTCCACTGTGCACTGGAATAATGTTCTATATGTGTATGTGTGTGTGCACGTGTGTGTGCATGACTGTGTGTCTATACATTTGAGTAAAATAAGAAAATGCGCAGATGTGTAGGCTTCTTAAAGTACTTTGAAAGTATGGATTGTTACATGTAAGAAATAAAAATAATAATATTAACCCCTTAATGACAAAATGCATTGTTTTTGATGGGTTTAGGGACCGCCCATTGTCCTTAAGGGGTTAAAAAAAAGTATATAGAGTTAACATATGCAAAAACGTGCATATGATGGTTGGAGTCTCTTTTAAAGAATTATTTCTGGAAAGGGTTTATGCCAGGGGCGTCCAACATGCGGCCCGCGGGCCAAATGCGGCCTGCGTGACCTCGAGGTGCGGCCCGCGTGAGATCGGCAGCCAGGATCACAAGCCCTGCCTCTTACTTGTGGGAGGGTCTATTCTCTGCTCCAGCCCTGCCTCCTCTGTGGGGAGAACGAGGGAGGCCGCGCCCCCTGCTGAAGTCTGTGAGCGGCATCGAGAGCTGTAGTAGGTAAGGGAGTGGTGGAGGTTGTTTGAATGAGTATGCCTGTGAGGGAATGAATGTGTGAATGAATGAGTATATGAATGCTAAGTCAGCCAGTACATGCTGAAACCTGTGTATTGTCTATTGATGCTGCCAGCAGTATGGGGTCTGCACTTACAGCCACCCTGTACCAGCATGTACTGGTTGACTTGACATGATAGGAGTGTGATTGCTAACAGCAAATGGGTTAACAGCAATCACAGTCCCATCATGCCTAGGTTCCAGCATTTACTGGTTGCCTGGGTATGAAAAGAGTGTGTTTGCTGTTAGCAATCACACTCCTATCATGCCAAGTCATATTGTTGATTTTTTTTCCCAATTGTGGTGTGTTACTTTTAATAAAAGTGTGGTTACACACTAAAATTGGACAAAAATTACAGGTACAATGCCCAGCCAACCAGTACATACTGGAATCTGGGTATGCCTGAGATTGCTGTTAACAATCATAATATATAATTTTTTTGTACAATTTTGGTGTGCAACTTACTTTTATTAAAAGTATGTGGGGGGGGTCATTTTCAGTTTTGGCTAAGTGAACTCTGAATTTTCGGTTTTGGTCCAGAATTTTCATTTCGGTGTATCCCTAAAATAAATAGACTATTTCATTTTAACTTATCCAGAATCTTGAATTTGTAGTCACAAAACTTTCTAGGCCCAGAAATCAGTGAGAGGAAAAGTCATTTACTTTATTTTAATCTGCATATCTTATTAAAGGCCATATTTTCACGCAGTGAAAAATGAGTCCGGCCCTGGCACGGATACAATTCTGATAAAGTGGCCCACTGCAGAAAAAACTTGGACACCCCTGGTTTATGCATTCAATAGAAATAATGTGAAAGAGCACCTTTTAACAATACACTTGAGGCATCATTGTGTAATGCTTTTTCAGATCTCCTGTAACACATTGTGCATGTCACCCTTGAGGGAAGAATTGAAAACCAGTTATGACTTAGTTAACCTATGTTTTTCATTTTATTTGTATTTCTTTAAACACTTTTATATTTGTTCATAAATTAAGAGCTGTATGATATACATTAGACATGTGCAAATGGGCTAAAAACAATTCAGACACATATTTTGGTACATTTTTTGACCCATTTGTTTTCGACAACTAATTTAATTTCCTACACATTCTTTTTTGGGTGCAAGAATGTCACTGAACGCGCCACCATTTTGGCGGACGTTAGTAGGAGGTTATCTTCAGGCAAAATGGCAGAGCTTCTGGGCACACCCTCTACATTATCCACCAATTGGGAGAGAGGTTGTCACCAGAAACTCCGCCAATTTTGCAGAAGTTCACGGTAGGTTATCTTTGGGCAAAATGGTGGAGTTTACAGGCGCACCTTCTCTTCTGATTATCCATGACAGGAAAGAAGAGAGAAGAACAAGAAGACGAAAAAAGAAGCATGGCTGCGAGTGGAAGCAGACAACAGAGAAAGTAGGGAGACGTTCAAAGGTAAGAGAGAGTCAATCTGAGTGTGAGACAACAGGAACAACACTCTGAGAAAGCGTGAATGAGTCCACAAAATTCAAATGGAAATTCAGAGCTTTTCACTTCCTTTTTCTTCGTTTGGTTAGAGGTTTGCCTCATTTTAGAAGATTCATAGCAACTGACAAAATATGGAAATTTTGTTTAATTTGCAATTCGCACATATCTGAATGCGCCAGTCTAGTACACACAGAGTTGTTTGCCTATAACCAGGGCAGACGGCAATTACGAAGCAGCCCTGGTACTTTAAGGCCAGCAGCCACTTGATGCCTTAGGGTACAGCTTTAAAAGTACTCTGTAAAAAGAATAAAAACCACAAATGGTGCAATAACGTTTAAAAGGTTTAAAACATGCATAATAACTAGTCCCCGATGAAGTCAGCATATGACGAACCGCGTTGGACTTAGTTTCTTAAAACATTAAGCATTTTTAATGGGCTATTTTAAATAAAGAGCTTTTGGAAGATACCCTGCCTGTCATTCGTTTGTATCCAGCAGATGACCGGTTTTTAAAACTTTGAGGTGGTTTTAAAAGTTCCTAAGATGGGGTCTGTTTTAAACCTTTTAAACGTTATTGCACCGTTTGTGGTTTTTATTCTTTTTACAGAGTACTTTTAAAGCTGTATCCCCAGAATTTGTTCTGTTTTTTCCATATATCTGTTATAAGGGGCTTTTTGAAGGAAGAGTCCTTGGGGAAGCTACCACATATGTGTTCCGATGAATGAATAGAGGGTTAAAAAGCTAAGTACCCTGTTTTTATATTATCTTTCATTCTTGTAGAACACAGTTACAACTTTATTGTACTTGATGACTTAGGTGTAGCCGATGGCTAGATATGTGCGGCCACACACTACATTTTTATGCTCATAGTGTACCAGATGGCCAGACCATACCTGCTTAAACCATTGTTTAACTGCTTGTTTTATTTTTGTATTTATTTTCCAAAGTACAGTTTTATTGTCTGTTTTAAGTAAAGAAACCCTGGAGTCATTGGCGTAAGGGGAACATGACCCTGCCAGCACTACAGGATGGTGCACATGGTATTAGGGCAGGAAACGGTTAACCCAGCAGGGGTCAGCACGAGGAAGGAATGCACAGGGAAAAAGGGAGGAAGTCACGGGGAACGTGACTGTAGGGGGAAGGGGACAGGGCTATAAAGCCCCTCTAAGCACATGTGCAGGGTGCAATTACCAAACACCACAGGAGCAGTTTCCTGCCTGCCCTCCCCCTTGTTTTTTGGCTATATGTTTCCATGTTGGCTAGGCTAGTGTTTTTCTTTCTGCTTCTTTTGCAGGATACTTTTTCTTTGCTGATAGCGGAGGAGTTTCCTGGAGAAGTTTGAAGGATAATGGGAGTGGCGAGTTGATTGTTTTGGTTAGAGGTTAGAGTAAATGACCGCCCTGTGCAGGATTAAGCAAAAATTTAAGGTGGAGCTCCCCTATCCAACCCGCGGTCGTTTGGATGATTGCTGGTATCTGGCAGAAGGGGTTTAGGATGGGAACCCTCAGTTGATTGATTGTACACAGATGTACAAAAGACTGTATAGTATTTATACAAAAGTTATTATTAAAGTGGTTTTAAATAATTTATAAGATGTTAAATAAAGTTATGTCCAGACATTTGCTAAATAAATGTCTCGGCCTTTTCTAAATCCAACCCTGCTGGTGTCTGAGTTTTATTTCAGGTTTGGGAAATGGGGAACCTTCTGGGTATGAGCAGTGCAAGGGTCATGTAAATGCTGTGATTTAATGCAAAGATGTATTAGATGATTTTATATAATTGCATTTATATATGCAAAAAAGTATTCCATAAAAGTTAGGTAAAATAAGCTCATTGTCACTTTTAATTGATGTCACTAATTGCTCTTAGGCTTTTTGATATTACACTAATCAGAGGTGTACATAAAATCGTTTTAATACTTGAAGGTGGCAATCATAAACACACACAGCTTTCTAGCTCCCGTTTCTGGCACTGTGGAGGTCAGTACATAATCACAGATAGACTGATTTCATACAGTTTTTATGCACACATTCTTTATTACTTGCAAGGACAGACCATTTAGATAGAATTGTCTCTTCATGGCACCTATCAGGATTGTTCATGGCAACTTGTAAATAAAGGAAAGATACAAATAATGACCGCAATATCTCTTCCTATAGTATGCATTGATTAATGTCTGATTTTTTTTTATGTACATAAACAGTTTTTTTTTGTTGTTTGTTTGTTTGTTTTTTGTTTTGTTTTTTTTTTTGCTTTCTTTTGCGATTAAATATCATCACATTTCACTACAACCTTTCAGATTTCTGGATTTTTTAATTCATGTATTCCATCAATGGCACAAAGAGAACACAAAAGTGTATCCTCTGCTGTATGAAGCTAGAGGGTTAAAAGTCACTCAGAACTTTGCAATATTTATTGTCTTGATTCCAGCTCCTTTATTAGAGCCCTCTAACTTCATGTACAAATGTCATTAAAGCCACAGGGAGTTCTAGACCTTTTAATGCAAGAGAACACTCTATTATTTAGTACTGCTGTAAGACAATCTTTTCAACTCCAGTTTTGAAGTGATAATTCAAAAAAGATAAAACTTGATTGAACAGATACTGGCTGTTAGTCACTTAGGAATAATGTCAGTTAACTGACTTTTACTTTTATCTTGAGGGACTTACATTTCTGGACACTGATATCAAACAAACTAACATAATGTGTTGTCACTTGGAGACCTTACAAAGTACTCTTTTATATAAGAAAAGAATCCTAGGATGAAATTCACAATTTACAATAGATGTCTGAAAATAAGGTTTCTAAAACTCTCAAAGCACTAGGAAAATGAAGAGAGTGGAACGAAGTAATATATATGTACTTTGATAGCAAGCTAGTTATTTTCCTCACATTTGGGAGGAAACCAAGAGAAAGCAGCCTAGTAGAAAGAGTAAGGATGCAATGTTACTTTACAGACCACTGATTAGACCTTAGCCTAAGGAAATGTGAGTACTAGAGATGTCATGTCCAAAAGGATACAGATATTCTTGAGCAACTCCAAAGAAGGATGAATAAAGTGTATTGTTTATAGAATCATTCTTTCTCTTAAAGACTAAAAAATCTCAATATGAATAGTATGAAGGCAAGTCTGAAGCATTTAAACACATGAAGAGATTAAACTAAAGGAGGGACGCTATTTCAAAGGAGAGAGCTCATAGTCTAACATTAGTATCAGAGATCTAGATGTAATGTCAGAAAGTATTTCTTCACTAGGAAATTTCTTCGCTTAGACTTGGCCATTCAAATTTGTACAAATTGCAAATTTACTGAATTTTGGTAAATTCTGCGATTCCTACAAAGCCACAAAATGAGGCCTTCTCTCACACTCTCGTTCTTGTTCACGCTCTCACACTCTCTAAATGTTTCCCTACCTTCTCTGAATGAGAGGGAGCTGACATTAGATAAAGAGATGGAGCAATTGTACCAAAGACATGGAAAAAGCAAAGTTAAATCAGTCTGTGAAATCAGTGGCTTCAAGCTACTAGTAGTGATAGGCTCTTTGTCATATAAAGATCCTGCATTGTTGCCAGCCAGCTCAGTGCTGAAAATGTTAAACAGGATACTTGAAGCATCCAACAGAAATGAGGGTTGTTTAAATTAATTGTCTCCAATGAGAAGCCACTTGTTAAGAAAGCTATATGCAGGTAAAGAGATTTGAGTGAAGTAGAAGAATTCATGAGGGGTAAGATAGCCAGACATACTCATTGGAGGATCCGGGAGAGGACGTCACCGCAAGCTCCACCATATTGCCCTGAGATTTAAATTAGGACAAAATGACAGTGCTTTTGGTGACACCCTCTCCCTATTTTGGAGGATCGGGTGGAGGACGTCACCGCTAGCACCACCAATTTGACAGACGTTTACGCCGGGTTATCTCCACAGAGATGCAGATGAAGATAGAAGATGGCAGATTGACCATAGAAAAAAGTACTTTTTATGTATCGAACGTTCAAGAGGAATCAAACACACAGACACCAGAAGTGTATGTATAATAAGATCTCTGATTTTATTGCGTACAAGCATATATATTTATACCCACCTAAAAAGGGGTTGAGGCATAGCAAACATTCCTTAAGATTCTGCAGTTATTATGATTAGATGGGCGTATTTGGCATTTCTCTTACTGAAGCATAATCAGGTTAAATCTGTCTTAAAGTTCTGTCTTAGATCATGGGATCCTGTTTTGCTACTCTAAACTCACACATAGACAGTTTCTAATATATTTTTAACCATCTGTAACCGATGGTAGCTGTAAGGACCTAAGGTCAATAACATATGACTCATATGTAGAATACCAGTATTCTTCCACAATCACTACAGAATGTCTTGGTGATGTATTGTTTGTTTTAAAAACAAAAACAATAATGTCCTGCTGAAAAAATATTTTTTTATTCAGTATTTGGTAGTTTGTATAACCATAATGGTTAAATAGGAATGCATTATGAAGGTCAAAAAATCAACAATTATTAACACAAAAGAATCCACTATTGTAGGTTGCAGTGAATGTTGGCATATTTTTATAATTTCTTTCTCCCTCTAGCTATCATACATATATTAACCGAATATGCTTTATTTTTTCCATCTCTTCAAGTTACACAATGACTGAAATTTCCTCTGCAATGTTACAATATAGTAAAGTATAGTGTTTCCTTCAGGGCAATTTGATTACAAGACAAATCGAGCATGAAAAAGACTGTTCCACTCTGATAAAATTCTTGTTAAGCTGTTGGGCCATTTATATCAAAACCCATTATCTGTCAGCACTTGAACTTTTTTCTATTTCATTGTCTTGTAGTGGTCCTTAATAACTGAAGTTTCAAGGCTGACAGTAAGACTTGATGTGTCTTGCTCTTTAGGAGTATAAAAAGCAATCATTGATCACTTAGGTACTGTTAAAGACACCAGTGACTTCTTATTGAATGCAGTTTGTCTCTGAATAACACATATTAACAAAATATATTTGCATTTTTATTTCAAAACATGTTTATAGTAACATCATTTTGTAGATCATCTGAATTTATTAAAAAAACAAAAACCAGAAACAAAGGATATCAAATAATTCTGTTTGCTGAAATATTTTATATACAGTACAGTGCAAAAGTTTTAGGTAGGCCTGAAAAAGGGCTATAAAGTAAGAATACTTCTAAAAATAGACATGTTAACAGTCAAAAAGTCAAATCAATATTTGGTGTGACCACCCTTTGCCTTCAAAACACCATAAATTATTTTAGGTACACTTGCACACAGTTTTTTAAGGGACTAGGCAGGTAAGTTGTTCCAAACATTTTGGGGAACTAACCACAGTTCTTCTGTGGATTTAGGCAGCCTCAGCTGCTTCTCTTTCTTCATGTAATCTCAGACAGACTCAATGATGTTGAGATCAGGACTCTGTGTAGGCTATACCATGAATGGCTGTATGTTTGGGGTCGGTGTCATGCTGCAGAATACATTTGAGCCTATCATGTGCCTCCCTAAAAGTCTGCCTGTACTTCTCAGCATTGAGTAGACCAATAATTCTGACCAAATCCCCAACTCCATTTGAAGAAATGCAGCCCCAAACTCCACCATGCGTCACTTTTGCCTGCAGACACTCATTCTTGCACCGCTCTTCAGCCCTACGCCGAACAGACTGCCTTCTGCTACAGACAAATATTTCAAATTTTGGACTCATCAGTCCAGAGCACCTGCTGCCATTTTCATACCCCCTGTTCCTGTATTGGCCTTGTCACTTGGGCTTGTTTCCAAGTTTGGGGTATGGCTTTTTGGCTGCCAGAGGACCTTTTCTGACTAGATTTCTCCAGACAGAAGATGGATGTACCAGGGTCCCACTGTCTTCTGCCAGTGCTGAGCTGATAACAGTCCTAATTTCTTCCAATTGTGAAAGGAGGTAAGCATGATGTATCATCTGCTGCACCTTCCTTGGCTGCCTAAAATTAAACTTTTTAAATTGGAATGTTGGTAGTTAACAGTGAATGTGCTAGACTTGTATACTGATATATTATATTTTGTCTTATTTATATTGCAACTTCAAAGCTGAATATAGTTTAACTTGAATATGATTGATAATATTTACAGGTGAATTTTCCTTTTCATAATAGTAGTAAGAAAATATCACACAGTTAATTCTTAATATTGCATAATTCTAAGTGGTCTTAATGTGTCATATGTACTCACACATTTGCAAGGAAACCTTTAGGAATACGGCTTTGGGAGAGACTAGATTACTAATAAATACATGGACACATACATAATACTATATTAATATCTAATACTACACATGCAAATATAGTAAAATGCTGTACATTTTAATTCTAGTATAACACATATTTTTTTTCTAAAATAATATATTGAATAGCATACTCCCCAACATATCCTTGAAACAGCACAGATCACAATCAATTTTATAGCTCAATGAGCAGTCAGGTGAGGTCAGCAGATCTCCACTGGCAGCAAGGGGAGAACAGATATTGTCTGAAATTGGCGTGTATTGGGAATGAAAATGGGAGCTATTTGTAAAACACTTATGCATCAAATATGCATCAAAATGACTCTACCTTTTCACTTTTAATGTATGTTAATTTGGTGTTCTTCAGGCAAATTAGCATTTGTATTAGTTTAAGATATCTCATCAAAATTGTCGGTCTATGTCTCATTGTAACATCACATTTTAAAGTAGTATTTAATCTGTAGGTATTTTTTGATACATGGGCCCCAAAGGAACTAATTAGTCAAAGATTTTTGGGATACTATTATAATGATATAAAATAAAGTTGTATTCACTAGGAAAGAATACATATTAAGCAAGGCTATGGTTTAAAACCAGTTAATTTTATCACAATGAGTGCTTACATTCTGGAGTAAATGTAGCATTTTAAGCAAATTGGTATATTAAACAAACTTTTACACCATACAACATAAGGTCATCCTAAAGCTGCTGTGACTTTTTCAGTATGGCTTCTGAGCTTGGCGACTTTTTCTTAGAAAATGTGTACCATCTGTCCCTTGTAATTGTTTTTGCTATTCCTGGGCATGAAAAATCCTCCTTTGTGAATTTGCTGATCTATTTTATTTATTTTTTATCATGGCAAGAACCTTTTCTGATCCTGCCAATAATCTGTCTTCAACTTACAGAACTGTAGAACTCTTGGCCATCATGAATGTCTGCTTCGGTGGATTCATTTGCATATGATGCCGATGCCTCAAACAACTGAGTGGGTTCATAGCCATTGCAATAATTACTTTATTCAATTGCTAAGGTCCTATGATCAGTCATTAAATAAAATACTTAGAAACTCTCCAAAGGGGTTGCACTGTTGCCACAACATATAATTGGACTCTCTAGTATCTTAAGCGAATAAACCTAAGCATATCTGTAATTTTAGCCTTTCCTATAAAGATTATAAAAACAACAGAGGAACATATAAAAGTTTTTCTTTAGTTATTATGGACACAATCTATCAGTTCATGCTTTTGTGTCACATGGCAAGTGTTCCAAGAAAAAGAGTTATAATTGAGGAACAATGTTACTTTATTAAACAGTTATTTCTGGGAAAGGTTTGCCCATTTAACAGAGCTAGGAATTATGTTTTAGAGCTCCATTTGGTTACAAAAGTCTTAAATACAGCAAACTAGATGGAAGGGTATATTTAATGCATTATTATTCCCATATCTCTCCACATCCCCCAACTCTAATAAACATCTCTGCAACTCACCTGGAACCAGAGCAGCCTACAGAAAGCAAAGTATAACAGACCTTTATGCAAGATAAAGATGAATTAGATTGTAGACATGCTTCCAAGAAAAATAGGTATTAATTATGGCAGCAAGTGGCCAGAGGGGGGGAGGAATAAGGAGAGAAAGAAGTACATTTGGTAAATATAAAGGAAAATGCATAAGATAGAACATGAGTTAAACTTGAAATTTTGAATAAAGTAGCCCAAATAAGGTTGAATACATATTTTTTTGTTTGTAAGGTGTTTGTAAGAGCAATATGGTAGGCTGCAAGGAAGCCGTAGATGAGGGATGCTCCTCTTACTTGCTAGGAGCTTCTGGCAAGATGGTGGTTGGCATCAAAGCCTGCAGTGAGCGAAGCTGGAAAGTTATCTTTATGTTTGCCAGTTTTATTTTCAGCACCAGTCAGGGCCAGTCCTGGACCAAATAAGGTGAGAAGTCCCTTTGTTACAGGACACATTACAATGCTACAATATCCTACTGGCAAAAAAACACTGCTTTTTACTAGAATATTCGAGAAGTTCGGCCCCACAGAGTAACATGTATATCTGATTTATGTATCTATGGCTTACATGTAAATTATTTCTTGATGAATGTATTTCTACAGAGGTCAGTATAACACTGCTTCAACTATTTTATTGTAGGCTCATATGCGACAGTATTAAAAAGCACCACATAAATAAATTTTGTCATTATTTAACTTTTTCCTCAGTGCTCTTTCATTTTAACCTACAATGCTCTTTTGAGGGTTTGATCATTTTAATTGCCTTTAGTATTTTCCCTCTCATTTCATTTTACTATGATAACATTAATGGATCAACTCACAGCTGCGCTTCTGCAACAGAAAGTGGCTAGACTGTGCTATGATCAGAATGACAATGTGCTTTTCCGTTTCTTAAATCATATTAAATATAGTGCCTCATCTTTGCATTTTTACTGACTGAACAATAATGCTGAAACTGTACACTAAATGAATGTATTCGGACAAAAATATATAAAAGGGATCAGTGTTCCCTCTATCACCCCCCCCCCACCAGGAGGGGTCTGCCGGCACTCCATGTGGGGCATTGACCCACAACGCCGTCTCCCCGCTCTGCTTCCATGGTAATATGAGGACTTATGAATATTGTTATGGCGGGCTACATCCTAAATACTGTTGGATCGCCTTGGCGCCATCCGCTAACATCACGTAGGGAGGTCCAGTGCTATATTTCCCCAAATGAACTATGGCTGGTGCTTAGTTGTGCTGTGCGGACAGTGGGGTTTCTCTCCTTCCTCTTTCCATTCTTAGTCCTAGCATTGGATATTGTTATTGCTGCTCTCTGGCTTCCTGACCCTTGGCATTGGATATCATTATAGTTGCTCTCTGGCTTCCTGACCCTTGGTGTTGGAGACTATTATTGCTGCTCTATGGCTTCCTGACCCTTGGCATTGGATATCCTTATTGCTTGTTCTCTGGCTTGCTGACCCTTGGCATTTGATATCGTTATTGTAGCTCTCTGGCTTCCTGGCCCTTGGTGTTGCATACCATTATTGTTACTCTCTGGCTTCCTGGCCCTTGGCATTGGATCCCATTATTGCTATTCTCTGGCTTCTTGACCCCTTGTCTTAGATATTGTGCCACTTTTGTTCACTTGTGCTCACGGTTACCCACGGAGGGCTCTGTTCCTATTCAGGCCCTTCTAGTGTGTACTGTAGTAAGTGTGTTCATCTCTGCACTCCAGGCTCCGCTACACTGAAAGTAAGTATGATTTCTAACATAGATCATTCAAGACTAACATCTACCAAGTAAAATTAGTTACATCAGAACATTCAAACTTTTAGTTAATCAGTGTTGTCCAACTCCGATACTCCAGAGATTGTACACAAGACACAATTTTAGCATATCTCTTTGAAAGTCTCATTTGCATAATTCACTGCAATTACATTTAGTGAAGGATAATGAGCATATGCTATGGAATTATGGAATATCTGGTCTGTTTGTTGCCCTTAAGACTGTATTTAAAGAACACTTTAGGAGTTATTATTTAATTTTGTCAAAACTGATTTATGGATAGGTTACAAAACAAGAACACTGGTGTATTTATCAGTGTTTGGTAAATTATTTATCATATTTAGCACAGTCAGGAATCTGAAAGTGAAACACCTGTTTCATCTTCATTTCTTGCATTTATTGCTATATTTAATATATACCCCAGATATTTGTGTGGTGTAACAAATAAATTAATAGTGGCAGAACACATTCTGCTCTTAGCCTTGGCAACTCAATATCAGCACAAAACTGAACTTGACCCACACAGAGTCCTAACCTTAACCCCATCAAACACCATTGGGATGAACTGGAACAGAGATTGTGAGCCAGGCCTTCCTGTTCAACATCAGTGCCTGATCTCACAAATGCTCTGCTGGATGAATGGGCCAAAATTCCCACAGAAATACTTCAAAATCTTGTGGAAAGCCTTCCCAGAAGAGTGGAAGCTGTTATAGCTGAATTCTATGTATTTAGAATGCAGTGCCATAAAAGTCTCTGTGGGTATAATGGCCCGGTGTCCCACTACTCTTGTCCATATAGTGTATTTTGCAGAGAAATGACTCTGCAATGTCTAATGAAGGTCAGTACACATCTATGGTTTATTTGTTTAGGGGTATATTGCCTGTGGCAAAAGTGATCTTTGTCTTCACTGTATATTGCTTTGTATGTATAGAGAAGTATATTTTTCTCTAAGGTACCATGTAGAAAAGTTAATTAGATCACATGCTCTACAACACCCTTGCCTACATAATAATTTACTTATTCATGGAAACCAACTCATTTATGCTGACATGATGTATTACTCATAAAACTATAGTGACAAGGTACCAAGCATTTACTTCAGTCAACAAGGAAGAGGTTTAGCTGGCTGAACTTCAACATTGTATTTCAGCCCCATAAAATTATTATTATTTTTTGTAAAATTCAATACACCAAGAAACTAAAGGGGGATTTACAACTTTCTGTATAAATTGCTTTGACTTTTTATTAATAAATGGGATTTATTGAAACAGTGGCTAAAATGAACACCAAATGAGAAAAGGCTATTCTTAGGAACCTCGTTTTCAAGTGTTGCAAGTTAAGGGTTTAACTCGATTGACATTACTTGGCTGCAGTAACATGCACTCACATGCGACAAATTTCAAAGTAGCTTCATTAACAGTTAAATGTCCGTACAAGCGACTTTATTGGTCGTTCGTACGGACATTTAACTGATAGAGCAGGGAGACCAGCGGTCTCTCCCGGCCAAGTTACGGCACCAGGAGTTTAAAAGTCTGTACGAGTGACTCTATTGGTCGCCAGCAGGGGGCTCGTCTCCCATCAACCTTTGGCAGACGAGCCCCCTGCTGGCGACCAATAGAGTTGCTCATACGGACATTTAAACTCCTGGTGCCAGAGCTGCTGCGGTACGCGTTAACCCCGTATTAACCCCTTATAAAAAAATGGAAAAACGAAGAAAAAACGAACACGAAGAATGTCCACGAATATTCGCCCCCAAAGAGAAGACAGGAAGGGGCGAATATTCGCAGAGTACGAAGATTTTTTTTTTGCCGAAGACGAGCACGAAGACGAACACGAAGAGTCCCCTGGTGCCCCAGTCTACTAGAAACCCTAGGGCCTAGTGGGTTTGTCCCACTGGTTTAGATACATCAATGTTACTGAAGAAGGTATGTCTAAATCTTTACTGATTTCCCTAACAATGGAATTTGGTTTCTTCTCTTTTAGGGTAACTCAGGGTTAGAGAGACTTAATACACAGTGGTAGATGTGTTCTATGAGATTATATATCCCTTGCTGTATGAGCATTATATATTTTCATTAATATATCAAAACACTAGTATATTTTAGTCTTCTTTTTACTTTAAATATCGTCTTAAGACCTATGGTTTTTTAACCACAATATCAATAAGAAACCGAATGATCTTTCTATTTTCTAAATCGAAATTCACTTATACATGCCTTAATGTGAACCCCATTAATTACAGACTCATGCAATGCAATTTTAATGATTATATGAATCAACTCCATTTTCAGATAATTCTCTTGTTACAAAGTATACTAAATAGGTAATTTTACTCTACAGTGTTATTTTTATCTGTAACTGCAATTATTCACACTTTCCAAATGTATGACTTAAGTAATTGACCGTAGACTTAATCTTCCATTATGCTTGATACATTTTAAATAGCATCAGCTAAGGCATAAACAGAGTTACATAAATCCGTATTACTTATACTCAACATGTTAACAATTATAAAGCGATGACAGAAGTCCTAGCAGTAATCTTATAGATGGTATTTCTGTCAAGATAATATGCATGATAGAGAATTTTATAATTAATGGTAGAAATAGAGTACGTGCTCTGGGAACAAATGACAGCCTTTTTTGCGAGTACTCTGGTCTAAGAACTGGAAGCAAAAAAATATTTATAAAGAAGCAGTTCACAGTATATCATATTGTTTGCAAAGCACTAGAAGAATGCATGTTCTGGGTGACAAAATACACCTAGAATATTTACTTCCAACCAAAACCACAAATGTGAATAGGATGCTTAATGTGTGTTAAATATCATGTACACAATATATCTGTATAATCTTTGAAAAAATATGGGGTTGTAGGTGAGCCCTCTAGCAGGGCACCCGTGTTAGGCTTGGCCCTCCATAATGCATATATAATGGTGTTGGATGAATTATTTTAATGTGGGCTGTATACAAATACTAAATTATGTATCATTTGCATTGCCTAATATGCAAGGGTCCCATGGATCACCAGAGTACACTTTGCATAAGCTAGCTAGCAAATCAATCCCTGAAATTTAGGATAGCTTGGAACTTTCTTAGTTCCATCATGTAAATTTTCGTGAATATATAGCTGATAAGTATATAGTAGGAATTAGATGTGGGCAAGGCAGTTGGTGGTATGGTACAAGCACAAAAGCTTGGTCATAATCCTGTCTTTATGTGCTAGACAGAGTAGTTCCTTGGAATTAAGCTTGAACTGAGCCTATGCAGGTTCACCAAGCTATAGTAGGCAACAGTTCGTTGTAGGATGACTATTTCCTCTATGTTTTCAAAGACCTATATAATTTTTGCATATTTCTGACCGGCATAGGTAAAGTGCTGCCTTGCAGAATGTGGGGCATGCAAGGTCATGGAAGCTATCCAGTTACTCAGTTGTACATTTCATACTATGCAGACAGTGGGAATGACTTGTGTGTGGGACAACATGACTATGTGGTCACCCTAGTTCGCTGACATTATAGATGACTTTCGTTGCTCAATATTAATGTTTTGTTCTATTATCTTCCATAGTTAAATACAACATTATACATAGGTATATGCAAGTTTCTTTATGACTACTATGACTATAATTGTATTTTTTCTGTTTTGTATTTTTTGGTATTTGTAGCTTTGCAATAATATTTTAAATACTTACATTATCACTGCTGGATCACCACTAATGGGGGCCAAAGTCAATCTCCACAGTCAGTGTAACATAATTAGAACACAGTGTAAAGAGTCGAACTTTCATGATGACGTCTACACTGGAATTGTGCATTCCAATTAACTATTATTATCATTAATTTATAACCATCAGCATTTTTCAAACATGTTTAATGGGATTCTAAATTATGCTTAGAATTAAGCTACTAAAACGGCAAAAGAGGAGTCCTATCACAAAAGATATGTTTATCTTCTCTTTTTGTTTGTGGAAGGCCTTTTTTGCTATTTTTTTTTGTGTACGTTATACATATTCCCAGTCCTTTCAATTAGGTTTCAGTCTTTAACTACACAAAACGAATATTGAACTAACTACTTAAATTATATTGTTTTCTTTCAACTACAATTCATCCTTCTGTACATTTGAGAATTCATATAGTTACCAATAGAAAAAAATAAGCATATAGTTTAGTTCAGTTAATGAATCAGGGCCAATGTATGTTTTTATCCTGTTTTTTTATTGTAATCTATAAGAGGATAGGAGGATAGTTCTATTTTTGTGATAGTTTTATCTTTGACATTTAATCCAGCCCAGCATCTACTGTAAACTATATGTCTACTCTACAGAAAGTCCTGAAGCTATAAAGGCCACCATGGCTAGAAATCTGAACAACCTATAGCAAGGCCATTCAGACTATGCTGATATCACCCATGTAAGCCGCTGTAAAAATTTGCAGAAAATGAAAGCATAGTGATAAGAAAGGATGGACAATGTAGATGAAGCTACAGGGACAAATAATGTCAGAGGAAATGTAACAATTTAGAGTTCCTGACCAGATCAGGTTGTAACACCAACACAGCTATTCTCTGATAAATGTATATTATTTATCTATAGTATAGATTGTTTGAGAGTAGGCTGGGATATGTTTATATGTATTCATTATTGGTACATATTCTGTGATTAATATTTTGTATTTTAAAACATACCCTATAAATAATATCCTGGGGTGCATTGCTTTCCTTTGGATGTCAGTTTCATATCCACTGACTTTATATATGCATATATGTTAGGTTTAATAGGGGTTTAATGGGTCTCATTGCATATTTCAGGGATAGCTTTTTTTCTTTATATTTGTAAAAGAGAGTAATAATATCATTTGAGGTGGCTGGAAGATTTCTCATTGACATGAAGTTTCATCCTCTAAGAGCTTCAACGTGATGTCCCATACCCAGGATAGATTTGCCTCTGGTAGTGCATTAGTCTGGCAATTGGTTCTGCCAGCCCAATGGTTCCAGTCTAACAAAAAGTATTTACAATTAACAAAAGTGGATGCCAGAGAAGGGAACACTGGTATTGGTTAAAAAAAGATAGTAAGTATGTGAAGCAGCTTCATGGCAGTTATCTCCACACTCAGGATAAAATACATATGAAGCTCTACTGAGCATAGAATGTGTCTGTGTTATGATCATAGCTCACATTTGACATTTTCTTTAAAACTAATAATATGGAAGGCCTAGATGGGCTACTGTCTTTATGTTGGAAACTTGTGTTTCATGAATTTAAATGGACAGTTTATTTGTCTATGATTATAAAATGTGAATGATATTCGGGATAGCTCAGAATTGCTGCTGACACTATTTGAAGACATGCCTCATAAACAATAGGTGGAGATGGCTGCATGATCAGACTCACAGCTAGCCTTAGCTGTGCAGAGGGATTCAGTGATTTCTATTTCCAGAACAGCCTCACAGGTAAAGGTTTGGACACAGGGGCAACATGACTGAGGGGAAGCCAGGCAGCCCTCCTCTGGGGGATTATGCTGATATGGCACCAAAGGGGCCAATTGTGGTTCCTTAGGGCCCCTTGTGAGGCAGCCCACAGTTATCATATGAGTTATCAGGAGCAATCCCAGGGAACTGCCTGGAGTTGTTTGTTGTTTGCTGTATTTGGTGTTATTTGCGGCTGTGGTATTTGGCGGGGCACTTTTAGAAAATGGTTATGACGGGTCCATTGAAGTCGTTATTAAAGTTATTCATAATGTACTAAGAATGTGTGAAATGTTATGCTGGAAATATAGCAGATGATCCCTCAGTAATGCAGAAATGTCTTTTTTGCCACTGTGCAAATATTGATAAAGACTGGTAAATTATAGGCATAATACATTCCCTAATAAATGACAGTACTAGCAACGCATTAATAGGTATGTAATGGTTGATACAAATCATTCCAGCAGTCTACATAAAAATGTTCATATGTCAGTGGAATATTAGTGTTGCTGCCATGTGTGTGTGTATACACCATCATATATAAATGTTATCACATGGTGGATTGATATCCCCCATTACAAAAAAATGCCTTTTTAAATGTTCTTAAATAAAATGGTGCAAAAGAAATGGTCCATGGTTTCAGATTTGTGTTTACAGGTAACCGATATATGTGATTTTTCAACTATGGCACTGTTACTGTTTTCATAACATAATTGTTATGTGGTCAGTAATTAATCTATTTAAACCAATCACTTTGAGCCATTTATCTCTATCGATGTAAACAACAGTACCTAGAAAATTAAGTGGTCAACTTTCAATTTAGGTTCACTGCTGCTAGGGCACCTGTAGTGGCCCAGAACAGTGGAAAGCATGGCTGCTGAAGACAGCTTTTAATCAGTAATTGTTTGGTCCTGTGTGTGTGCATGACTAAGGTCTCAGGTGGAACCGAGTAGCTGTGTGAATAAAAACACCCTTGAGAATGCTTCAACTGCATGTTTTTTTTTTACTCTGCCAGTCTACCTTACGCTGACAATTTTGCACTGGTTTTTTTTTCCAGAATTGATATAAATGTAGAAAAAATTGTTAGGTTAGCCATTAAAGCAAGATCAGTTTTCATCCAATATTTATTTTTTTTATGGCTAAAATAACCTAACAGGATGCACTTACATGTAAAAGGATTTAGCACGGCCTAAATGGATTAGGTATAAATCCTGTTGTAATACAACATTTCATTTTTTTTAAACTAGAATAAAACTTTTTTTTAAAATGTATATATTTGTTTTTTAGTATTTTCATTTGCACCATATTGTTAAGTTTTCTTTTGAGGGAACTAGAGAATTGTGTTATTAAAATATCAATCAGATGGATTAATGCTTTATCTACAGCATACCATCTAAAAGACTTATGAATGTGTTATGTGCTTAAGATTACAACTGATCCAACAACAGATACATCCAAACACATATCAATGAAATCACAATATGTATTCGGATATATCTCCTGAAGGCTAATGTGTTTTCTAGCTACAATAACTACACTTATCCAGGTGAATAGGTGTATGGGTACACTTATGAAATATGCACCGATAAACCCACCCACTGGCTTATTAAGTTATACAATCCCTGTTCTATCTCTTCTAACTTTTAAGGTTTGAACTGAAAACTTTCGCTTCTTCCAGAATGCAACAGAATATTTTGAAACAACAACAGGATATCCAAGAATCCACAATGCGGCTATGATACAACAATACAAACTTTTACTAGAACGTTCCAAATATAAAACAATACAAATAACAGTACAATAACAATAATCCCCACATTAATTGACACACTTACAACAAATACATATAAGTTCCTATTTACAATATTCAAACATGCATGTTCATAGTTACCTTCCCTGAGAGCTCCAGGTTAGTGATGTTCCTTTGTCTCTTTACTTTCTCTCCTCTTCTTTCTTTCACTACCTGTCCCTTGATATACTAGAGGGTCCCAATTGAGTCTACTGGGAGATCCCTGATTGGACCCTGTGGTTGCCGTAGTTACCCTTTGAAGTTATTCCCTTTGGCCAACACCACACCCTGGGGTCTTTACAATCATGGGGCAGTAAAATCCAAAGATCTCCTGACCTGATTCAATCTGTTTCATGAGAAAACCTGTCTTTCTTCCACACACCCTTCATCACGCATATCAGTGTTATCTATAATATTTATCATTCCCGGCCACATCCCATGCATCTTGATTTAACTAGTATTAACAGAAACCATGATAGATATATATATATATATATATACACATACACATACATACCTACATATGCATATCTACACACATGTACATCCATACACCCGCATACACGTGTCCATATACATATTTATTCACACAACTGCTTATAGTGTAACAATATGAAAAAGAAAGTGCTACCTAATCTGTGTTTTGTTATTGTTATTTACATTTATAGGTTAATAGAAATTATTTTGCATGTATTTAAATATTTTTGGTTTTGTTATTATTATTTATTTATGTAGGGCCATCATATTGTGCAGAAATATAAAACGGGCAAAACAGTATTATGTTATGTCACAAAACAAGAATGATCCAGCTTAAACAGGCATACAATGGGATCTGCGGAGAGGGATACAATGGGCATAGTTAATATTTTATCACTGTTTTTTTTTTATTACTCACAGGTGTATCACTTTTCTTAAAGTTTTTAAACTTAGTTGCAAAATACTTAATACTATTTTGGTCCTTTGTAAAGGAAATAGAGTGATTTTAGTATAAATGCATTGTTAAGTAATCTATTTTAACCAAGGGAAACTATTATGGATTCTTTTAAATGACACAAATGGATGATGTCCTCCACTGATCCAGTTGGGTTTGAAAATGTCAACCATGAAACATGTCTGTGCCTATCCCTGGTATGAAGCACACAACAGCAGGAGTGAGACTGGAAAACATGAGGCAGTTGTAGGTTGGAGGAGGGAGGTTAATCAGTTAGATGATAGGCTTCTCTGATGAAGTGGGTCTTAAGAGATTTGTGAATGAAAGCCTGGTAAGCTGGGGAAGAGGATTTCATATGATTGGGGAAGCCCTTCAGAAGTATTTCATATTAGTATGAGAAGCAGAAATTAGAGCTGCAGACAGGCAAAGATCAGCAGATGAATGGAGGTGATGTGATATTTGGAAATAAATGATACGGAGGTAGGAAAATTGCTATGAAGAATTTTAATAGTGAAGAGTTGTTAGTAGAGCAATGATTAAAATGGGCCTTAATGGGTAAAGCCAGAAAGCCTAGCAGCGGCATTTGTGGTGAACTGTCAGAGGGCAAGACGGGTATAACGGAGACCAGCAAAGGCTAAATTCCAATAGTTAAGACAAGAGATGAGCAGTACTTGAACAAGAGTCTTAATTACATGTTGTGGTTATTTAAAATAGGATGAGTGTAAGCAATGCATTTAAGATATAGATGGCAATATTTGAAAATATAATAAATGTAAGAGGGTCTCCTATTCTTGTGTTGTTATATAATGGGCATGAGTAGGGGGAGCCAATAGGCTTTTAGCCAACTGTTTGGTGGAATGAGAAAGGATGGGAATGGGTAAAGCTAAACAACAGCTCCACTAGTGATGCTCTGACAACAAAACAATGCCTGTCAAGCATTTAAGAAACCTATATTACTCCAGAATACATGAAGATTCCACAGTCATAGTAAACTGTGAGTGCTTATCTTCTGTCTTAGAAATGGCACATAAAAACCATAGACCCATCTAGTCTGCCCATTTTTCTTGATGTCAAGACTTAGACCTTAATCAGTCCTTAGTCTCGTTTTAGTTTCAGGATAACCATATACCTATCCCATGCATGTTTAAATTCCCTCACCGTATTAGCTCCCAGAATTTCTGCTAGCAGGATCATGATGCACAGAAATCTAAATATGCTTTTTACCTATTTAAAAAGATACCAGTCGTGGGACACCACTGTCAATGTACATAAAATAGTTTCTTTTGTCTCAGAAAACATTTAATTCTAGGATCAGACATTCCATTTAGGTCATATAAAATAAAGTTAGGGGCTGGCATGAGGTTACTTGTGTTACCTACATTTATAAAGCTGCTCCATCTGGAATATGACAATTTCTGCATTACCTTGCCAGGTCTAGGCAATATAAAACATTTTCATAAAGTCGCCTCATGTAATTTTCACATTTTAAATATCATATCAAAGATGAAAATTATAAATACATAAACAGCTACGTAGAGCAATACTTCCCTCTAGTGTAAGCTTGCAAACAGGGCCCTCTCAGTTTGTCATACATTTGAATTTATGTATTGTAAGAAGCACTGCGTAAGTTGTTGGCACTATATAAATACAAGATAATAATAATTAATAATAAATAGGAATATGTTTTTGGAAGCACATATGATTGATATGTCTACTTGTATATATGCGTATATATGCATATACTGTTTACTATCTTAACATTAATATAACTGGAAGCCACCTATTTATAGTAATTCCTTATGTAAGAATAACATACTTCTCTAATCTACTCATATTTCCTTAACCAGTATCATTTCATTTGAAATTACTAATCTATCATTCACAGTATACCTACACCGTCTTTATCCAGTCATATTTTAACAATTACTGCTTCAAATGTGCTGCACTGGCTGTCAATGCAGATGACATTTGTATGTGAGAACTAAACTCTATCCGCTAGCCATTTCAATATCTTACCAGGAAAGTAGATAAATAAATGTGTTTCTCAGTAAGTAGAACAATGAAACAAAAACAAACATTGGGTTAGTGTAGATGGATGATGAAATTAATGGGTTTAATAAAAAGTTTTGATAATTAGGTTATTTTAACTATTCCATGATCATGGTTATTTCCCAAGACCATGTTCCTCACTTAAATACCCTCTGTGTTGTATGATAAATATAGAGTTTATTTAAATAAATATATACAGATTTTATTTACTGGGATTCACATTCTTCATTAATTTAGTGAAACAAGAAGATAAGAAATTAGCATAACAAAACCTCAAACTGACCAAGTGTATTTACTGCCAAGATTTGTCTTCCGGACAATACATTTTACTCTACCATTTTTTCGTGGTGCCAATGGCTCAAAAAAAGAACGGCTTGGTTATTATCCTATTGAATTAACCTCCCATGCAATCTACAATTCTCGTCCTATTTATACCAACACTCCACTTGTTTTCATTCTTTAACCTCCTCGGCATATGCCCAAACTATAGTGTATTTTAGATTTTTTTAAGGTATGGTCTGTGATAGCTGTCTTTGGTCCTATGTGTACTTGGAATGTAAAATGGGCTTTGATGGACTCTTTATGTTTAAGTAATCATGTTGATCAAGAATGGTCTTAATCTTGGCTTGTCCTTGATCATATAATTTACCTTAAAGAATAGGTACTCACCTTTCAAGATAGGCCTCGCAAATATCTTTTCATTGCTTAATATAAATTACATATCACTTAATACAAATTGAAGAAAAGTTAAAGTTTTTCAAAAAAAATTTCAGGTGAATAAACTTACTGATGTTCCTCAAGGCAGACACTCATATTAGTCAGTTTACAGATGTTCCTCAAAGCTGACACTCATATCAACAGGAGATTCTAAAATCAATATGAAACAGGAACTTAAATTGAAAGCATATTAAACTGTGGCTTTCATTAGTCATATTTAGGCATAGCTGTGCAAGACCATAAGGGAGATTAAATTCCTATTAATTTGAATTACAGTGAACTTGTAGCAGATTTAGGAATCAGATTCATTATGTGAGAAAATTTGCTTCGTCCAGAAATAAAGCTGCAAAAGGCCTCAAAATGCTAATTGGTGAGGTTATGTGTTTATTTGTAGTTAATGAGCAAGAATAATGTCTTCAATGGAAAGTGACAGCCATTATTTGTTAATGTCTGACCATGTGAAGAAATATGCGTAGATTGTATTTTTTTCACGAGATGATTTCATATAACATTTTTTCTGGTCATGTTATTTCCCCAGATAGAAACCAATTGGTTTTGAACTGCTTTGCAATGATTTTTTATTTAATCTTTTTTTTTAATATATTTTTCTGTCTGAGATCAATATTATATTATTAACTTTTTGTATATTAGATGTGTTCTAAATATATACATAATATATATATATATATATATATATATATATATATATATATATATAATATATCTTGTTCATATTTCACTATGCTTCCTTTCTACCATTTCTCTTTATTTTGAATTTAGTTTCTGATAATCAAATATTATACATACAGTATACTGCATAGTAATGATAACACACATAAGCAAGCATTTATTTTTAAACAAATTAAATATTTGTGAAGGAACAAGGAGTTTTATTTCCTTGCTTGCAAAAATAGACTTAAAATGTGAATCACGCCACCAAGCAAATCCAAAAAAACTTTCCATAAAAAATTCCACAAAATTCTACTTGTCTGATTTGATAAAGAAAATGAATGGAAATATTGCTGAAAGTGCAGTTTTTACATTTTACAGTGACCTGATGTTGCCACTATTACGATATATAGTTGACATTGTGAAATAAGTGCAGAAAGTATTTAATGTGCTTAATGTGTAATTATTAAAAAAAAACCGATTGTTTTTTCCTTAAAACACTACAGCCTGGAGACTCAACAGAATATTTTATTAGTAGCCTGCAGAGAAAAGCATTGTGACCAGACAACAGAATAGAATACTTCAGGGAACCTGATGCTAGGAATACCAGGCAAATAGCTGTCAGACTTAATGCATTTGATGAAATACCTAAATATTTTACATCCTTAGAACAAGGAAAATACATTGTATTGTTTCTGTATTCTTTGAAGCAATTAAGGTTTTTTTTAGATAACATTTTTTTTCAAGAAAGATTAATTCATTCAGTTTGTTGTTTTATTATGTATAAATCACTTTGTCTTGTCACATACCTGCTTCCTCAGAGAAGGAGGAGACACCATGCCAACTCCCATCAGCGACAGAAACAGATGAGACCCCCCCATCCAAACCATAGCAATTGCAGCAGTCGCCACAGAGGGGAGGGACCCTGATCTGACACGTAGCAACCGCTATAGCCACCACAAAGGAGAAGGAGACCCCCATCTAGCTCTCAGCAGAAGGAGTGAGGTCCTCTTCTGACTCCACACCCCCTCAAGTTTACCGCCCCACACTCAAGATGGCCGCAACAAGCGGATGGAGGTGGAGTGAACTTTTGGAGCCAATCGTTTTTTTGGCTCCAATTACACAGACAATCCACAAATACCCTCAGAAATCTATGTGCCTATGTTTCATAGTGCTTCATCCTCAATGCGCGTTCTGTTGATTGATCATCCATGTTTTGAAGTTGGCTTGTTCCAGTTAATCCTGCCTTCTGGCTTCCCGATCTCAGCTTGAACTTTGTTGGTCCTGAACTCTGCCTCCCTGACTTTGGCTTGTCTTACCACTATGCTATTGCCTGTATTCTGTTGCCCTGTCTTGTATCAGAGTCTCCACCTGATGCTGTGTGTGACACATATTATATTACAAGAGTTGAATTAACCATCTCAAAACCTAATCCTAGGCATTTATTAGAGACAAGACTCACTAACTTGCACTTGTAATTTCACCATTCTGTTTTTATCTTGCAATGAGTAAAAATTTTTTTTTGTACTGAGAATGGTTGGCCAACTAGAAACAATATAGCATACTGTCATACAAACATAAAAAATTAGATTCTATTTATTTAAGAGTTTTCTCTCAATGGTTTTTTTTCACAAGTGCAAGTTAAACCAAATCTTGGTGTAAAGATCTCAATGTTAAAATATCTAAGCCCTTATTTAAGAACAATCACAAAATATAATTCTTTTAATTCATCAAAAAATAAAGTCAGATGAGCACAGAACAAGTTGCCTGATTTGTGGCACCTATATTACGGGACCATTTGGCTGGGCTTGTGATGCTTTGGCTGTTGGTGTTCCGTATTAGCAGGATCCTTTCTTCTTCCTCATGCGATAGTCCTCTGCCCATTTCGAGTGCCAGATTAGGCCTAAATAAGTCTTAATGTGCAATTCATATATGGTATTGCCCGTTGACATAAAACATACATTATTCATTTACGCTATATGCCCAACAAAATAGAAACGTTAATTGAAATAAAATCAAAGAAATAAATGAATAAAAAAGAAGATAAGCGACTTGTACAGAGCCAGTGACTGGAAAACCGAAAAGCTAGATGAAAATTGGCAAGTGGTGATATTGATTAAATTGCATAATGTCTGGCCTGGCATTTAAAGTAGGCATAATGAATTTCACAATCACTAAACATTTCTAACTTAGCCATTAAGGGACATAAATATTATGTATAGATAACATGATTAATACTTTATTTCAATTGTTCCTAGCGGTGAATACGAAGTAGCAATATTTCAATGTAACACAACCACTACATACACATGATATAAATTGCTACTTAAAAGATTAGTCCTTTGTTTTAATTGACCTTAAACCTTTGAACCTAAAGAATCTAAGTTTTAGTGTTCAAGAATAAACCCAAAGCTACGTTAATTGATGCACAAATTACCCAGTAAAACAGTTTAGTACTTGATACGCAATTGGCCTTAAACCTTTGTATTTCTTGAAGATATGAATTTGCAAAAAAATGGTTTTAATCAATGACTCAAAAGTCATCCTAATAGTAAAATAGGTTAGTTGGCTGCCTTTATTTTAAAGTTCACCTCCAGCAAGTGACAAGATAAATTTAGATAGGGTGATATTTTTGTGTGTGCAGCCCTTTGTCTTCATTAAGGGAACATCCAGCAGTATTGCATTATAAAAGCCAGCACAGACTTAAAGGTCAATGCAGCAGCCTGCGAAACATACAAATGATATCATTTATGGTATTTAAAAGTAATTCGGTTTTAATTTGGGATTAATAAGAAACTAATAATCATTTGTACCATTTAAATTTGTACCATTTATAATACCGTGATGCTATAATTAAATCCGTACAAATTATATGCAAGATGATCTGTGGACCGGACTAATCTCCGTGCCTTCACTTTGCATATGTTATCAGCCTTCCTGATTTGGGTTTACATGCTGTTGATCTGCAATCTTCGTACAATTTTTGCATGCTTTCATCTTGAGTAAATGTGATTATCCACATATACAATAGATCCTCCATGCCAGCTGATGCCATCCTGGCCAGTAGAAAATAGACCATACCACTTGCTCTGATCAAGATAAGAGTTGTAGCATTTCTGTTGTTCATATAACCAATTTACGGCCCTATGGATGCACTATTATGTCTACAAAATGTAAAAGGATGCTCAGCCTATTTTGCAGGGGCAGGGAGACCAGGCAGCCTGGTCTTTCCCGTGTTAGTAGGAACTAACAGTTTCCTGAGCATCTCCTGCTAGTGGGTGCACCTATTGACAGCCACTGACGACGTGACGAGGGAAGAAGAGACCCTGTAGGGAACTCTGATCACCTCTCCTGCTGGGTCATTATACACAGTGCAATCAATAAGGGACATTGCAAAACATTTTCTTATACATATTAGCACATATCATGTGTGTGCTATATACATTTCTATGGCTTCAAAATAACGTCCCACTGAAAAAACAATGTTTAATTTGTGTGGGAAAATATAAAGCATGGTCTAACAAATATGTGGTATAGCTTTGGAAAAGCCTTGGTGATGAAGGAGTTGAACCTTATGGCAACCAGTACACTCTTAGTGAAAGCTTCTATTTGTTGCAAAAGTAGAACTACTTAATTGGGGTTATGTATAAAAAGAGTTTGCAAAATATCACCGTAGCAACAAACAGAATAGGTCCATCAGCAGGAACAATGTTAACGTTAAACTAGAATCACCTTTCATACATAATCGCCAGACTTGTGCACATGGACCAAAAATGATTCAGACAATGTTTTTGTTTAATTTTTGGGACATTCATTTTCAGAGAATTAACTTCATTTCCTGCCTTTTAGGTTTAGACATTCTCTCACGCTCTTTCACACTCTCTTACACTTTTTCATACTATGAATGTCTCTCTACCGTATACAAAATCATTTCCATGTCTCAGCTTCTTCGTCTCCTTCTCTGCAGCTCCTCTTGTCTTCTCTGCTTATTTTTCTTCTCCCATCTCTCCCCTACTCTTGGCTTTCTGGCATTTCATTCATTTGGTTCAGCCGAAAATTCGGAGCATTTTTCATTCAGGAATGAAATTTGTTTCCCCGGTGCCCACATTCATTCATTCTAACTCACTCTCTCACACTCATTCTCGTTCACTCTCTCTCTCCACTTCTGCATCTTCTATCTTCTCAATTCTATCTTCAATCTTTAATGCTTAATCTGCTATCTTTCTTCCTTCATCCGCAACTCCAGAGATAACTTGGCAGGAAGTTCTGCAACAGAAATTACAGCATGTCCCAAATTGGCCTTATTGAATATTTTACGATCTAATTACCCGACCCGATATAGAACATTAATTACTATATGAACTGTAGTTAAAACAATTATAGCTAGAAACTGGGGGGGGGGACCCTACAATCCAAAAGGGTTGTGAACTTCTTTCTATGACTTGCAGCTGTTAAAGAGATGATTATTTTGCTCAAAATCAGTTTCAAAGTTTCATGAAGATTTGGAATCCGTTGTTATAAATGGTAAATTATTCATCATAATGACATTGCACAGCCATTACATTTTTTGTTTCCCCCTTTTTATTTATCTATAACTCCCTGCAGTACAAAGGGGCACGGCATTTAGGCTGAAGCAATTCCCAACAATAGACACTTATCTCTACTCAGCATGCTTGTTATTGAAGTGGATTCTCCACTACTGGACTTAATGTAATTGGAAATTGGATTTGCACAAACATTAGATTATTTATCTTTTGATTGGATAAACCCAAACTGTACATTATGTTAATTGATTGATCAAAAAAAGACATAGGGTATAAAAGTCCATCCCCTCATGGCGAATATTTTTTCCACCCTTTATTTCCCACCCTTGTTTTATTATTCTTTCAGTCTTTCAGTTTACATGTTATTATAATATATTTGCTCCCACTGATTATTGCTCTTGTCTGTATTTTTATATATATATATATATATTATATTACTATATGTGGGGTTTTTTCACGCTATAGACTTCTTATTTTTATGATAATTTTATTATTATCAGATGCTGTTATGGTTATGCTAAAAAATTTATCATTATCAGATATTGTTATGGTTTCTCCCTTTTTCTTCTCAGAATGATCACTGCTCTAAGGGGTCAGGTTTTGGGAGCAGATCTAGAAGTGTGGTTTGAGTTTTCGGTTGCATGGTTCCAGTTTAGTCCCTTCCTTCAATTCGGATTTCGTTCATCACAGAAAGAGGATGATATCATGAGGGGAAAGACTTTATACCCTATGTCTTTTATTTGATATAGTAGAAAGAGTTATGCAAAATATTCACCTCCTGTCTTTAATAAAATTCCGATTATTCAGTCACGTAGCTAGAATAATCCTCAATTCACCTCAAATCCGAGATCAATGAAAAATATATAGTTTTTCCATTTGTTAATTGAAAACTTTTATGAGGAATCATCTGTTCACTAAACTAGGAGTACTTGTGAGTTGGCTAACCAAAAAGTTTGCACCCAGAAACAAAAAACAAATTACTCTTGATGTGAGTTGAAAGGAGCAATCGCTTTACAAATCCAAGGTCTCACTTCCCCAGAGGGTTTCTATGTGAGTTCAATATATTAACAAAAAAATATGTCAAATGCATAACTTTGTGCAGCTGAAACATTTCTGTAACAGTGTAATAAAGCATAGGTGTAACACTACTGGAGTACCATATCATTTCTTCCATACATTTGATGTTTGAGGAATTGGCAAACCGTTGATTGTTTTAATATGTATTTTTTTTGTGTGGTTGCATGTTTTCAATTGGTTGTGGTGACTGTTGCCCAAGTACATTTTTCCATGTTTTTCATGAATACTAGACAAATACAATAGTGCCCAAGGGATGGGTGTAAAATGGATTTACTCATAATATTTATATTCTACATATATATATATATATATATATATATTTAAGATTTGTGCTTTTGAAACTCATATGAGAGAACCCATTTAGAAAAACTTGAATATAATGAAATAATTAAACCATTGAAGCAAGTGCACTATAAATCATCAATAATTGATTAGATTGAAATATGATATAGACTACAGCAATTAAAAAAGATTTGCTTGTTCAAGCTGTGGTTTAATTATGTAGAATTTCAATTACTCTTTACTCCGTTGAGAACAATTAGGCTTGATATGGTTTGTCAAAAGAAACATGTTGTGAAGGAACTTATAGCAGAAACCAAACCATAACAAAATGGTCAATTGTGGTCTGCAGACCATAGGGGGGGAGGGTCATGAGAGTATTTGAGGTTCACTTCTGTAACCAAAAGAAAATGTTCCAAATAAATAAAAATAATCTTTTCATATGTATAAGGAATCTCTGATACTCTCATTTTAATCTTAAAGTTGTCTGATTTCACACTTACCATTATGTATTTAGCATTACTAGATGAACACAGTGGTTATGCCTAGTGAGTAGTGATGTTGCAGTCTACCTTAAAGAGGAACTACCATAATTTTTGTTCTTTGTAGTAGAGCCCTGCGCGGGACTGCTTTTTTAATCCTGCTCCCGCCCGCTCCCGCTGATTTTTTGCCCAATCCCGCCCGCTCCCACAATGTGGGTGTTCCACTCCCGCCACATTTGTGGCCAATCAAGCCCACCTCCTTACCTGAACTGGAGATTTCCTGCGCAGTCCCGCAAGGCTGCCCTGGAGTTGCTCCCTCACAGCGTCTCTTCTCTTGCTCCGCCTAAGGCGGAGTCACGGGAAGTGACGTCACATCACATGACTCCATTTTGTTCCCGGGCAGAGCAAGAGAGGAGACACTGTAACGGAGCAGCGAGAAGGCAGCCTTGTGGGACTGCGCGGGATTACCGGGACCCGCAAGTACAGTGCCTGACCGCCCGCTCCCGCCCGCTCCCCACTCCAACCTCTTTTTTAATATTGCTTATTTTCCACCTAAACCATACCTACAAGATCTGTGGATTTTTGGGTAAAGCTAACGCTTTTCTGCTTTGGTATACATTTTTCACTGGTTGCCATTAACCATGATATCCCTAAGAGCTTAAATAATTAAAGCAATAAGTAAATAGTTAATGTGTCATTCATTTTCATTGATTACAACATAATATTAAATTCATTTTCAATGTGATTGTCTTATAAATATACATTTCTATTGAAACAAATTTTCAATTATTTTATATACTCTACCAAATGAATATCTATCTCTGTTCCTTCCTTAGTCTAAATGCATAAATCACAGAGTGAGGTAAAATCAAATGAAATATGTGATGTTTGATAACATAAATTGCGGTTGCTAATGCAGTTTCTCGTGTCAAGAACTGTTCTCAAATAGACATATATACTATAATAGCTCCCAGCAGTTAAGCATAGAAACATTCTTAATTAATATAAAATAATGTTACATGTCAACAAAAATGGTACTGTTACATTATTCTAAAATGTTCAAAATGTCAAGGAAAAATTCCATACCACAGAGAATCAACATTAATTGCAAGCTTAAAACTTGTCAGCATGGTATACTGGGAAAGTAACGAAAGCTTTTTGGAAATGCTACTAAATATTTATTATAAATGGCTTTCTGATTATCTCTCACTGCTTTTCAATTATTTCATTATTACTGTGTGTGGTTTAAGATGTTACAAAAATATTCCATTCATATCCTGTACCAATTACTTTAAAAATGTTTCGTTTTTGGGTTATCTGTGGGATTTTAAAGATTGTATTTAAAAATGTATTTAAATGTATCATCCAACTTGGACTAGAAATGTCAGAAGGCATTTTTAGAATTTTGGACACTTAGCAGCCTGTGGACCAGATACAAACTTTTAGGTTTTATTTATAGTCCTAACCATTTGAAAACCCTATGACTTTTATTTCAGGAACAAAGTCCCTTCAGCCTATACTTCTTATGAAATATGTCTGTCTATATTGTAAGGCAATACATTTTTAGTACCCGTGACGGGAGGTCCTGTACCCCGACTGGGTACACCCGCCAAACATTGCTTTCTTCCTGAGATTTTTGCAATTAACTCTCTCAGTATTAGACAGAACTAGCGGTAGAGAGAGATGAAGCAGGACTTGTCGGAATGGAGCCATGCTGGCACTGTAATTAACCGAAATCTAGTTGATGCAGCGCAGATCCTGTCCTGATAAGGACATTAAGTGATTATAGCAGCCCATCTCAAGCATCAGACAGAACCAATGTTGAGGTGAAAACAAAGAACACTTTACTGTGAAAACACACAGCCTTATATACAAACTCTATCAGATAAGGAGATGACCCCATTATCACAAACAATACCCTGCCCAGACAACTCGTGCCACAATCAGGCCACCAAGCACAGTAATGCCCATATAACCCTAAAACATTGTTTTCGGGGCGAACCCAATGGAGCAGCCACAATCCCTAGATGATTAAGTCCAAAAAGTGACTTGATACGTGGACCCCAAGTGGTAGCAGTTTGAAGGTTCCCATGGACAGTCCGCAAAGCAACCGGGCTGCTAAACCCCGTTCAACAAAAGGAGCTTTAAAACTGGGGGGCTCCCTCTCCAAACACCCCTTGTCTGAGCCCCACCACAGGTGGTGTATTTGTGCAAAAGAGCGCATTGGTGGGGCCAGGGGCATCCAAGATATTAAGGTTTTAAAAGTCCAGCGGGAACTCCTGCGGATCCTAGCCAACAAACAGTTCCAGAGAATTACAGCTAAGACCCAGTCAGGTACAGGGCAAGGGGAATAAAGATCCAACGGATCCAGTTGACACAAGGGTGGGATTATACTCCTGGACACAACCAAAATAGGTAAACACAACTGAAGGAGGGGTTTAAAGTCCTCTGCCGCCCTGGTTCCATGACAGTACCCCAATTTGCGGACTGAATATTATGACCATGGCATTCCAAAAACAGCTGCATAATCAATGTGTCTTGCTATTCTAGCTACAGTTGTGTATCCAGGGCAGCATTGCTTGAATCACAGTAAACAGTAAATAATAAGTACACACATATAAGTAAAAATGTTTCTGATGGAGGAACCCAATTGGGATACAGACAAAAAGACATGCTGTTCTTAAACTTTGATCTTTCCCAGACAATCTTTATTGTGTGTACAAATAGTGGTTTGTGTTCCCATGAAAAAACGGATACAGTTAAAAAATTAACAAGATACTCAGTCAATCCACTGCTCAGGTTTGTCAGAAGCCATTGACAACTGGGGACACAGGGGAGAAAGGAATCCCAGTGATCAAAGAGCCTTCTGATGTCAAGACCAGTAGGTGCATAGTTTTCCATGCTCAGGGCCTCTCATTCAAGTCTTTTGGCTCCTGACACCATGCTAAAATGCAAACACTTTTCAATACACTCTCACTCTAAAATGCATACATTCCCAAACATAATATTTCCTTACCCTCTCGCTCACTCACTCACTCACCCACTCCCTCCTTCACCCCCTTTCTCTCTGTCCGGTTGCCCAGGGAGCAGCCTAACTAAGGTTAGTGTCCTGACCCTTCTGGGTTGCTGCCTCCTCAGCTCAGTCCAAAACTGTTCATGTTGGACCCGCCCTTTGCAATCCATTTTGGATCGGGGGGGAGGTTGCCCCCTGGGCTTACTTGCCCCTGGTAGTCAGTAATATTTTCAATATGGAACATCAAATAATAATTCTTATTTATTCTATTATCTTATGTTATGTTACATAAAATAATAATACGTATTATTTTAATTGTATTGCTAAAATAAAGACTATTCAACATACATTTGTAGGCAGGATATTGCAAAAATAGAGTAATGAAAGAAAAGTTTTGGGAAGGACATTATAAATATCATAAACTATCCTTATTAATGTGTGTGTATTCTTTATTTTAACTTCAGATATATCAGACTTAAAGGGTTGAAAATAAGTTCCATGCAGAGAGCTAAATGTTTCACTGGTACTGTATAGTGCTGTTAGCATCTTACTTGGCATTGATTAGTGTGATAATTAAAGTAATCCTTAATCCAAACACCAGCCTATTTGTTGTGTTATGTATGTAATTAGTTGTGATAACATTTTAGGCTGTTTATTAATTGGTGTTTTGCTCAAGAAGAACAGAAGCTCTTATAGATATTTGTTAACCTTTGTGCAAATGGAATTGGAGGAACAGATTAACTAACAATCATCATTTGGGTTGTGGTCAGAATTCAAAAAGCATCAGGAATGAATCAGATGAAAATTTGTGCTTTTTTATTAAAAAAAAATAAGATTGTGATTGAGAAGAAACAAGAAATTGTATGTTATAATCATACCTGGGAACTCTCCAGGTTTGACCCGGAGATTGCCGGGTGAAGCACCGCTTCTCCGGGTCAAGACCCGAATCCTCCAGGTCGCGGGAGCGGGGTCTTAACTCCCTGCCCATTTTTTGCTTTAAATGGGGGTGTTTCCCCCTGCCGTCAGCAGGAATGCCCACGACGTCAACGGGAACTCCCATTGACGTCAGTGGGAACTCCCACCTACGTCAACGGGACGTCAGTGGGCAGTCCTGGCCGTTTCCCGCAAGGGAAGGATTCGGGTAGCCGGAGCCCAGAAGTTCCCAGGTATGGTTATAATCAGAAACTTCACCAGATATGGTGGCTGTTCTCATCAAAGTTTGTATGAGCCACCAGTTAAACTTCATTTTGTTTTCTTCCTTCTGCTGTGTATAAACACCACAAAGCTACTCATATAAATTGGCTTTACAAGTTCCGTTTTTAACAGGTTTTATATCAAATTTTGAAAGTCGGAATTAACCAATTTGTGCATCTGTATGGCACATTTGTCAAATTACAAATTGGCAGTCCGCAATTTGTTGTGGTTGGTATTCCCATTAATAGAGAACTAATGGCACACATTAAAAAAAACTAGCCAGACTATTGGAGGCACATTGAAAGCATCAGTGGCTCAATAGATGACAGTAGATCACATAATTTGTTCAAAATACAAATATAATGATGTTTAAAAAAAAAAACATAAAACTAAGTGTAAAATATTATTTGGCACCAAACTGGCAAGAATTCATATAAGTATTTTAAAAAAAGAAGCATCTTGGGTTTGTCACAAGGCTTAAGGCTTGGCAAATGTATTTTGCCATATATAATTTGGTCCGAGCTTAATCTAAGGAATCACCATATTAAGGTTTAATGTATAAATGTGGTCCAAGATGTTCATAAACACAAAAAGTGTGCAAATTGTGATTCCTTATTTTCTGATCGTTTTCATTGATTTTCAAAGAGCAAAAAATGTACTCACAAATGAAAGCAGTTATAGATAATAAAAGAAAGATAAACCAAGTATACACATATGACAATTTCCTTCAATAGCATTATTTTGTTGTTATGGCAACAGCTTTTGGCTGCTGCAGTGTAACTGAATAAATTAGCACTCCAGAGGACTATAACGGTTGTGGATGAGATTAGTCTTTGTGTGGGGAAAAGAGAGCGTTTTTGTGCACTTCCATTTAATGTCCTCTTGTAACATAATACTTTAGATCACAGCAAAAATATAATGTGTGTTCATTTACTTCTATGTGAGGTGCCCATAATGCAGTTTTTTCCATTGCTCCAGTTGCAGAAGTCATTTCCTGTTTCATAAAGCAAGCTGTGAAACTTTTGAACAATGTATGGCTCAAATTAAACATTCACTAACAATTATATAACTTAAAAATGTAAAATAAAAAGATATATACAGTATGTGTGGTCAATATAAAAGCTGAATTGTTGTTGGAACAACATATTTATTTGTTGCACAAGTTTTAACAACACACAAAAAACACCACATTTGGAAACACATATTTAGTTAATAACATTCTACTGGTTTCATGTCATTCAAAAATGAAATAAATAAATCCTCATTCTGACTTTTTCTTGAAATTTCCAGCACAAATGATCTAGATGCAATTGGAAGAGTTGTCCACTTATACCTCTCATTTTCCATAAAATTTTATTTTTTGCCTCAGGCCAAGATCACTTAATGGACTGGGTGGGAGCTCCTGTCCATGGGTCGACTTAGGCTCCATAATACACTGTGAATACACAATCAATGGCTTGCATTTAAAGAGGTTTCTCTCAATTCTCTATCAATCATCAGGAAAAATATTGAACACTCCCTTTCAATAATGTGAACCCACATAGCGTTTTATGCAAACGTTGCAGCAATCTGATCTCTTTGTTTAAGCCCAAATAACCATGGTCCATCAATACTTGCCATATGGTTCCTGTTGTGGTTAATTATTGCATCTTCATCTTTTGAGGAAGGGTTATCACCTTAAAGTCCTTCCACGACTGTATTTCCATTGACCTGCATTCAGGGCCGGCCTTAGGGGTGTGCGACCTGTGCGACCGCACAGGGTGCCATGGTTGCAGGGGCGCCTGACCGGGACTTAGATTAAAGCATCGGGGGTTTTTTTTGTGTTTTTTTTTAAAACTTTATTTATTAAATAAAGTTTAAAAAAAAAAAAACGATGCTTAAATCTAAGTCCCGGTCAGGGGCGCCGAGCGGTTGCTCGTGAAGTTCTCGGCAACCGCTCGGCGCCCCTTACTCTCCGTGACTCCGTCGCTGTGCCGGCATCTCATGTTGAGCACCGGACTATTCCGGCTCTCAACATGAAATGCCGGCACCGCGGCAGAGCGAGAAGATGGATGCCTCCCGCTCTCACCGCAGGACTCCGGCAACAAGGTAAGTGGGGGGGGTGTAGTTTGAAGGGGCAGGGGGGGTGTAGTTTGAAGGGGCAGAGGGGGGGGTGTAGTTTGAAGGGGCAGAGGGGGGGTGTAGTTTGAAGGGGCAGAGGGGGGGTGTAGTTTGAAGGGGTAGAGGGGGGGTGTAGTTTGAAGGGGCAGAGGGGGGGTATAGTTTGAAGGGGCAGAGGGGGGATGTAGTTTGAAGGGGCAGAGGGGGGATGTAGTTTGAAGGGGCAGAGGGGGGGTGTAGCTTGAAGGGGCAGAGGGGGGTGTAGTTTGAAGGGGCAGAGGGGGGTGTAGTTTGAAGGGGCAGAGGGAGGGGGGTGTAGTTTGAAGGGGCAGGGGGGGGTGTAGTTTGAAGGGGCAGAGGGGGGTGTAGTTTGAAGGGGCAGAGGGGGGGTGTAGTTTGAAGGGACAGGGGGGTGTAGTTTGAAGGGACAGGGGGGGTGTAGTTTGAAGGGACGGGGGGGTATAGTTTGAATGGGCATGGGGGGTAGTTTGAAGGGGCAGAGGGGAGGGGTAGTTTGAAGGGGTAGTTTGAGGGACGGTAGTTTGAAGGGGCATGGGGGGGTAGTTTGAAGGGGCAGAGAGGGCGGGTAGTTTGAAGGGGCAGAGAGGGGGGGTAGTGAGGGGGGCACCAGAGGAGTAGTCCGCACAGGGCGCCACAACGCCTAAGGCCGGCTCTGCCTGCATTCCTAGCTTCATTTATTTGAATGAAGAGTTCTTTGTTTCTGACCATTTGACTAGCTTGCTTCAACAGAGACTATAGCTGTACTAACTTCCCTGCACATGTTAAACCTGCCTTTCATGGTTGCAGAAGACTTTCTCAACAGGTTAGTCACCACATTTATTGGTATTTACAGGACAACAAAACATAAACAAGTTCTAAAAATATCACATAAACTGAGGTTGCATTTAAGTTTTCCATTTAAATCACTACTTAGTCACTGATTTTGGCATCCCTTTTGTGGAAAGTATAAAACAGGCAAGAATTTTCCCTTTTTGTTTCATATCATTTTTTCCTGCATGGTAGCTCCACAAAGATCACTCTGCTCCGTATCTGATGGCTCTTCCAACAGATTATGTTGTCGGAGAAATGTAACTACAGTCTCTTCACCTAGGTGGTACTTTTCTATTATATAGTCTGAGTATTCCAGTGACATATTTACCTTTGGAGCTGTCCTTGGCCTAACCAAGGGCAGTGCCAATAGCTATCCCTTCCATACATATATCCTTTAAAAATGGATGTCATATTCTGGCACTCTGAGTTTTAAACATATGCAACACCTGACAAAAGGAAACTATGGAGGGGGATGTTGATTACCATTAGGGTGACTGGCTCCATGTTATGTGGCAGAGGGGTTGTCACCCTTTGAACCCTTTGAGGTTCAACACAGATAAATGTAAGGTTATGCACATGGGGAAGAAAAATCCAGGCTGGGAATATGTATTAAATGGGAAAACACTGGGGACGACTGACATGGAAAAGGACTTAGGAGTTTTAGTTAACAGTAAATTTACCTGTAGCGACCAGTGTCAGGCAGCTGCTGCTAAGGCAAATAAAATCATGGGGTGCATCAAAAGGGGCATAGATGCCCACGACAAGGAAATAATTCTACCCCTGTACAAGTCACTAGTCAGACCACACATGGAATACTGTGTACAGTACTGGGCACCAGTGTACAAGAAAGATATAGTGGAGCTGGAGAGGGTTCAAAGACGGGCAACCAGAGTAATAAGGGGAATGGGAGGACTACAGTACCCAGAAAGATTATCAGAATTGGGGTTATTTAGTTTGGAAAAAAGACGGCTTAGGGGGGACTTAGTAACTATGTATAAATATATAAGGGGACAGTACAGAGATCACTCCCAGGACCTATTTATACCCAGGACTGTATCTATAACAAGGGGACATCCTCTACGGCTGGAGGAAAGAAGGTTTCTACACCAGCACAGACGGGGGTTCTTTACAGTAAGAGCGGTGAGATTATGGAACTCTCTGCCAGAGGAAGTGGTGATGGTAAACTCAATAAAAGAGTTCAAAAGGAGCCTGGACGTGTTTCTTGAAAGCAATAATATTACAAGTTATGGATATTAGATTAATAGGGACAGAACGTTGATCCAGAGATTTATTCTGATTGCCATATTTGGAGTCGGGAAGGAATTTTCCCCCTGGTATGGGGCAATTGGCATCTGCTTCATAAGGGTTTTTTGCCTTCCTCTGGATCAACACAGTAGGGACACAATATGTATATAGGTTGAACTTGATGGACTTTGGTCTTTTTTCAACCTTATGAACTATGTTACTATGTTACTATGTTACCCTGGCCCTAGGCAGCCTAAGTCAGAATGCACCACTGAACTATGCATTTAGGATAAAGTAGAGGCTAGATATAAAGAGAAAAGTAGTGTTGTACCTGAAGTGTGGTCCTATCACCATAGCAACCAATTAAGCGAATCAGTTCTTGCCATGTTGTCAGGGTTCCACCCTACCAGGCTGGACTAAATGATAATCATAACATTGTCATGTATACCTGCAACCACTAGTGGCCACCCTTCCCTCTCTGGAGCATCCCTCTCTAATTACTTGGGACAGCTGAGCCATGTTACCTGAGTTTAGCCCTGCCCTTAAATACCTGTTCTGCCCTTCACACTGGGCCTTTGCATTGTTTGGCTTGGGTTCCTGTTAGTCTGCTTACAGCTAAAGCTCTGTGTACTTTGTTCTGATCTCCCGTATATGACCTTGGCTACGTTTATGATCCAGATTTGTATACCAGACCACGGTGCGTCCCAGACTTACCTACCTGTCCAGCCATTACCTAGCCGTGTGCCCTGCTTGAGGTCTACCAAGCCATGTGCCCATGGTTTCCCCTGTCCTTGCTACAGTTCCCCTGTCCTCGCTACAGTTCCTGCCTTATTCTTTGATTCAAGTCCTGCTTTTCTGTCTGTAGTATCCCCTGCACTGACAAAAGACTTCCGTCTAGGGGCGCTTGTAACCACCGACCTCAATGACTGTCAGGATCAAGGTGAGGAACCCGATTTGCAGGAAAACCCAGCAAAGTCCAAATCAAATCAAAAGTTCAGCAGCGTAGCCAGTAACAATAGCCAGAGGGTCAGGATAGGAAACAGCAACGTAGTCGGTAACAATAGCCAAAGGGTCAGGGTTGGAGATAGCAGCGTAGTCGGTATCAATAGCCAAAGGGTCAGGATTGGAGATAGCAGCATAGTCGGTAACAATAGCCAAAGGGTTAATAACAGGAATCAGGAGAGAACAACAATGTAGCTCTTAACAGCACAATAACTGAGCACTGAATGATTCTCAGTGCTCATTTTTAAATCTACCACCAGAGGTCGCCCTTCCCCTGTACGTGCTGACGGTGGTGTGTGTTCCCCGCCTTCTCCATTCAGGAGTGAATAAGGAGAGGTGGGGGCGGCGGCATGGGAGCTGGTACCCACAGTCAGCGGGTACTCAGGTGAGTGACTGCGCTGGGGGGTTTTCCGTGGACGCTGACAGTAACCCCCTGAGGGGAGGCCTTCCGACTCTGGAAGGTCCTGGACAGTTCGGATGACGACGATGGAAAGCAGAGATGAGGTCGGGAGCGGGGACTTCGTTAGCTGATTCCCATGAATCTTCATTGGGGTCATACCCTTTCCAGCGGATCAGGTACTGGAGGTGACCGTAATGTCGTCGTGAGTCCAGAATCTCCTCCACCTCATATTTCAATGTCATCAATCAGGACAGGAGCAGGAAGATCAGGTCGTCTGTTAGGAAAGGAATTCTCCTTCCATGGTTTTAGGAGACATACGTGAAAAACAGGGTGAACAGACATGGTGTCTGGCAATTCGAGTTCCACCACCAAAGGGGAAATGAGACGACAGATACGAAAAGGTCCTATGTACCTTGGGCCCAACTTCTTATAGGAACAGTTGAGATGGAGGTGTTTGGTTGATAGCCAAACCATGTCGCCCATATGATATATTGGGGCTTCAGTATGGTGTTGATCTGCAAAACGTTTGTGTTGTTGTTGAGTCTTTTGTAGTGTCTCGCGAAGGGTTTCGAATGTTCTGGTGAGTTTGCAAACATGTTCGGATACTGAAGGAACAGCACATGAAATGGGAGATCCCGGAAGCATAGCAGGATGGCATCCATAATTGGCTCAGTTATTATGTCAGGATCAAGGTGAGGAACCCAATATGCAGGAAAACCCAGCAAAGTCCAAATCAAACCAAAGGTTCAGCAGCGTAGCCGGTAACAATAGCCAGAGGGTCAGGATAGGAGACAGCAACGTAGTCGGTAACAATAGCCAAAGGGTCAGGGTTGGAGATAGCAGCGTAGTCGGTATCAATAGCCAAAGGGTTAATAACAGGAATCAGGAGAGAACAACAATGTAGCTCTTAACAGCACAATAACTGAGCACTGAATGATTCTCAGTGCTCATTTTTAAATCTACCACCAGAGGTCGCCCTTCCCCCTGTACGTGCTGACTGTGGTGTGTGTTCCCCGCCTTCTCCATTCAGGAGTGAATAAGGAGAGGTGGGGGCGTGCGCACGCGCTCTTTGAGACTGGCATCGTGGCAGGAGCGGTGAGAGCGGCGGCGTGGGAGCTGGTACCCGCAGTCAGCGGGTACTCAGGTGAGTGACTGCGCTGGGGGGTTTTCCGTGGACCCTGACAATGACTCAGAGAAACAAAAAATGACATATGCCAAATAGTGTAATATGGTCAATAAGCCAGTACAGGAAATGAGAACATCCGATAGTTATACTCACAATGTGTATGAGTATTTCAAGCCTCCAAAAATCATATATAACCCGATTTATCCCGAGCGACGAATATAGAAGAGAAGAAAAACATCTACCATGGGATGATATCTTTCAACACTTGTAAATGTGCGATAACCGGTTACACTCACATTTAGATGGATGTATCAGGCGCTTCTGGTTTATTTTCTGGAGTTTGCAGTGGATCCTGGGTATCCTGGGTTTACCTTTGCCTCCTGGATGAAGTATCCAGGTGTATTTTTTTTAGAAATATATACCCACTTATATAAAGTGCTAGTGCTTGTGTAAATCAAATGACTGTTAGTGGATTATAAAATATGTGTATGAAATCGGATAGAGACCAATAAAAGTGAAATAGTGGTCCACAATTTGATATAAAAAATACTAATTTATTCCGGGACTCAGCCCTTAGGTTTTAGTTATAAGATCTATATTATACATACGTATAATGTGTATGTTCTGTTAAAAACAATGAAAAATATATATAAAAAAATATTCAAAAGTCTGTATCGAATTGGTCCAAAATGGTAATCCTCGAGTTGGTCCAAAATAAAATCCAACAAAATGGTAATCCTCGACGTGTTTCGCCACGATATGGCTTCCTCAGGGCTTCCTCGAGTTGGTCCAAAATAAAATCCAACAAAATGGTAATCCTCGACGCGTTTCGCCACGATATGGCTTCCTCAGGAGGTTATGAACAAAAAATAACATTTGGCATATGTAATTTTTTTGTTTCTCGGAGTGATTGAGGTCGGTGGTTACAAGCGCCCCTAAACGGAAGTCTTTTGTCAGAGCTATTGTTTCAACATTCTGTAGAGAGTGTTACATAGGGTTGCAGCTGTACACACGACCAATAAGAGGAAAGTATCTCTTTGATTTGATTTTATCACCTTTACTTTCACTTTTCTGAACACTGGTTTTCACTTTTCTTTATCCTACATGTAGTATCCCCTGCAACTGGGCTCCTACCCGACCTACTTGCCCAGGTCCTGACACATGTTAACGTTGGCTTATGTCACAGTAAGAAAGGTTCAAATACCAAACTTCAAACCATTTGTTTACTGATCTTGCTTTGTGTACAGGGGCAGAGTCATGCTAGTCAGAGAGAATTCCCCGGTGAGGGGAACTCTGATCTCTGACAGCCGGGGAAGGTCTGCACAATGGACACAGGCAACCCCCGCTGCCAACCGCACCTCCTTCCGGCTGCAGCGGAAGTTGTCTACGTGAATCGCGTAGACGTCTACACGCTGCCCCGGCTACACACCGGGGACTCAGAAGCACCAGTAAGTTGGGGGTGGGGGGGTTTCAGGTGGATCCAGGTCCCCTGCAGCATTGCGGGGGATCTGGATCTTAGTCTCATAGTCAGACCTATTTGAGGTCTGATTATAAGACGACCCCGATTATAATATATATATTTTTCAGAGCATTTGCTTATAATCGAGCAAATACGGTAATATAAATGAGGTTTATAAATGAGAGGTTTTGGTTATATCAATTGGCCAAAGCATAATTAAACTCACTGCCACGTCAAGGCACACTCTCACCTCCTACATATATAAATCTACTGCAGCAACCACTCCCAAAGCGGACTCCACTCAAATCTGCTGTGGGCTCTAGCCCCACATGTTTTGAGACCTGAGCTTACAGTCACATCTACTATTGTACGTTTTTATCAAAAGAGCTACTTAGGAGGAAAATATATTCAGCCAAGGGCAAATCACCTTTCAAACAATAATTTGTTCAAGAAATGTGTTGGCTAACAATTTATGGACTTTAAAATGCAACACAATTCTTCCTACTAAGAAACCGGGGCTTTACATAGTTTTTTCAAATATTTTTTCCTATTGATAAGGCACTAATTAAGCTCAAAGTTTTGATACAGAGTTTAATTTTTTAAGGAGGTGAATTTTCAGAATGGTATTAAAATTACAATGAGCAATATGAATTGCTGTTTCAAAATGTTCTCTTTCTTGTGCTCAGTTGTGATGATATTTAATTAGCAAACTTTATGCCTAGCATGTGTCATTGTCATAAGAAAATTAAGCATGCAACTTAGCCAAGCTAAGAAAGTTGGTAATTAAAAAGCCATCTCATGTGCTAATTTTAGAAAATAAAAAAAAATGTCCGGAATGTTACAAAATGAAAATTGCACACTGAGGATTCTCTGTAGGTCAAAGAGAAATATAGGCAGTTAAAAAAATTAATAATAAAAAAAAAAAAACTTGAAAAATATTCAAATGTCTTTGCTTCCCCCTTGTGGAAGAATCGAGAAAAATAATACATTTTACTGTAGATATATAGTTGTTTGTAAATATGCAGAATAGTGCATGTGGACCTAGATAAACTAATTAAAACTGTTATCCCGCTGCACACCAGGTAAATACGAACTGTCTTAACGAGTTAGAAACTTATTAGGTCAATCATTTACAGATCTTATTGAATTCATTTTTTTTTACCTGTTTTAATTTCCATGTTGCGGAACCATCCTGAATACTAATATAATTTCTTGGAAATCTGGTATACATTGGTTATTTAAATTATTGGTGACATTTTGTTTTTGCTTTTGAAGTATCGATAATATTAATGATTTGTATTAATATTATTCTGTAGACTGTAACCTTGTGAGCAGGGCCATCTTTATCTAATATATCGGTTTGCCTTAATCTGTCATACCCCTTCAAAATATTTATGGAAAGAAGAGCTGTGTGAATTGTTGGTGCTATATAAATAAAAGATAATAATAATAATAATAATAATAGTATGGGAATATATAGACAATCTCTAATAGAATATAATTACGATTTTCAGAATATTTTTCTGAATTAATGGTTTTCATTCACCAAAATTTTTGGATCTGATGAACAGTCATTAGAATTGCTTTCTCTTTTGTAGTTTGAATAACAATTTAAATATATATTTTATTAAATATAATTAATTGTTGTATGTGTTAAAGAGAAACACTATTGTCTGTTTATGAACGCATTGGTGATTCATAGGGCTAGTGATTTTCTAAATACTACAGTTCATACTTCAGTGTAACTAAACCCATAGGCGTGCTTACATGTAAATTTAGCTATTGTCTATTAGATTCATATTTTCCTATTGTAAACAACCATCTTAAATATGTGTTAGAAGGTTTTCTTGATAAGTCTACTCCGTTACATTATTACTCATTGGTGGAACCTAATCGCCCCATGCAGATAGAAGGAGTGAAGAGAAGCGGTGAGTTTTAAACACGAAAAGTTGCAGATTTACTCCCATGTGCCACTGAACCAGGGCCGGCCCAAGGCAAAATGCCGCCTGGGGCGAATTTTAAAATGCTGCCCCCCCCCTATCTACCCTTCCTCTCCCCCCCCCCCTGCCGCCCCCCCCCCCCTTGTACTTACCTTTCAGCAGTCCTGCGGCGAGTCTCCCTGTTCGGTCTCGGTGCCGGCTTGTAATGCTGAGCGCCGGAAATCTTCCGGCCCTCAGCATTACAAGCCGGCACCGAGACCGAACAGGAAGACTCGCCGCAGAGGAGAGAGAGAGGGGCGCCGAGCGGGTACTGACAGCTTGGTAAGCGAAAACTACTCGGCGCCCCTTTCTCTCTCTTTCGCTTTAAAAAAAAAAAAAAAAAAGGGCTTGGGGCGGCAAAGTGCCGCCCCTTCAAAAGTGCCGCCTGGAGCGGTTGCCCCACTCGGCTCCATTGTCGGGCCGGCCCCGCACTGAACTAAAAATATAGCATATTATATCCTAAACTGAGTACAAATACTTTCCTATATAATGTATAGTACAAACTGTACAATGTTACTTTAACACAGAGAAAGTTATGTCCTGTAATTAATTATTTCCATGCCTATGAACAAAATGCAAGTTGGAACTCAATGCCCAAATTTCAACTCACCAGGGATTTGCAAGAAGATTTGTGAGTCTATCTCTTGCCTCCACAATAAAAACAAAAATAAAAACAAAATGGGTGTCAAAAGGACCTCCTATTAACCAATGGAGGTTGGTGGTCGCATCCCTTTTTCCCACCCCAATCGAAAAAGGTGTCTCTCACACACCCTCATGCCTGAGGGATAGGAGTTGAAAATAAATGTATTGCCCTTTGGACATCTATGCCCTTCCTGCCACACATTCTCTATGTGTCATCCCCAACTTCAAGTCCCCTAAATACAAGATGCACAATCGCTTCCTTCCTCATGAGTTATTGCAGTGCATTTTGTACAGGATCACATTGCATTGGCAATGCATTGGAGCAGCCCTCCAGGCATTCAGAGGATTTAAGGCAATTCCTAGAATGTTTTGTTATATGACATATGTCTCAGTTTCTTTCCAAGCTATACATATTAAGGTCTTTGGATCTCATTTTTTATTTTCTTTGTGTTTTGGAGTATCACAGAGCTGTCCAGGAAATCCCTTTAAGCTGCTTAACTCATAAATCAGTTTGTTTATCCAATTTCCTTCTGTCTATTGCTGACCAATGTCATTCAAAAAATGTCATCTCATCTTGTGAAATTGTAAGTAATGTTTCAGACATGGTGACATGGCATATCAGTAAACAATACAAAAAAAGAGTATGCAACCAAATACTTAGTTTCTAATTATCCTTGAAAAATACAGCCATGCCTGTCACATGACAAAGTACAGACATCAAATATATAACTGCCTACTGAAAGATTTAGTTTGTTACTACTCTATGTGTGCTTTATGACTACACTTCTTATATTAGCCTTTTAGCTTGGATCCTACTTCACTCACGATTTTACATATGATATATCCCTGACTACACTCTGCAAATACAGGCATGTGAAAAAGATAGTGTACCCTCTTTGAATTGTATAGCTTTACATACACCTTTTAGGTACACATTGCTAATACCGGGTTGGACCCCCTTTTGCCTTCAGAACTGCCTTTATTCCTTGTGGCATACTTTCTACAAGGTGCTGGACACATTCCTCAGAGATTTTGGCCCATATGGACATGATCACACAGTTGTTGCAAATTTGTCGGCTGCACAAATTATGTAAATCTCCCGTTCCACAACAACCCAAAGGTGCTCTATTGGATTGAGATCTGGTGACTGTGGAAGCCTTTGGAGTACAGTGAACACATTTTCATGTTGAAGAAACCGGTTTGAGATATGTGCGCTTTCTGACACGGTGCATTATCCAGCTGGAAGTAGCCACACTGTGGTCATAAAGGAATGGACATGGTCAGCAACAATACTCAGGTAGGCTGTCGCGTTTAAATGATACTCAATTGGTACTAAGGGGCCCAAAGTATACAAAGAAAATGTCCCCCACACCATTACACCACCACCAGCCTGAACCGTTGATACAAGGCATGATGGATCCATACTTTCATGTTGCTTACGCCAAAGTCTGACCTTGCCATCTGAATGTTGCAGCTGGAATCGAGACTCGTCAGACCAGGCAACGTTCTTCCAGGCTTCCATTGTCCAATATTGGTGAGCCTGTGCAAATTGTAGCCTCAGTTTCCTGTTCTTAGCTGACAGGAGTGGCACCCAGTGTGGTCTTCTGCTGCTCTAGCCCATCTGCTTCAAGGTTCGATGTGCTGTGCATTCAGAGATGGTATTCTGCATACCTTGGTTGTAACAAGTGGTTATTTGAGTTACTGTTGCCTTTCTGTCATCTTGAACCAGTCTGCTCATTCTCCCCTGACCTCTGACATCCACAAGGCATTTTCTTCCACACAACTGTCGCTCATTGGATATTTTCTCTTTTTCGGGCCATTCTCTGTAAACCCTAGAGAAGGTTGTATGTTAAAATCTCAGTAGATCAGCAGTTTTTTAAATACCAGCCAGTCTGGCAGCAACAACCAAGCCACGTTCAAAGTCACTTAAATCTCCTTTCTTCCCCATTCTGATGCTCGGTTTGAACTTCAGCAAGCTGTCTTGACTATGTTTACATGCTTAAATGCATTGAGTTGGTGCCATGTGATTAGCTATTTGTGTTAGCAAACAATTGAACAGGTGTACCTAATAAAGTGGCCAGTGAGTGTATTTTCTTAGGACATAAAAAGAATCATTAGTTCCATAACGGGTCTAAAAAATAGATAAATGTAACATCAGATGAACAGCAACATGTGCATTTTACACATACGACATGTTACATGTCATGATTTTATTAAAAAAATAAAGCCAAAATGGAGAAGCCATGCGTAAAACGCTAAGTATACCCTTACTGATTCTATAGGAATTAAGATGTTAAGTAGCAGACAGGTGCTACTAATCAAATGCCCTTGATAAATTGATTAAATACAGAGGAATATTAATGTATTTCTCAGTTTATGGTCATGTTATGTTCAACTTTTAATCTTAGAAGGAAAAAAAATACAAAAAAACAATATTGCTCACATTTATCCTTGATACCCTAATAACTTATTAAAGTTGTGTTGCATGCATTATATTTTTCCCCCAACTGGCAACTAAGTTTTCTTCAGTCTATTAGTATTAAGTTCTTCTATATTAATTTAGCAAAAAAATCCCACAGAAACATTCAAAAATCTTGTGGAAATCCCTACCAGATGAGTGGAAACTCTTATAGCTCTTAAAGGCCAACTTTTAATGAATGTTTATGTATTTAGAATGTTGTGCCATTGAAGTCCCTGTTGGTGTAATGGTCAAGTGTCCCAATACTTTTGTCCATATACTGCGTATTGAATTAAAACCTAATTTGACAAATGATCCAACTACTTTTTTGGGGTACACCATGATCGATATTTATAAATTATGAACCAATTACTAGTTTTTTGTTTAACTAAAAAACTAAAGCAAAGCAAATCTTTAATATTGCCAGTAGAGGGTATCATAAGCTAAATGCAAAATCACATCTCTCTCTCTATGTGTGAATGTTTGAATATAGAAGAGAGCTTAAATAAATGAGAAAAAACATTAGCTTTATTGAAATGTTTATGTTTCAACAATGTATATGTGTTATTGAGCTTTATACAACACTATTAACATTTTTATTTTACACATTTTGCAGAAATCATCTAACATCATTAGCTTTCTTGCCTCTGCAATTTGTGTAGTCTTATTGATAAGTACTACTGAGTTAATCACAACACAGCTGCTTTTAGTCAGCAGAGTTGGGTCTCTGCAGCAGCAAGTGTGCCATATCTATATAGGCACTGGAAACATTTGTTGATGCATTCTCAATTAGAGGCAGACTTGTCGGAGGAGGATGGAGGCAATTTCCCTCATGGCTGGTCTCAATTCTCCAAACAGGGCCAGCCTGCTTGCGGAGGCACGTTTCAGTGTGTGTGTTAGTTACGGTTGGGAGAGAGGGGCCAGGCTACTTGGATTTACATGCTCCCCCAGGCCAGAAGGTGCCAGCTCTTCGCTGTGCCCAATGGATTTCTTCCTTGTGACATAACTGGGCTAATGAACTGTAGTCAGCTAGACTTGGAAGGGTTTTGGATAAGCTTAGGAACTCTGTTATAGAGAAAGGATGCTATGGAGAGTATTAAAAAATAATGTGCAATAAAGTAAAAAAAAAAATATATGACTAATATTTAATTCATAATGTTATTAAAGTGTCATTAGTTGATATATGGGGGTGTTTTCTATTTTACTCCACAATCCTCTTTCACGACTATAATTAAATAATGGTGTCAACATGTTCATTAACCTCATAACTGATAGATTATAGAAAATCTAGGGTCTGTACCTCCCATAAGTAAATTTTATAACCTACCTTTTTTTTTATTTTTATAATCCTTTAACAACCACCCCCTCTCACCAGGGACAATACCCTTGTTCATTTACCTACCCCTTCCTCACCATGCACAGGATGGGGGAAAAGGGGGCAGTCATTGAGCCCCCTTCGTTAATAGTGAACATTTTTTCATATTCATTGTATTGCAGAGTATTATTTTGTGAGTTTCAGATGAGGGCATGCATGTTCTCACAGAATTTTCATGTCCTCATCTAAAGGTTGCAAACGTTAAAGTTTTATAGCCTCACAACTATAGTCAGGTCTGGTTAGTCAAGTTAACGCTTAACTTGACTTCTTAGTGAATAGACTAGTTAGCATTCCCTCACAAACCTTATAAAATCCAGATAAATCAGAATGTAATCCAATTGTAAGCTGCACACAAGAGCCTCTCAGATAAGCCTAGCAGAAGCAGCATTTAGGGTAGACTGCTGAGGAGAGAGTGGAATCAGTGGAATGCATGCTAGAAGAGTGTTGCAATAGTCAAGATGGGAAATGATAAGGGAATGAACCAGAGTTTTTGTGGATTCTTGGGTGAGGAATGGGCGGATGCGAGAGATGTTTTTTAGGTGCAAACAGCAGGATCTGGCAATGCACTGAATGTGAGGAACACAGGAGAGGTTTGAGTCAAGGATGATCCTAAGGCATCGGGCCTGGTTAGTGGGAGAGATAGTTGTGTTAGTAATGGTGATAGAGAATTCAGGTACTGGGGTGCAGATGTAAGGAGGGAAGATAGCTCAGTTTTAGAAAGATTATGTTTCAGGTAGCATTGTGACATCCATGAAGAAATAGCAGACAAGCAGTTGGTAAAATGGGACATGAGAGACGGAGAGAGATCAGGAGTAAAATGGTACTCCTTTGCTGCCTTGGAATTGTCCTTGTAAATGCTGTTTTATTGGAGAAGTAAGTACAAACGCCAAGGGGAGAAAATTATAGGCATTAGGTGCAAATGTTTTAATTAGCGGGCGAGGCTTCAGAATATTTGTTCTGGCAGTGTCCTTTTGCATTGGCTTTGTTGGCAACTAGTGTTGTGAGGTGACCACATGGCACATGACAACAAGAGCGACCATTGATTTTACAGCTCAATGCAATGGTCATTGGATATCAGAAAATTAGTCTATGACCCCCACTGTCCACAAAATTGAGACAGTTGGGCAGCCCAGTGGGATGGCGTTTCAAAATTGGCACTGTCCTGTGCAAAAAATGCATGGTTGGGGGTATGCTGTTCATGTTTCTGTTCTGTGCTGCATTTAGTATTTTTTGCATATGATATGAATGACCTGGTCTTATAATAAACTCAAACTGAGTAATTGCATTCTGTAAAAACTTTACTATTCTTTGATACCCGTCAGAAATCAAGTATAACAAAACTTTACTTTACTACAGCTGTGAATTGTAACTCAAGGTATTCAAGGAAGGCCTGTAAATATTTAGAGGTCAATCCAGCCAAGTGTCACAGTAACTAAACAGCCCAAAGCAGATTTAGCAGACATTACAATCACTGTGTACTACCTAAGACTGTATAATGGCAATCAGAAAGCATCCAGTCACAGAACAAATTCTCATCTGGCCTCAGAGTATCTTACTTCATCGAACTTTGAGCGCCAACAGTGGGTGTTGTTTTACTTTGCTTTGTTTCTGCTGTTTGGATCCAGTAGGGGCCTATTCCAAATTTGAGCACCAGGAGTGAGTTTCAATTGCTTGTACTGATGTTTGTAATTCTGTGTTTGCATTAATGGAGAATAAATGCTGCCTTGCTCCTTATTACTATACACAATCCAGTGACTGTATGGGAAATTGCAAACAAAACAAAAAGCCTTTAGGCAACGGCTTGAAATTTTCAAATCAGACCAGACAATTTTCCCCTTGCCAGCTCTTCCCTGCCATTATTGTTCTTTGATTAACTTAGTCACCCATATAACTAAAATTATGTTTTATTTCTTGCTTGAAATTACTGGAATAAACTATGCTTTAGACCATCAGGAAGTTTGTGGTACAAATTGTGAGGGCTAACTTTGTTGCTAAAGAGACTATGGGAATACCTCTTTTAGAGTTGTGTTTCTAGGCTTGTGGTACATGTACTGCATAGGTTACCTCTGATGGATCTCAGATAAGATTTGTTTAACCGGTTTAATTGGTATTTGATAGGAAACGGTGGTAAGAAGTTGTGCTTATTCAAAAAAACATTGTACATGGAGTGTCTGTGGTATTCAGCTACAAGGGTTACTTGGTTGAAAAACCCCTGACATACATGAGAATGTACGTCCTTTGAAAGTTGTTGCAAAGTTTCAGTTCCTTATGTCTGATCATGATTTTTTTTAATATTTATTATAGTTATTTATATTTTATTTTCCTCTACATTGTGAATTTTCACAAATGTGAAGGTGGCAAATGTCTATACCGTAAGAATAATTTATATTACTGTATTGATGGGCATTAAATACATATTGGTATATATTCCTAGTCATTCCAATATACACTATAAAGTATTGGGACACACCTCTTAATTATTGAATTCAAGTGTTTCAGGCGCTAGAAATTCGATGGTCAATTGCAAGTGGTATTATTGGAAAGTGGAAACATTTAGGAAGAACAGTGTGACGGAAGCCTCCATCACTGGGACCACTGGAGTGTCACAGACTGGATCCAAACAGATGACTGAAAGGACCCAGCGCGCCCAAAGATTGTGTGCAGGAGTCACAGTGCAGTAGTGGAGTTAGACAGTGCCTGGTTGCAGGACGACCACACTCACCCAGGTGTTGAGCACCTAGGTCTGTGCAGCCAAACACCAGCGCCCTGATATAGCAGCGGATGAAGTCCAGAATGAAACGAAGTGATATCCTGCAGGCACCCTGGAGCAGGCATGAAACATATCACTGGAATCACGTGCAGGATGCTGCAGGCTGGGAGTATGGAAGCTAAGCAAAGGATATAGCAGAAACATAACAAGCAAGGGACAGGGAGACCAGGGAGACAAGGAATAAACATTACTAGACAAGATATACATGATACAGGGCACAACAAAGGACAGGGAACAAGGCAAGGAACACAGGGGAAGGAGTGAGGAGCCGGAATCCTCGGACGTTTCTCCTTTAAGCAAGGATAGGCCATATTGACTAGGACAAAGGGAGAGGAGAGAGGAACCAGAATCCTCAGATGATACAAGGAAGATGGGCAAAGGTACATAAGAGACAAACAAACATGAATACAGGAACTAGCTTAGAACTATATGATAACAATTGGAGATTCCATCACATCATATGGCCTTAGTATGCTTAGCCCACCACTACGCCAAAGTACTCCAATGACGGTGGGTCCTAACACTAATCCCTGCTGACAGTGGTACGAAACAAACCAAACATGTAATCAAAACACATAGCACTGAGACATACCTTAGACTGCAGACTGAGACCAACAGAACACACAGGTGGGGCACACCTTATAAAGGAAACAGAGCTGAAGCAAAGAGCTGAAGCAGAAGCAAGGAATGGAAGATCAGAACAGAGCAAAAGGAAATCCAGGAATGGATCGAAGCAAAACAGGGAAACTGAAGCAAGACAGATATGCAGCTCCGCAGCCTGGGCAGAACGTGACATGGAGAAGCATAACTGCCAGCCTCCTCCCTATTGACTATGGGCCCTGGGTTTGTAAAGGCTTCTGTGGCTACCCCCAGCAGTATCATCTCATCACTGGTTGAGGGGATTATCTCCAGCAGACAGCCAGGATCTGCCACCAGGGAGTGACCACCATTGTTTCAGTTTAATGTTGTATAAATCAGTCTCCCCCCCACCTATTGTATTGTTAATCTCGTTACTGCCCCTGTTGTCTCTGGGAGGCAGATTAAGGGGGAGGTTTGTGTCTGGGGAACCGGGGAAAGTGTGTTGTCCCAGGCTAAGGGAGCACAAGACAGCGGAGGTAGTCGGTCGGACTAGCCAGATCCGTGACAAACAGCAACTCAACCACGAAGCGGAAGACCACGTAAACTTTCCAAGCGGGGTCACCAAGTGTGGCGGGAGCTTCATGGAATGAGTATCCATGGCTGAGCAGCTGCATACAAGCCTCACATAACCAAGTACAATGCCAAGCATTGGATCGAGTGGTGTAAAGCACCTCACCTCTAGACTCTAGAGCAGTGTAAACATGTTCCGTGGAGTGACGAACCAGCTTCTCCGTTTTTGCTGTCTGATGGGCGAGTCTGGGTTTGGCAGATGCCTGGAGAACGCTTCTTGCCTGACTGCATTCTGCTAACTATAAAGTTTGGAGGAAGAGGGATAATTCTATGGGGATGTTTTTCAGGGGTTGGGCTATTACCGTTACTTCCACTGAAGGGATTTAGTAATGCCTAAGCATACAGTTTGCGAAAGCCCTTATCTATTCCAGCATGACTATGCCCCAGTACACAAAGCAAGGTCCATAAAAACATGGTTGGATGAGTTTGGTGTGGAAGAACCTGACAGGCTCGCAAAGAGCCCTGATCTGAACCCTATCGAACACCTTTTGGATGAACTGGAATAGTTGCAAGATTGCAAAGTAAGCCTTCTCATGCAACATTAGTACCTGACCTCACAAATGCTCCACTGGATGAATGGGTAAAATTCCCTCTAAAGCACTCCAAAATCTTGTGGAAAGCCTTCCCAGAGGATTGGAAGCTGGTATAGCTGTAAAGCGCCAACTTCATAGTATTTAGAAAGCAAAGTCATAAAAGTCCCTGTTGGTGTAATGTTCAGGTGTGCAAATACTTTTGTCTTATATTGTATGCAAAATACAGCAAAATGTTAGAAAGTTACTACAAAGTTACTGTCTCATAATAATTATAAAATATTTTGTTTTTATTTTAAAGGCAGGAAAAATCTTCTTAGGATAGAGAAGGAGTTAGATGGAGATATGAACCTTTTGGAGTTTTGGTTTTATTCCTCTAGGGCATTTCTTGTTTTAAGTGCCTTCTAATTTGTAGAAGCCAAGGCTGAATCTACCGCAGGCATTTGGACAAGCAATCTTTTACTACTTTCCTTGATTATTGTGATAACTACTCCAGTTTCACTGCTTATGTTAGAGTGCTCTGCTCTTATAGAATTGCTGTTAGGCAGTATATAGCATTGAAACATTTGCTTTTTTGTTTGTAAGTCAATTCATGATGTAACAATGCTGGTTTTAGAAGCTAAAAAACCTAGAGAACTACTGGAATCTAAGTAATGCTTTTGAACAAAGCTTTACTAACCAACATTGTCAATTACATGTGCCTTGTAAGTTTCCATATTTCAGAAATACACTAAAACATTATTTTATTAGTACAAAGCTGTATAGTAATCTAACATAAATTATACATTTCCAGCATCCCTCTTTGGGACTCAAACTAAAGTCCCTCTTCCCAACCCTTCTTTTGTAGAAGTAAAAAATGTGTAGTAGGTATGAGTGTATCATAGCGTTCTATAGCTGTAAACGTCATAAGGAAAAGCAGAAAATAATACTAGTATCACATAAAAATGAGTTTTCAGAAGTTGGTTAATACAATTCTAGTTTTTACATACTACAATTTTGCCCTCCTTGCCTAATTCAGACGCGCTATCATACGGCAAACAAGAGAATCCATAAGTCACAAATTTGGTAAATCTAAATTTTGGGAGGTATGATGTATACTGCATACTGATGACATAAATTTGGCTAACAACTGGATTTATAAAGCTAGCGGCTGCACACTGCTGCACTCAATCTCCCACTAGAGTTAGATACCTGGGCCTGCCTCAGGTACTGTACTACCTCAGACACATAGGTTTTTAACTTTTCACACAGTACCATATCCTACCCCTCTTAATGTTGATATGATGACAACATTATAATTTTTTTTTTATTTTCATTTTTTTACTATTTTTTTTTTTTTACTCACGCTGATCTCCATTTAAGCTGTTCAGCCCTTAAACAGGAAGAGGGCTTTACCTTTCTGATCAGGTTGTTAGATCAATCAGCGGAGGAAGTACAGTAATCAGATATGCCAGTGGGGTCCGTGGTCTCATTGGTCCTTCATCAGTACCAATTCTAAAAAGGTGTTCTAAAAGCTCTCTAAAAAAACACTTTTTCTGAGAGGTGTACAACCATTCTTCCTAACACTCTCAGTCAAGCCAACTTCAGCCATCTGAATCACCAAAAACCTCTACAAATCATCTTACCCAACCAATTCATCCTCATCCGAGCAGTCCTCCCTTACTGTTTCTCTTCCCCTCAGTCACCGACTAGACTGTAAGCTTGCAAGAGGAAGACCCTCTTCTCCTTTTGTACCAATTTGTAATTGTTTGTGATTTTAAAATATTGCCTTTGTCAGTGATTGTGATTGTGAGGGTTAAAAGAGGCAAAGAAGAGAACAGGAGTGAGTATAAATGTTTCTTTTTAGCTGACTATTTGTTTAAGGTTTCCAGAAAAAGCTCTACTTGTCCTGAAAGAAACGATATATAATTTGTTAAACTAAATCAGAGGGAGGGAAAAATTATGCCTTTAAACAAGATAACAAAAGTGCTAAAAACCCTTAGTCCTTTTGGGACTAATACATGTTCTTTTTAGATAGGGTATCAAGTAAACTGTCGTTTTCACATTGCAAATTATAGCTTCTATATGTAACGAGCAGATCAGCAGCTGGCTCAGTGAATAAAATACATTTTACCTCCTCCATCACAATTTATTAGCGCATCCATCCTCCAGTATGATCGAACATATTTCTATCATACTTCCCTCATCTGCAGATAGTACAGTGAGTCCAGATAGGGCATCTTATTCCCAAGCTTTCTATAAGGCAACTCACATGAGCATTAGGAAATAGTGATAGACTGCCAAGGATAAGACTGACTTCTGAAACATAAAAGCTAGGCAAGTGGTACAGGGACTCAAAAATTCTTTATTTTTGTGTGAAAAGTGGGCAAGTTAGGGAAGAGAAACATAAAAGCTGGTGTAGTCTTGCGACAAGTGGAAAGTGGAGAAAGAGGTTAAGGAATGAGAGTAAAAAGACTGGAAGATAGAAGTTGAAAAGTAAGCATAGATGGAAGAATAATCGTAAAAGAAAAGCTATATAAAGTGAGGCTTAGAGAGATTGTCGGGAATTACATTGGTAACTGTGACAATAAACCATGGGAAAGAAATCTGGTAAAGGGTACCAAGGAGAAAGAAATCAGAATAATTGTTCTGTACGTTAAGAGCATTGCGTATGACCAGCCATCTGGGAAGATGTTTACGTGTTCATTCTGTATTTCTGGAATGACAATAGTCTTGTTAGTTTATTTATATGACTACACCCATGCAGTCCACTCTGCCACTAAAGTTGCACAGGGAATCATCAATAACAGACATGATAGGTCACAAGGTTGCAGAGAATGGATCTGTCTCAGACAACCACAGATCACCTACTCCTGAAAAACATGATAGGGCTATTCTAGCAGGTATTCTATTTGCTACAGTGCTTTAGGGAACCACTTTCTTAACGAAATCCGATTACTCTCGTATACTTAAAAATATGTTTCTGCTATACCTAGAAAATCACAATGAAACAATGTTTAAAGTTGAATCATTTAATGTATAATAAACACATCACTAAGAAATTTGGTCTCCTCAAGATTTAAAAGACGATCCTAACGCGTTTTCATATCTGTCCATCAGCCAACAAATACCTTTTTTTCTATCTTCTCTTCAGTCGTCCCCTGGGTTAATCACAAACAATACTTTCTATCGTTATAATGCTGCCTCTCCACCATAGCACTTTGGACAACTTTTATGAAAATTTTGTTTTAGAGCTTACGAAAAAAATTGTCCTCATTTTTTGCTTCCCCTTTAATATAGTTTGTGCTATCCTGGTTTCACCCTGCCTATCCCCCATCCTCCAGCTGTTCTGCTTCTCTTGTTTCACACTAGTGTAAGTCATCAATATCTCACTACATTGCTGCAGCTGATATGCTTTTATATTTAGTCACAGAAAAGGGTTCATAGAAATCACACAGCTGCTTTAGTTTTAAGACTCCTAGCAATTCACATCCCGCACATGGATATTATAAAACAAACAACACCAATTGGGATGAACAAGTAAAACAAGAGACTTTGAGAAATAATTTAGTTCAATAATCACCACTACTTACTGAAACAAGATTCATATATAGATTTTTTTTATAGTCTTTTCAGCGTATTGACGTATAAATGTGTACTAAATGTGTTGGTATTCTATGATAGTTTTGCAAATGGGATGTAAATAATAAAGTAAATAAATCACATTTTTGTTTTAGTTTTTTTTTTAATCTTCACTATTGTTATGCATGTTCATTGGCTACTTGTGATCCATTATTATATAGACTTTCAATATGTTGAATTTAAAGAGACGGTATCATAAAATCATTTATTATCTCGTAAAGTTTTAATCACAGCCTCATCACATATCTTTTAGAACAATACCTAAAACTTGTTGTTCTTTTTGCTTAAATTACATATTTGTTATATGCTTTAACCTGTTAATCATATCAGAATTATATCTATCGTCAGAAAAAGAACAAAACTCGGCATAACAGTAAATAAACAAGCAAAACTTTAACTGCCCTCTTAATGACAATTGAAGCATTATGTGCACTATTATATAGGGGCACCACACTAAGCAACGTGCCCATTGGCATTTTATAGGGATCTAGAAACATAATCAATGTTTTAGCATAGATAAAATCAGTCTATTTCCTCTTTAGTTTACCTATCATACATCATTATGTAGGAACTGTAGGAACTTTATCCTTATACGCTCAGCCATTTGAATGCAAAACATTTTTAGAACTAAAGTAAACACTGGTTTGTCTGCCACATTTGACACTGCAGTGACTGACAAGGCATACATGGATACTCTGGATGAAATGTTGCTTCTCGGGTTCTCTAGATCAGGGCCAGTGTTCCCTCTAAGCTGTGCGCTTGTGCGCGCGCACATAGCTTTTTAAGAGAGCGCACACGTCCAAAAATTGTGCGCACAACAGTTTTTCCCCAAAAGAGAAAATAATCATAATTTTTTTGAAACTTTATGTGGCGCGGATATTGTGCGCACAAAATTTTTGCTCTGTGAAAATTTTTGCACAAGAGAAATTTTCTGCGCACACCAACAAAGAGAAATTAGATGGAACATTGATCAGGGCCCTAAATCACTGGGTTACATGCTTACTCCCACCAAATTCCTTTCCCAACCCCATACAATTTAAAGTATTCGGGGGTATTCATGATCATGTACAATACAACCCCCTAGTGTATGTTACAAACCCCACCTACTTACATGACATCTTCTGGGGTCAGAGCCCTCAGACACCCTACCAATCTCCATTGCACGTCACTCGGAGAGGGCGTGCGTGCATACTCGCGAGCGGGCCGCCCACCCGCGGCTGACCGTTGTGGGACATCGGCAGCACCGGTAAGCGCAACCCCCCCCCTCCAGGAGCGTGCACCGAGCGCGAAGGACCCGGGCGGAGCGGAAAGCGAGCATGGAAGCGCGACACACAAAGGGGAGCGTGAACAGCATGAGCAGGCAGCCAAGTCCATTCCTCAGGGCCATACCCCTTCCAATCAATCAGGTATTGTAGGGAACCCCGGTGCCAGCGAGAATCGAGGACACGGCTGACAACATGTTCGTCATGCCCACGGACGAGGACAGGCGCAGGAGGACGACGGGTAACAGAAAAGCCATTGGAGGTGTAAGGCTTGAGTTGGGAGACATGGAAGGTGTTGGGAATCCTCATAGAGGAAGGGAGAGCGAAGGATAGGGCCGCCCGGTTGACTTTCTTGAGTATGCGAAAGGGTCCAATGTATCTGGGACCCAGAGTCTTGCTGGGTTGGCGAAGGGCTAGATTTCGGGTGGATGGAGAACGCCGTTTGTCAGCAGCTGTCTTACTTCGGTCTTGCGCTTTGGACAGCTGAGCTCGCAGCATTGCCAATGTTTACGCATGCTAGAGACGCGTTGTTCAACAGCGGGTAAGGCGACACTACGAGACGAGGAGGGAGTTGGCATGACTATAGGGTGGTATCCCAGAGCCGCAAAAAAAGGAGAGCATTGCAGGGCTGAGTGTAGTGCGTTGTTATACGCCATCTCTGCCAATGGAAGGAGAGCAGACCAATTGTCCTGTCTGTCGTTGACATATAAGTGCAGGTATTGCTTAAGAGTCTGGTTGGTTTGTTCTGTTTGTCCGTTGGACTGCAGATGATAGGCAGACGTGAGATGCATGCGAATGCCTAACTTAAGGCAGAGGGCTTTCCAGTACCGGGAAACGAATTGTGGTCCCCTGCCAGATACCACGTGAAGCGGTAATCCTAGCAAACGAGCCACTTCTTTGATGAACACATCAGCCAGTTGTGAAGCCGTGGGGAGTCGCGGCAGAGCGACGAAATGGGCTTGTTTAGAGAATCGGTCTATTACCACAAGGATGGTATTGTGTCCTTGAGAGACGGGGAGGTCAACGATAAAGTTCATAGCAATATGGGTCCAAGGGGTCTTGGGCACAGGAAGTGGTAACAAGAGACCAGGAGGGCGAGTGCGTGGGGACTTGTGACGGGAACACTGAGGACAAGCTGCGATATATGAGTGGATGTCGCGAGACAAGGATGGCCACCAAAACGTTTTGCGAATCAGATATTCCATTTTACGGGAACCAAGATGACCAGCGAGGGAGGAGTTGTGTCCCCACCGTAAGACTGCTGTGCGGAATCGCTGCGGAACGTACAGGCGACCGGAAGGTGGTTTTTGGGACAACGTGATATGGGCTTGATGTAAACAGATCTTGGATATCACTGCGGAAGACAGGAAGGAAATGATGCGCGTTGGTGGTATGATGGGTTCGTCGTGACAGACATCGTGCTGGTTGTCAAATTGTCGTGAAAGGGCACCCGCTTTGGTATTTTGTAGTCCAGGCCGATATGTCATCACGTAGTTAAACCTCGTGAAGAAGAGAGCCCATCTCGCTTGACGAGGGTTCATTCGACGCGGTCCTTCGATGTATTGTAGGTTCTTATGGTCAGTCATGACCACGATAGGTTGTTTGATACCCTCAAGGAGGTGTCGCCACTCCTCGAAGGCGAGCTTGACCGCCAGTAGTTCCCGGTTCCCAACATCGTAATTGCGTTCTGCAGGTGTGAACCTTTTTGAGTAGAAGGCACACGGCAGACACTTGGATGTGGTTGGGTTCCGTTGCGAGAGGACAGCACCAGCGCCGGTTTCTGATGCGTCGACCTCCAGGTTATACTGGAGAGCAGGATCAGGACGTTGCAGGATCGGAGCCGAAACTAAGGCATGTTTCAACCGAGTGAAGGCTTTGATGGCTTTGTCCGACCATATCTTGGGATTGGCCCCCTTCTTGGTGAGTGCTGTAATGGGGGCCGCAATGCTGGCGTAATTGCGGATGAAGCACCGGTAATAATTCGCAAAACCAAGAAAGCGTGGTACCGTTTTTAATGTCCTAGGAACCGGCCAAGCTGTGATCGCCTTCAACTTCTCAGGATCCATTTCTAGGCCCTTAGCCGAGAAGATATATCCAAGGAAGGGTAGGCTTGTTTTTTTCAAAGGCACATTTCTCAGCTTTGGCGTAGAGACCGTTCTCCCTTAAACGTTGTAACACAGAACGGAGGTGCTTACGGTGGGTGATGATGTCTGGGAAAAACACAAGGATGTCGTCAAGATAGACTATCACATGAGAGAGCAACATGTCCCGAAAAACATCGTTCACGAATGTTTGGAACGCGGCTGGTGCGTTGCAGAGGCCGAATGGCATCACTTGATATTCTTAGTGGCCAAATCTGGTATTGAATGCGGTTTTCCATTCGTCGTTTGGTTTTATCCGTATGAGATTGTAGGCCCCTCTTAGATCCAATTTAGTGAAGACGGTCGCCCCTTTTAGTTGATCGTAGATCTCTGTTATCAAAGGAAGAGGATATCTATTTTTTATTGTGATGCTGTTGAGACCTCGGTAGTCGATGCAAGGTCAAAGGGAGCCTTCCTTTGTTGAGACGAAGAAGAAACCGGCACCAGCTGGTGATGAGGATGGCCCAATGAAGCCTTTCTCCAGACTCTCTTTTATGTACTGCTCTAGCGCTTCGTTTTCGGGTTCGGATAACGGATAGGTACGTCCTCGCGGAGGCGTGGTACCGGGTAACAAGTCAATGGCACAGTCACAGGGTCTATGCGGAGGCAGACGTTCGGCCTGTTTTTTTGAGAAGACATCGTGGTGCTCCCAATAGTGTTTGGGAACCAGTAGTTTGGGATCTGTTGGAGCGATCTCCAGAACCAGGTTTACAAGTTGACAAGGTATTGTACATAGTTGATGGCATCTGCTGCTCCAAGCCAGGATCTCTCCTTTTCTCCAATCTATGCATGGGTTGTGCGATCAGAGCCAGGTGCAGCCCAATATAAGGGGAGCGTGAGGAGACTGGATGACCTCAAAAGAAATGTCCTCTTTATGGGTCGCTCCGATATACATAGTGAGAGGCAAGGTCTCCTGTGTAACTACCCCAGGGCCTAATAGGGTGCCATCCACTGTGGTAACTGTGAGTAACATGAGGGTAGGAGGAGAAGCGATGGATGTGCTTAGGGGTGCTCCTCCTTCAGCCCCTAAGCCTTGTCGTTTTCCGGGCGTGTGGGACAGGTTCGCAGATAGTGACCCGCTTGTCCGCAATAAAGACAGAGCCCTAGATTCCTTCTCCTTGCCTTCTCGGCATCGGGAAAATTTCCATAGGTTCCTCAGTGGGAGTGTTGTGGATCCCCTGAGGTGCTTGTTGGAAGGGCTGAGGGGTGTACGGACGGGGCCGTCTGGTCCTTTCTTTTTCCAAGTGTCGCTCTTGTATGCGTTTGTCGACGCGTAAACAGAGTGCGATGAAGTCTTCTAGGTCGGACGGTGGCTCATGGAACAGGAGGGCGTCCTTTAGCTTCTCATTTAGGCCCTTCCGATAAGCGGCCCGTAAGGCTCCCGCGTCCCACTGAAGTTCACAGGCCAACGTGCGGAACTCGATGGTATACTGTGTGAGGGTCTTGTGTCCTTGTTGTAGCTCTAGTAGGGACGTCTCGGCAGTCTCACGGCAGCCAGGTGTATCAAAGACCGATCTTAGTGCCTCTATGAAGGCAGGGCAGTCGTCAAGGAGTTCGGATCCCTGTTCAATCAGGGGGGACGCCCAGAGTAAGGCCTCGCCCTTTATTAGCGATATGACGACATACACCCGTTTGGATTGGGAATGGAAGGCCTGTGGATGGTTTCTGAAATAGAGTAGGCATTGGTTCAGGAAACCTCTGCAGTCTTTAGGGTCACCCGCAAACTAGTCTGGCAGCGGTAACCGAGCAGTGGCTCCCTGTTCCTCAGGACTGGGATCCCTGGGAGCGAAAGGTGTGCGTGTGGACGGCGTGGTCTGTCATAGTGTCCATCTTTTGAGCCAGCGACTGTAGCTGAGACGAGTGGGACGCAAGCAACTGGTCCTGCAATTCTTGACGTGAGTGTATATTGGCCATCTCCGCGGGGTCCATGTCACTGGCCCGTTCAATATGTTACGTCGGGACCTAGACAACTCAGGTAATGGGCCCACTATGCAGAGACGTATGTACGTCACGGAGCGTACAGGCAGAAAGTCCAAGGCGGAAGAACGATACAGGGCCAGAGGCAGAAACCGTGGTCAGGAGATATCGAGGTCGGGTCAGGCAGCACGGAAGCAAAATCCAGAGACAATCCTAGGTCGGGGCAGGCAGCACGGGAGCGAGAACCAAAAACAATCCAAGGTCGGGGCAGGCAGCACGAGAGCGAAGTCAAGAAGCAATCCGAGGTCTGGTACACAATTATGGCAAATGAGATACAAGGCAGAGAGTATAAACACCCAGAGTACATACAGTGACTCAGAGTATCGCGGGTCTAGCACCCATCAGCAGTGGTAGAGTGCCGCGATCGTGCCGCAGCACCTTGCTTATGACTCTGCGAGTGCTGCCGGCACGCCGCAGCAGCTCTCAAAACAGTATTTTGCCGTCGTGGGCGGCTCACGGCAGTTCGCATAGACGAATGCGACCGCCGTGAGCGCACCATGTCTACACGCACGCCCCTCCGTGTGCGTGCAGTATGCACGTCACTCGGAGAGGGCGCGCGTGCATACTCGCGAGCGCGCCGCCCACCCGCGGCCGACCATCGTGGGACATCAGCAGCACCAGTAAGCGCAACACCATGTCCAATGAAGATGACCCCTCAGATTAATCATTTCATGATCCTGTGATGGAAATTCTCAGATGCTTACTTTGGCAAATACTTTTTGTAATATTTCCTTTTCGTTTTCCAAGAACTCAGGCTGGCAATATCAGTAAGAATCCATTAACTCCCTCTGAAGGCTTAGTTTTTATCGATAAGCTTTTAAGGGTATTTTTTAAAGAATTATTAAAATATAAATTGTTCTTGGCAATGCATCCTCTATATGACCATAATAATTGAAACACAAATGTCTTTTTACAGAATGTAAAAGTGTAAATGTGCACTGTATATAATTACTTATTTGACTTAAGAGACTACGATATAGTCCGCAGGTCCCTAGCTTCCAGGAAGGGAAACTGGGAAAGCCTTACAACATATCTGCATTGTGTTACTGTTAATATACTGCTCCTATTAATAAAGCCAAGGTTAGTTTAAGATTTTTACTGTCCATCTTGTTCATGCTGTACAGCACCGGTGCAGGATTAATTTGCTCCACTAGGCTTCTATGACAATGCAACAGGTAGAATAGGTTTCCTTAGAGGATAAGCCTAAACAAATATTTTTTTTCTGTGACAAACTGTTCTATGTTGTGGTGGTAGTTTAGAAGAAAACAATATTATCTCCATAGATTAATTGCTTCCATTTATTTTATTATGGTTGATTTTGCCATGAACGTACCTGGAAACTCCCTAGGTTTAACTTGGAGCCTCAGGGTGAAGACCTGCGTGCCTGGCAGTAGTTGGCCATGCCAACTCTCCTTCCACTTTCCTTTCCACCCACTAATGGATGTCTAGGGCTAGGTGTGTCCCATGCTCAGCTAACTTAAATCTTGCAATAGCAAATTTGTACATATGAACCAACAACGTTGATACTACTTTTGTTAACACTTAATGAATATAACCATGTCATATTATATATTTTTTAAATCCATTGTTTTTGTATCTATTTTCATTATTTTTCAAACTTTTTAAACTCCATCTGATCATAAATCATTTCTATTTAAATGTCACCATAAAGTAAGTTTAGTCTATACGTAAGTCCCCAGTGGATAATGGGCATTAAGTGTCAATTGGTCAGTGCAATTCTTATGTACAACCTTTATTGTAAACTGCAAAAATTTTCCATGATGTCCATAAAAGACAAGATAATATTAAAATATATTTATATTTTATTTGTTCACATCACAAATACTTTTGGGTTGTTTACAATCAGAAAACCCAGAGCACAAGATAAATAATTGCAGATAAAGGTGAAAAAGAACATAATACTGAGTACGTAACCCCATATAATCAGGTTACATAATGTACTTTATAAACAATACTTGTAATAGATGTAACCATCTTTGTGCTAAATGACCAGAGCAGTGTTTGCTATGTCTTTATTCAACTGTGATTGCTCACTAACTCATTTAGTGCACCCCACAAAATATATACTGTTTTGTTTCAGGACTTTTTTAAAATAAAAATTATATATATATATAAACCATAATTTATGAAAAATATCCAAAATGTGGGGAAAATCAGGAAAAAAAGGCACATTTTGCACAGTTTCACCTATAAAAGCTATATATATAACCAGAGAAAACAGAAAAAAATCTCCAAATTCATATCCCCGTTATTTTCTGACCGTTAGTACTATTTTTGAGGTAGCGATACGCAGGTATAGTTACAAAACCTTACATATATATATGCAGATCTTTGTTTATAATCTGGGGCAGACCGAGAGACTGAAGCTAGACTTCATATCGAGACTGATTGGTATGTTTATTTTTTATGCATATAAGCTTTAATAGGCATTCTATGTTATACTCACGATTTCATTTATTGAATGTGAGACCTATCCACATGTATAAAATTGAAATTTGGTAACTTATCACTTAGGGTGGAGAATAACCTCTTTTTAAGACATTACATGGGAGGAAAGGTGTGAACCCATCACAACATGTTTTTTGTTAAGGCTCTCCCCTATCTGAACTATGGAGATCCATTGGCCTTAGAATATTACTTTAGTATAGGGCTGAAACAACGAATCGATAAAATCGATAATAATCGATAACGGAAATCGTTGTCGACGATTTCCGTTATCGATTAATCGAGTAATCGATTAGTTGTTGGAGCACTCGGCTCCTTTTACTTACCTCCGCGAGCGTTCCCCGCTTCCGCTACACGCGCCTTCTTTTAGTTGCGGTTCGCTCTGTGCGAGTGGCTCCATTCGCACAGAGCGATTCGCGGGGGTGGGGGTGGGGTTTCAGGGGATGCAGGGCAGAGTGGGGGGGGGCAGGCCAGGGTAGGAGACTGAGTGCAGGGCAGGGTGGGGGTGGGGATGCAGGGCAGGGTGTGAGTGTGGGGGCAGGGCAGGAGACTGGGTGCAGGGCAGAGTGGGGGTGGGGGTGCAGGGCAGAGTTGGAGACTGGGTGCAGGGCAGAGTGTGAGTGTGGGTGCAGAGCAGAGTGGGTGCAGGGTGTGAGTGTGGGGGCAGGGCAGAATGTGGGGGCAGGGCTGGGTGCAGGGCAGAGTTGGAGACTGGGTGCAGGGGTACAGTGCAAAGTGCCAGGGCTGGGTGCAAAGTGCCAGGGCTGGGTGCAAAGTGCTGGGTGCAAAGTGCTGGGTGCAAAGTGCCAGGGCTGGGTGCAAAGTGCCGGGTGCAAAGTGCCAGGGCTGGGTGCAAAGTGCCAGGGCTGGGTGCAAAGTTCTGGGTGCAAAGTGCCAGGGCTGGGTGCAAAGTGCTGGGTGCAAAGTGCCAGGGCTGGGTGCAAAGTGCCGGGTGCAAAGTGCTGGGTGCAAAGTGCCAGGGCTGGGTGCAAAGTGCCAGGGCTGGGTGCAAAGTTCTGGGTGCAAAGTGCCAGGGCTGGGTGCAAAGTGCTGGGTGCAAAGTTCTGGGTGCAAAGTGCCAGGGCTGGGGCAAAGTGCCGGGTGCAAAGTGCCAGGGGTGGGGCAAAGTGCTGGGTGCAAAGTGCCAGGGCTGGGTGCAAAGTGCCGGGTGCAAAGTGCCAGGGGTGGGGCAAAGTGCTGGGTGCAAAGTGCCAGGGCTGGGTGCAAAGTGCCGGGTGCAAAGTGCCGGGTGCAAAGTGCTGGGTGCAAAGTTTCTTGAACAGTAATAGTCCACCTCTTTTCAGAATGTTTGGGGTTATTTTGTTTCATAAATATTGTGTTTGGGTTTTTGTACTTTGAAAATATTGTTTTTTTATTACATCATAACAAAATAAGAATGTTAATGTAAATTTTAAGTTGTTTTTTAACATCCAGTTCATTAAATTATTTTAAATAAACAAAAAATTTGCATATTGTTTTTTTTTATCCGATTAATCGATTAATCGAAAAAATAATCGGGCAACTAATCGATTATTAAAATAATCGTTAGTTGCAGCCCTACTTTAGTATATTATATATTTAGTATTCCTTTATTAATGTTTTAAAATATGCTTTGTTAGAAGTGTTTTGACTTCAGTGCACTATTAGATTGTAATTTTAAGCTTAAATATTAAATGTAGAAAAGTTTGATAAACAAAAACTCAAAAATGCTGTTTGGAAGAAATATTCTACTGGGAAATCAAAATAAAGGACACTGGATTTAAAATTCACTCATCTTTTATGAAAGCCAGTTAAAGGGTGGAGAGAGGACGCCGTGTTGACGCATGTTGCTGATGGTTCATTACACTGCATTGATCTCCATTTGCTGTCAGTAGCACTTTGCCTGAAGCACAAAACAAAGGAAAATTGTACTGTGTCACTTCTCGGTTTCTGTCCATCAGGATGCCACTGTCTAGCACAGCTCAAGGGATTAGAAAAATACATGGATGAAAAAAATCACACCAGTTGCAAGCTTAACAAATGATATCCAACAATACAAATTTAGCATCATTCTTTTATCATGATGTCATGCTATCTTACTAACACTCATTTTATTTTTACAAACTCATTCTTTAATCCGGTTTTGAACTAAAGCTCAGTATATTCATGGACTTTGAAATTTGATTTGTGTTATGTTGATAATGCACTATAAGCGACATTGGCTTTATTTATAATAATTTACAAATAATCTAATAAAATCCACTTAAACTGTTCTAGCACCACATACAATAACCACTGTTCAACAGACTGCAAGTCAATATGTCAAGGTACTTTAACTACAAAATAATTATATATACCTGTATAATGGTGTTCATTGGTTCAACCGACCATCAATAATAATGATTTAATACAATAGCATTTAATGAAAACTAAAATCTAGATAAATGCATGAGGGTGAAAATACATCCCATTCCAAAACCATGGGCATTCGTATGGAATTGTATGCCTCAGTTGTGTTTATAACAGCATCTATTCTTCTTGGAAGGCTTCCCACAAGATTTTATAGTGCATATATAGGAATCACCCAAATGGGCATTTGCAAAGTCAGACACTGATTTGGAAAGGAAGGCTTGCCCTGCAATTGACGTTGCAATTTCTCCCAAAGGTGTTCAGTTGGGTTAAGCCCAGGGCTCTGTGCATGCTACTCCACAGCAAACTCATCAAACCATGTCTTTATGGACCTTGATGCATGCACAGGGGCAAAGTCATGCTGGAACAGGAAAGGGCCTTTGCCAAACTGGTGTCCCAAGGTTGGAAGCATACAATTGTCTAAAATGTCTTTGTATGCTGTAGCATTAGCATTACCTTTAACTGCCGAAACCCTAAGAAACAGCCCCAGATGATTACCCCTACTCCACCAATCTTTACCAGTAGGGACTATGCATTCTGGAAAGTCTAATTCTCCTGGCAAACCTCAATCAGAAGTCCATTCATCACTCCAGAGAACACGTTTCCACTGCTCCAAAGTCTGGTGGCAGTGTACTTTCACCACTCCAGCTGATGCTTGGCATTGTTCATAGTGAACTTCGGCTTGTGTGTAGCGACTCGGCCATGGAAGTCTATTTCATGAGGCTTCTGACCCATAGTGCTTAAAGAGTGGGTGTTTTTTATACAAAGGTACAAAACAGTAAAAAAATATTATTGGTCTACTTATTAAGTTTTGCCTATTCTTGATCAAGAAAGTCTCTCTTATGCATTGGACTATAGTTAAACTTGAAAGCTATTTTATTTTGCATATTAATGAACACACATTAATGTTCTTCTCTGTAAGTTTATGTACCACAATTATTTTTTAGTCTTTAATTTCAAGTACGATCCTGCTAAAGCACTTGCTCACAGCTGCGGAGTTTGGTTTGTTGTTATTTCTTTCTCTTTTGACAACTTGATAACTGTTGATTCAGCTTGTCTCATGTCTGTTTGATCTCCGAAACACAGAAATTGTCAGATATTTTCAGCAAGATGTGTGCCTATTATGTAGAACAAAAGAAGGAAACATTTATGCTATAACTGATTTTTCTTTCAAAAAATGTCTTTTCGACTATAGAAGTGATCACATTTTCTCTAGACCAACACACTCTGTATTGAATATAATGTATATAATCTAACAATTTTTTGAATGACATGTTGGTCTGGAAAGCTTAAGCTTTAAAAAAAGCTTTTTTACCTTTCTTCAGCCCCACTGACTCTATAATGAGAGATAGCAGCGGACAGAAATAATGTGCATTTGGAGATTAAAACCAAACAATAAAGACCATATTTACCTTTTTATGTGTCTCAGCTATATCCGTGTTTTAATTTTTTTCACCAAAGCAATACTTTTTTGTTCAAAGAATGGAAAGGGCTACTAGAGATAGAAACATCAGGGTTTATTCACTAGGATGAGTTGACAGGAGATTTTGCAGGAGGATTCTGGTTTCAACTCCTTAACTTCACCATTATGACATCTCACATTCCTGAAGCATCCCTCTCTTACTGGTACTCATGTGTGTGTTAATGCAGCACAGTCTGTCTTCGGTGTTAACCATGGTAACTGATGGATCGATCAGAGCGAGCTGTTTGTATTCACAAACTTTAGGCTTGTCTCTAATTGCAGTCTCTGCTTATCCAACTAGTATGATGTTTCCTCACTGTATATTGACCTCAGCTGTACCTTGGCCACATGTATGTCTGCATGTTACCTTAGTCTGCATCAACATACACCCACTGCTCAGGAATGTACTGCTAGGAGTCTTCTACAAAGTTCTGATGGCAACCCAGAATACCCAGAGGCTCGGCCAAAGAAAGCTATCAAAATAAAAACCCTGCAGCCAGTGTTGAGCATCCCAGTCCCAAGGTCTGTCTAGTGGTGAAAATCATTACAACAATGGACATTATTTTCCTACACAATAACAGTAGGCAGATGTCCAAACCAGGATTTTTTTCTATTTTTCTGAATCCTGTTTAAAAAGCTAACAAATGAAGCATTGTCATTTTTTTCCCCAAAGTGGTCAAAATACATTGGCTATTATAAAAATGCATAATACAATTGTACTGAAAAGCACAAAATCAACAGGCAGCCACTACTAAGGGCAAAGACTAGAAATATAAGCATCTGAGGCATGTGGGAACAGAATCAAATTGTCTAGGAAATCACTTAATCCTTTTGTGCCATCTGCCCAACAGTCAACATGCTACATAGCTTTTATTTTCCATTTTTGGGTTATTGATCTTCTATGGATTTGATTCAACAAAAAGCATACATAAAATATCAGTCTTGATAATGTTTCAGATATGCACATTATTAAGGATACATGTATTAATGCATGTTAACTAGCATACCATATATATTATGTTAGCTGTTGAGACAACTGTTACTCCTTGCTCAAATCAGCTAAATACATATTGTAGTGTTCAACAACAAGCGGGTATTGCAGAAAGCCATCTGCTCGTATCATGTTCACCGCAAAGCACTACATCAAGAAAACATCTCAACTTGTGCCAAATCTGAATGGATGAAAACATTGCCTGTTTATGTTCTGTTATGCTGGATTTGCCTAATAGAAATGAGAAGCAATTAAATATTAATTTACACAAATGAATCTGTAATAGTCCCAAAATTGTGCAAATTTTCCGAAACTACTTTCCCATACGCCACATGTAATTAGTCAACCAAATTTTCATAATTACCGTATTTGCTCGATCATAAGACGAGTTTTTTTTCTGAGCAAATGCTCTGAAAAATACCCGTCGTCTTATAATCAGACCTCAAATAGGTCTGACTATGAGACGACTAAGATCCAGATCCCCGCAGCTGCGAATCGCGTAGACATCTACACGCTGCCCCGGCTGCATGACAGGGGAGTCAGAAGCACCGGTAAGTGGGGGGGGGGCAGGGGAGTGTTAAATGGGGGGGCATAAGGCATTTCTGGAGGCAGTGTTATATGAAATGCCTTTTAACCCCCTTAATGCCACTCTGCCTCCAGAAATCCCTTTTTAACGCTCTATACGCCACTCTGCCTCCTGAAATGCCTTAAACCTCCCTATATGCCACTCTGCCCCATAATATGCCTTTTAACCCCCTTAATGCCAGAGTGGCATATAGGGGTATAAGGCATTTATGGAGGCAGAGTGGCACATAGGGGGTCAAAAGGCATAATCATGGGGCACAGTGGCATATAGGGGGTATAAGGCATTTCTGGGGCAGATGTGTATAACTGGGGGGGGCAGGTTGGAAAATAGAAGGAAATAAAAACCAAAATATTTTTCTCAATCATAGCTTTTATTAAAAAAAAATAATTTACATGAATTAACGTTTACTGGTAAAACTTTTTTCCTATAGAGTCGTCTTATATTAAGGCTTTTTATTTTTTTCCTAAATTAATATTCAGATTTGGGGGGTCGTCTTATAATTAGGGTTGAGCAAATACAGTATTTGTTTGAATTGTGTTTTTTATATATTCAGTTGGACAGAATCATGTCCTGTCCCTGAAGTAAAGATTACCCAAAAGACAAACTTGTAGAGGGAGACGAGGAACAGGTTAAATAGAGATCACAGGAGACATTTAAAACATCTCCATTAGTATATTTTGTGGACAACTAAACTACCATATTTGCTCGATTATAAGGCAACCCTGATTATAAGACCCCCCCAAAATTTTTATATTAATTTAGAAAAAATAAATAAAAAGCCTGAATATAAGACTATCATAAGAAAAAAGTTTTTTAGTAAATATCAATTTCTTTTCATTTAAAAAAACTATGATTAAAAAAAATGAATTTTTGTTTTTATTTCCTTTTATTTACCAACCTGCCCCCCCAGTTATGCACATCTGCCCCACGGCTTGCTACTCTGCCCCCAGATATGTCTTATACCCCTATATGCCATTCTCCCCCTCGATATGCAACTCTGCCCCCAGGTGTGCCTTAAACCCCCTATATGTCACTCTGCTGCTACCCAACACTTCCGCTGGGGCTTCTATGACTGAGCACTGGAAGGTCACATCATACCAGTACTCCATCATAGATGCCTCGGCGAAAGTGTCGGGTAGCAGCAGCTGTGGCAGCTGGTGAACGTCTGCGCAATGCTTCTATGGCAGAGCATCGGAAGGTCATGTCACGCCAGCGAACCAGCAGCAGTGGAGGTTGTCTCTGAGCATCGTGCAGACGTTCACCGGTTGCCAGAGAGGAGTCTTGTAGTCAGACCTACGAAATTTAATATAAGACGATTATAAAAATTACATTTTTTTTTAAATTATTCCCACGAAATGTTGGACTATTGATCTCAAAATAGTATTAAAAAAAAGCTCTATCTGGCCTTAAAAAAAAATAAAAAATATATATATATATTTGTGGGGGTGCATGGAAAATTAAAAAGGAGAATCATAGTTTTTACAAAAAGCAAAAATGCTTTAAAAGTCCCAGGTTTTTGGGTACAAAACACCCTCATTAAATAGGGGTTAAAAGTACAACTTATAACAGGAATAAACTAAATCAAATTTGGTTTACTGTATACTTAAAACTTGAAGGTTTTATTTAATTTTCTAATTAAATTATCAGCAAAGTAGGTATCTAGATCAAATGAATTCTTCATAAGAGCAGCTATCCAATGATATTGTGAGAAGAAATTCAAGCACCGAACACAAGAGCAGAAGCACTCAAAACAATTGATCTACATGCATTATGTATTAAGCGTACTGTGGCTATGTTACTACTTATATAATATTGCCAGCTTTCTGACATGTATATTGAATAAGATTTATTTCTGATCTCTAGAAAATTATTTCATGTTCTAACAATTGCTGTAAAGTAGACAGAGATGTATTTATTTATACAAATGTGTTTAAAATTTTCTCCAAAATCCGTGCAAAATTTAATATCTACGAAACTGTCAATCACAAAGTAATGCGAAAACTGTTAATCAGAAAGTCAAGGTAATGTTTTTAGTCGTTCATAGAGTTCCGTATTAGTAAAATGAAATATTTAAACATAAAATTAAAATTTGATGTGGCTATGATATCAGCATACATTCAAATATAGATTTACTCTATATCCGTTATAAGCATATGATTTAGATTTTATCCGTATGCTTATGGAAAACTATGTTATTGTTAAATATTTAAAACGTATGCAGTTGTCACTGCAGTTGTAATACACCGATTTACCTGTATTGGCTAAAAGGTCTGTTTAAGCAAACTGGGAAAAGCATCCTCTGTTGCTTCTCGTACACTGATTTTGATATGGTTTCTTTTGACACAGAGAGTGATGTGAATGTGCGAAGGAAGAAAGTCATACTGGGCATCTAGTGCTTTTGTTTAACCATAGTAGTAATTTATACAGGAGTACATTCGTCCATCTTGGTCAAACTCTGCACGAGGCCTGACCCAAGGCAGAGCCCCTACTGCCCTCACCACTTACCCCCACAGCTGCTGTTCTTTATGTTAAATTCTGGAATATGATGTCATATCCCTGCACGCTATATTTTAAAGACACGAGAAGTATGTTCACTATGGAAACTTTGCCAATACGGCAATCTGCCCTGGTTTTGCTGCTGCGGCCCCTCGGGTCAGTCTAGGCCAGAATGTGCACTTTAAAGATACATATAACTCATTTTAGAGGTTTCAAATAATTACTACATTTTTTACACAATTTACACATCCCTTTAATTTCAACACCCTTAGTGTCAGCAAGAGCTGTTGACGTAATGTTAAAATTCAGTTCTAACCAGCTTTTTAACATGCAGATTTTTCGCCCACTAGAGCAATTAAGACTTTCCTTCATAAATATCAGTAAAAGCAGCACATACACCCACTGTCTTGCAGTTTAAACACAAGAACTGAAGGGGTATTGGATGTGTTGATTTGCAGATCAGGAGAAGAAAGTAATGACTCACCAGACAGGTGCCCAGTTGTTCTACTAAGTAGTGCAACTACAGAATCTCGAAAGAGCAAGATTAACGACTGACACAATTAATTTTACATTTACAATTTAGTTACAGCCTTTGGCATAACTAAATTTTTTATTGAAACTATGGCTTGTGATGTTTGTTTGACAATCTGATTAAATGTTTGGTTTTAAAAGGAATTTTAACCCCTAATTGGAGAGTTGGTACAAATGTGGCAGAAACAGCATTCACAGGTAATTTTCTGCCCTAAAAAAGGTTGTGTTGTGGTATACACATAAAATAGTTAACTAATATACACATGATTGTAATTTAATACACATAATATATTCAGGGTACTTCATTTTAAACTGCAATATTTGCAAAAGTGAGAGCTTTAGGAAATTGCATTGGCTTGCTTTAAAGATACCCGAAATAGCACATGGGGCAGAATGACCAGATTTGGAAAAGAAATTATTTTGAAATAGCAAAAGGCTACTTGTACTTATTGCCCAATAACTTGCAAAAAAAAAAAGCAAAAAAATATAAAAACATTGGGTATTTGTTTGTTTATTAGCTTTTTTGCAAAAGTGTTAAAACAGCCTTGGTCACAAAGGGTACAAAAAATAAAAAACAGCCTGGTCCTTAAGGGGTTTATGATCATCAATTTGATATGTAAGTTGAAACATAATCATTACCTAAAACAGGAGGAAAAAACTGGGTGAGGAACATCTAGATTCACTAGCAAGGTAAGGTTGCTGAAGAATTACCCCTTAATGACAAGACTGTTTCTTACCTTTAGGACAAAGGCTGTTTTGACATTTTTGCTGTAATTTTATTTTTTCTCATTTAGTGTACCCACACACATTATATATTGTTTTTTCAAGGCAAGTGGGGCTTTCTTTAGATACAATTATTCTTATCATTTCATCTAATTTACTATAAACATTATAAAATATATATATATTTTTTTTTAAAAAGGACTTTTTTTGACTTTTACTTGAAAAATGTTTTACCCATGTTAAATTCTAATATTTGCCCTTAGTTTAGAAATACCCAATATGTCTGTTTTTTTTTTTACTTTTACAAGTTATAGGGCAATTAGTATAATTAGCATATTGCTATTTAAAAAAAAAATCAAAATCGGGTTATCTTGGGCTAATGTCCTATTTGGGACATCTTTGAAGTTGACCAATAAATGTACCCTTTCAAAGCATATAACTCTTTCAATGCATAGTCTCAAAGTTTGCTGTTGGTTTTTTATGTGTTTTTTTACAGACATTCTAATTAAGGTATGGAATTTACAGCTCCTGGTAAATGTTACTGTAAAACAACAGCCCTAGATGTGTTCAGCAACATCTCTTGAGTACAGTGATACCACCCATGCATGGGTTTGTCTGGTTGTTTGGGAGCTAAAAGGCCACATTTGGGAAGTGTGCATTTTTCAAATTGGAATTTGTGACATGCAGTCATCCTGCCCCTATGTGTTATTTGGGACATATTTCAAGCTGGCCAATTGAATTTACCCCATCAAATCATATATTTTTGAAAACTAGACATCACAGGGTATTTCAAATACTAGTATTTTAAATCTATCCACGCAAGATTTTTTGTGAAGATATAGAGCTAAATTTTAGGACTTTCTAAAAACTTTTTGTGTATATATATATATATATATATACATACAGTGAAGGAAAAATTATTTGATCCCCTGCTGCTTATATTTGAGGTAATCTTACAATCACACCTCAAATAGAGGTCTGACTATAAGACTAAAAACCAGATCCCCCACAGCGCTGCAGGGGACCTGGATCCTCCTCTCTGGCAGCCGGTGAATGTCTGCGCAATGCGCGCAGACAACCTCTGCTTCTACTCAGCACTTCCACTGGGGCTTCTATGACAGAGCACCGGCGTGACATGACCTTCCAGTGCTCAGTCATAGAAGCCCCAGCGCAAGTGGCGGGCAGCAGCAGAGGTTGTTTACACGCATTGTGCAGAAGTCCACTGGGGCCCAGTAGACACCAGGGAGTCTGGAGCACAGGGGGACAAGTCTGGGGATGCACTGGTAAGTCTGGGGGGAGCAGAGTGGCATATTAGGGGTATAAGGCATATCTGTGGGGCAAAGTGGCATATGTGGGAAGATGTGCATAACTGTGCAGCTTGGCAAATAAAAGGAAATAAAAGCAAAAAATGTATCAATCAGTTTTTATTAAAGCCATAAGGACAATACTGTTTCTTACTCGTAGTATATCGTGGGACAACAGCTCTTTTAACATTTTTCAGTGTTACTGTTTAGCTGTGATTTTCTTCTCTCTCATTTCATGCTCCCACACATTATATATTGGGTTTTTTTCAGGACAAACAGGGCTTTCTTTAGATACCATTACTTTTATCATATCATCTGATTTACTATAAAAAAATGATAAAATATGGTGATTTTTTGTCATCTGCAAAAACTAATGAAAATACCTGCTAAATAGACTCTACTATTTGTCCTGAGTTTAGAAATACCCAATGTTTTTATGGGTTTTTTGGGCTTTTTTCTGCACGGTATAGGGCAATAAGTACCAGTAGCGTTTTGCTATTTCAAAACCATTTTTTCCCCAAAGCTGGCCCCGTGTGCTATTTCGGGTATTTTTGAAGCCGGCCAATGAAATTTACCCCATCAAACCATATATTTTTTAAAACTAGACACCCCAAGGTATTTCAAATGCTGGTATTCTAACAATTTCCATGCACTAGTTTTATCACCAACCTTTGTCAAACTTTATTTTTTTTTTATTTTTTTCACACATGCATTTCAGGTATAAATTTACTGCTCCTGGTATATGTCTGTGTCAAACAACAACCCAATATGTATTCAGTAACATCTCCTGAGTGCAGTGATACCCCACATGGGTTTGTTGGGTTATTTGGGAGATAAAAGGCCACATTTGTGAGGTGTTTATTTTTTTGCCATTTAGACATCTGATCCTACTGCCCCATGTTCCATATTTGGGACATCTTTGAACCCGGCCAATTCAATTTACCCCATCAAATCATAAATCAGCATTCAGCCTGCAGGAGGAGCTTGTGAGTTCTCAAGAGTGTCTGGACAGAGGGTCTGGACAGCAACGTCATTTACATGATGGCACTTGTGGTTGCTCTTCGGAGCAATCACAAGGCTATCGGGGTAGGGGGGTTGTGCTGCTACATGCCTCGATATCGAGGCATGTCAGCAACACAGTTTATGCTTAGGAAGCGATTCCGATCTCTTCCTAAGCTGTTTTAGCCAAGCGGCCATTTTTCTTCCGGGGAGGGCTTTCCTCCCTGGATCCACGGTCAGCCTCACTTGTGAGGCTTCTGTGGATGCTGCAAAGCCGCCGATCGCGGCGAAAACACGGCAATGCAGCTGTTTAACGGCAGCCCGTACATGTACATTTTTTTCCTAAATTAATATTTATATTTGGGGGGTTGTCTTATAATCTAGCAAATATGGTACGTTACATGCAGGTAAGTGGCAAACTAATATTTGTTGAAATATTTGCAGGGTATTCGTATAAACTTTTCTTAATGATAAAGACAAATAGGCTTGTTTTAGAGTAGTTTAGATCTTTGATTGTTATATAGTAACTATGGTGGTAGGTAAGGCAGGACCTGCTAGAAAAAAAAAATGTAATTGGCACAGCTTTTAGCATACCTAAATTAATTTATTAAAATTACCAATAGGTTATGATTTTTATTAATTATGTGATTATTTTGGGGAATAGGCGGTAGCTTGTGGAAGGGCTATGTAACACATGGCAGAGGTAAGGAACAATTATGAAGATCCGGAGAAAAAAAGTTTATTTTCGCTACTGTATATATATCAGGCAGGTTTTTAATACATATACTGTGCATTCCTTAGTTAAATCTGTAAATACCATTCCATAAATTTGTTTAGTGTGTGGAACTCAAAAAAAAACAAACAAAAAAACATTAGGGAAAGGTAACTACTGTATTTGCTCGATTATAAAACGGGGTTTTTTTCAGAGCAAATGCTCTGAAAAATAACCCTCGTCTTATAATCGGGGTCGTCTTATAATCAGACCTCAAATAGGTGTGACTATGAGACGACTAAGATCCAGATCCTCCGCAGCTGCAGGGGACCTGGATCCTCCTGTCTCCACCCCCCGCGCCCCACTTACCGGTACTTCTGAGTGCCCGGTGTGTAGCTGGGGCAGCGTGTAGCTGTCTACGCGATTCGCGTAGACAACTTCCGCTGCAGCAGGAAGGAGGCGTGGCTAGCAGCGGGGGTTGTCTGCGTCCATCGCGCAGACCTTCCCCGGCTTTCAGAGATCACAGTTCCCCGCACCGGTGCGGGGAACTCTGATCACTGACAGTCGGGGAAGGTCTGCGCGATGGACGCAGACAACCCCCGCTGTTAGCCATGCCCCCTTCCGGCTGCAGCGTAAGTGCGTGGGATCTACACGCTGCCCCGGCTACATGACAGGGAAGTCAGAAGCACCGGTAAGTTTGGGGGGGGTATAAGGCATTTCTGGGGCAGATGTGCATAACTGGGGGGCAGGTTGGAAAATAGAAGGAAATAAAACCAAAATATTTTTCTCAATCATAGCTTTCATTAATAAAAAAATAGTTTAGATGAATTAACATTTACTGGTAAAACTTTTTTCCTATAGGGTCGTCTTATATTCAGGCTTTTTCTTTTTTTTCCTAAATTAATATTCAGATTTGGTCGTCTTATAATCGAGCAAATACAGTAATTAGCTTGAAGAGGGAAGGTGTACCTTTTTACATAGTATCCTCTTAATTGTTACTCTTTACTTGTATGCGATGAAACCAACCGCAGTGAAACAGAACCAGAGAATTTGGGGCAAGTTAATTCTACCGTAAAAAGAGATTAGTTGGTAGATTAGCAAGCATTACCTAAATATATGTGTTTTCACGAATGAGTCACCACGTTAATCACTGAAAAATACAGTACACCCCTCCTATAAAACTGGTATTAACAGGTTTGCTTATATACGAGTGTATACCAGGAAAAACATCCTACAATTCAAAACAAACAAGGCTAAGTTCTTCGCCTTGTTTGTTTTGAATCTGTAGGATGTTTTTCCTGGCATATTCTTTATTAGAAATATGTTCACACATACAATACAGTGACTGATTTTGTAGCTTTATTTATAAATAGTTGTTTGTTTTTTGGGGGGGTTATAGTTTCCTAATAGTATGAAAAATATCCATTGTAGTCACAGGTTTAATTTTTTTTACCTTTCCTTGTGTCCTTACTCAATGTATGTATATGTATCAGCCACAACATTATGACCACCTGCCTAATATTGTGTAGGTCTCTATTGCAGCCAAAACTCCCTGACTGGTCGAGGCACGGACTCCACTAGACATCCGAAAGTGTGCTGTGGTATCCGGCACCAAGAAGTTTGCAGCAGATCCTTAAATCCTGCGAGTTTTGGCCTCCATGGATGCATCCTGGTGCCATGTGTTCTCCAGGTAAGAGACGCACATGCACCTGGCCATCCATGTGATGAAGAAAATGTGATTCATCAGACCAGACCACCTTTTTCCGTTGCTCCAGTTCTTATGCTCACGTGTCCATTGTAGGCACTTTTGGCAGCGGACAGGGGTCAGCATGGGCACCCCGATTGGTTTTCAGCTACGCAGCTTCATAGGCAATAAACTGCAATGCACTGTTCTGACACCTTTCTATCAGAACCAGCATTAACTTTTTCAGCAACTTGAGCTACAGTAGCTCTGTATTTGACCACATGGGCCAACCTTCGCCCATGTGAGAGATGTTGCTAAACACATATTGGGGTGTTTTATGATAGTGACATATACCAGAACCTGTTTATTCATACCTGAAGTAAAATGTGTGTGAAAAAACAAATGCAAAAAAAATTACTACCATAAAGTTTGACAAAGGCTGATGGTAGAATTAGTGCTTGGAAAGGGTTAAAATACTAGCATTTGGAATACCCTGGGCTGTCTAGTTTTCAAAAATATATGATTTGATGGGGTAAATTGCATTGGCCGGCTTCAAAGATACCCGAAATGGCACATGGGGGGAAGAATTACCAGATTTGGAAAAAATGGCTTTGAAATAGCAAAACGCTACCTGTACTTATTGCCCCATAATGTGTAGAAAAAAGCAAAAAAACATAAAAACATTGGGTATTTCTAAACTCAGGACAAATAGTAGAATCTATTTAGCAGGTTTTTTCATTACCTTTTATAGATGAGTAAAAGATTTTTCAACTAAAAGTTAGAAACAGTCATTTTTTAATAGTAAATAATATGATACAATCAAAACAATGTAATCTAAAGAAAGCCCTTCTTGTCCTGAAAAAAACAATATATAATGTGTGTGGGTTCAGTAAAGGGGAAAGAAGAAAATTACAGCTAAACACGAGCAGCGCAGAAATGTTAAAAGGGTCATTGTCACGAAGGGTACAAAAAGTAAAATCAGCCTTTGTCACGAAGGGGTTAAATGAATCAGGGTGAACTCAGAACTTCTAGCCTTTAGAGCTAGGGCTAACAGGCGAGAAACCTTTGAGAGGAAACAAAGGGGAATGGAAGAATTGTCCAACTTGTATAGAAAAGTAACAAAAGGGAACAAGAGCAATTTGAGGTAAAGAGTAAAATTGGGGGAGAGGCTGAATCATGCTTGAAGTGGATGGAGCCAGACTCAAGTCAAAGTTTTATGCTAAAAAGTCTACAATTAGTTGTACTGTATACTGGGAGCTAGACCTGAGGAATACGCCCAGGTGGTAAATTCATCCATAAGTGCCAGATATTATCTGTGTGTGTGGGGTGAATCAATCAAGTTCCTAGCCAAGGTGAAAGACCAATAGGTTCCATAATCCTATTGGGGGATGGGATCCACATGGATGAAACCAGACTCAAGTTTTTTATTACGACGTCTTGTCCTTGTTTCTCCTCTTTTAAACATGGAGAGAATATCTCGTGGACCCAGGAACCACACTGTCGTGAAGTGCCAGAGTACCAAGCTTTCAATGGGCAGAATAGATAAACTAGGATCATATCATGAACCCTCTCCTTCGCTTTGTGGCTGACCCTGGGAAGCAAGGATGGAGGAGGAAGTGCGTAAGGGTGTTGCAGGTGTTACAAAGAAATGGTGTCCATCCTCCAAACCCCCTGAGACCAATTTCTGGAGACAGTGGGGTATGCCTGTATAGAAGCTCTGGAAATTTTCTGTGCTTTCCTGGGCCCTGCAAATGCCACAAACAAGTTAGAAGATTTCCCCAAATCTTCTGTTCTGTCCAAATATACCTGAAGACAAACAAACAATCTATGCTCTGCATAAACATAAACCTGTATGATCCAGGGGAAAGGAGTCCAGACTCCATTTCCCAATGGCATAACCTCTCTGCTGAGAAAATTAGCCGGTGAACTGTTCACATCTTTTATGAAAGAGGAGAGATGTGATCTTCTGCCCATCCTCTGAATTAGAATTCCTAAATTGGAACTTCTGGTATCACCTAGTTTTTTCAGGCAAGCTACTACCATCTAATTGTCTGATTGGATCGTTATAGCCTTCCTAATAATTCTGTCCAAAAGAGGGAGCATGAAACTGAAAATGCTGAATTCTTGCATCTGACAGATCACAACACGCAGGTGCTTCTTAGATTCCTAACTGACCAAAGTAGTCGGAAGTCTTTAGAACCATTAAAATACTGCACATCTCCTGATTGAAATCTTTAAAATAAAAAATCTTCTTGGAGAAGAACTGGTAAGTTTCAGAATGTAACCCCCTCTGCAACACTGCCCTCCTGGCTCTAGGGGAGCTTTTTTGCCTCTGTTTCTAGCAGAATGAAATATGGAAAAATAGGGTTTATCCCTGAATCTGAGAGCAGGTCTAGGAAGATTCTGAATCCTTAGTGTCTTTAACAAGTTAGAACCTGTTCAAGCAGTGACTTCAGCTTTTCCAAACAAGTCTTTGCCTGCAACTTGGATGCCACACAGACAACTTTTAGACATGTTATGTGCAGCCGATTCTACAAAGCCCTTCTAGACACAACTGAAAGAGTTGAAGCTCTGGCAGCCATCTGGACCAATTTCATAGCTGCCTATTATATTGTCTGCTGCTTTAATGTCACTAACGCGCTGCAGGATATCTTGTACTTTTGCTAAGAAGTGGCCAACATCATCAGAGAAATGCAGAATGGTGTGCTAAGCTGGTGAGGAGAGGCACAATATGGACTCAATTACGATTGTCTTAAGACTTGTTGAGAGGAGACAGAAGAGCTTTTAAATAAAAAGGACTATAATTTCTAAAAGGAATTCAACCTGGTGTGGTATTTTAAACCTTAAGACTGTGTGGTTACATGATCCCAGCTCACAATATAGATATTCAAATTAACAAGGGCATCACCTTTAACAGGTTGAATGCAGATTGACCTGTCATATCTTAAGACTATCGCCTCCCAGTGGTTTTTTTATTTTTTTTGTAAAAGTTATGTTTCATATGATAATTCCTTTTAAGAGTTTTTGTGTTCTTGATGTTTAAGTGGATGCAAGTCTCTTTTAATAAGGTTAATGTATGTTTCAACCAACAGTTGGTAATAGGGGGCAGAAACTTGGTTCTAACATTTACTTGGATAAATTTAGATTAGATTTAACAGCATGCTGACCGGTTTGTAATTGGGAGGATGCTGACGCTTATACTGTCTCAAACGACGGAGAGGAGACAAGATGGACGTGAGTGGAAGACCATCACTGTGCTGTTCTGAATACAAGTGGTCTGGCTGGGTTGTGGGCACTTGGGAAGACAGTGTGTAGGACATGGATGATTGTCCCTCGGTCCATAAGGACTACTTGGACATAGGTCTTAGTTAAAGGGTTAAACTCACAGAAGTATGTCCTAGCCTTGATCTCCACTATAAAATCATAGCCGATCGTGCGTAATAAGGAAAGGTTCGGGTGATGATTTATGTCTGAAAGTTCCACCACCGGTACCAGTCTAGGCCACATTAAAGGGAGTTCTACCATAATAAAGGGGGTTATCCTCCTTGACTATTGGTGACCTAAATTGAATGAACAAGAATCCAGTGACAGAGCTGAGCCTTTCTGGGGACCACAGCCATCTGCTTTTGGCTTCTCTTTCCATTGTCTCTGGTGGCACAGAAGCGCACGACACCCAAGCACTCCCAGTTAACCAACCTTAGCCAAAGATTGATTGCACTGACCGTGTGGTAACAGCATGGGTTATCGGAGCCATCTCTACCAAAACGACTCAGTCAGAGGCCGAACTCCTGTTGTTCTCTGTGATTCTGGGGTACCTATTTTTATTACTTGAAGCTTAGGGACAGGGCAAGAAAATGAGGTATTCTCTTACAAGAAAAAAAACTCTTCTTCCTGGAAGCAACTGAAAATTCAATCATCCTCTCTGACTTTAACATGAGACTGTTGAGAAAACCAGAGGCAGCTTCAGAATAGGTGTCCTCCATTTCAGAACTGAAGGAAAGTGTGGTGGGTGCACGCAGTTCGACATGATACATGTATGCAGCCGCACGCACACGCTTTTGGACAGATCTTTGGTCTGCTTTAGTCTCCAGGAAGCGTGGCATCTTTCACTAGGCAAGGTTTAATTTACGTTGGCTGCAGTTGATGTACGCAATGTCCACTAGGCATCTATTCACTAAAGCTGTGGTTTCTGCTCCCACACTATGATGGGCCAACACCGACATGTTTCTCCAGCAAGAAGAGTTGAGCAAGCCACATACAATTCACAGAAGACTGTGAAGAAAGCTCTCTGTTTTACCTACACACTACACAAGGCAGCAGAAGCTCAAGGACGTACATAATATAGCGACTAGAACCCTGCCCCCCAGAAGCGCGCGTTAACGACCACTAGCGTACCGAGTCCTCAGGTTTACAGCAGGCGGGTAACGACAATCCCAGGGCAGCCATTTCAAATCTCGCGCAACAAAAAGCCGACCGCGCAGAGATGACGTCACGAGCTTCCTCGGCCGTGCACACAGACACCGGCGGGATGAGGCTGCACTGACTGATCAATCCAACACCGTCATGCCCGAGGCGTGAAAGCCTCTGAGAGCAGGCAGGGCCCGTGACGTCACGGAAGAGGCGGGGCGATTCCATTTCATAGCGTTTGTCTCAGGAGCGCTATGGAGCAGCGGAGAAGAAAGGCACGGCGAGCGTAAAGTTTTACAAAGGAGCGTCCGTACGGGGAGTAAATGAATCGCTCGGGTAACGAAGTCGGGCATCTTTCCACCGGAGGCTGCTGATGATCAGCGGCGTGCCCTGAAGGAACTCAAGCTCCGTTAAGTCACTGTGCCATCTCCTATGTGTTGTGGGCACTCGTTCCCGTGCTTATTTCGCCCGCTAGCTTGAACACAAGTTGGTTTCTCATGGAGGCAGCTGCTACCGGCTCAGTCAAAGCCAGATCTGGCTCCAGGAGTGCTGGCAAAGGCAGCTGTGATGGAGGGGTGGCTAGCCCCAGCTCAGGTTGCCTTGGGCTATCAGTATGTGGCCAGAGCTCATCCCCTTGTTTAGAACTGCAATCTCAGTACAAGTTGGACGACTTTGATACCGTGGCTACTGTGGGTGAGTTGAGCTCTTTATATTGCCTTTGGAAGTGATAGCTCTGCTCATGCATTTATTCCATTATGGGTGGTTCACCGATCACAGATGTGAGAAAGCCCAACGTGACAACACCTGCCCATAGACACGGAGCTGCTGTAGCTGATCTCAGTAACTTTAGACTTTTATAGGCACATCCCATCCATGAGAAGAACATCATTCACATTAAAACAGGGCGGAGAGGGAGGCAAGATACAAAGCATTTTGTAGATCTGTTTCCTGAATTACACAATATAACGTGTGTGGTGTGTATATATAAAACACACAACGTCTGTATGAGTGATCATATGGAAAGAAAACAGACTGGGTATTCCATCAAGCCTTCTGTACCCCCACGTGCCCCCATTGTTCCAAATAAATGAATTTGGCTAACTTTGATCGCTGGTGGCTAGTGGAAAAGCCTGCACTTGGAATAAAGGAATGGGTTCTACATCATGACATGCACCTTCCACATCAAGCCTTACAGTGGCACAAGTGACAATGCATGGCTTACCCCTGCTAGCATATCCCTATTGTCTTGTTTAAACTGCACATGGTGATACAATAAAGCCTTTCTCTTCTCCCTAACACACCTTTTGAGAATTTCACCTAAAGAACAAAGTACATTTTTTTATTATTATTATTTTATCTTTTTTTTTTTGTGTGTAGATGACCTGATACATATAATTAGCTTTCATAGCTAGCCCAGAAACTGCTCATTATTTCAACTAAACTGAAAGGCTTATGTCAGCCTTATCTGTAATCCTGTTAATACACATATCTAACCTACAATTTAGTAAAATTCTGTTTTAGTGGCCAAAAACCTTTAGCAGGCACTGTGTATCCCTTATCCTTCAAATCATGCCTATGCATTTCAATGAATGTGGGTCACTGAAATGCAATTTTATTCTATAATACTTGACATTACTTTTGTAGGGTAAAAAAAAAAGTGACTGTTTCTTTTTTCAGTTGACAGTAAGTCTTCTACTGTCGTAAAATATACTTCTTTCAAAATGTAATTTATCCCTCTTTTTAAAGAAAAAAAATTGCTGTATGTTGTTAAAACACAAGTGACACAAATTCGAATTGTGTAGAATTACAAGATTATTGATGTCCAGATTGAATTGCAGTTTTTTTTAACCTCCGTACAAAATCTTCATACAATACAGGTATATATGCGCTCATGAGGCATCCTGTGCAGATGGTCTGCAGGGACATTAGATGTGGTCTACTGAGACTTACAAAATGCTGAATGTGTATTCTTGACAAGTGCACAAGGTTGCAAATGATACTTCCCTCACGGAGAGAGCTGCCACATTGCAGATGATAAACAAACCCAGAATAGTAGATGTGTAGGTCAACGCAAATAGTGCAGATGCTGTTCTTGGTGGTCCTTGAGTCCCCTTTGGGGACAATGAGGTCAAGCGCTTCTATTAGACATATTTATGCTGCACTACTGAAGTTGCACATGACATTGTGTATTATTATTGGTAATCATGAGGATTCCAGCTCTCCATAGATTAGCAGGTGGATCTTGCACTAGAATCACAGTTTTCTTTGTTCGAAAACCAGATTAACTGGATTTTCATTCCCCATTTATCTACTCAGGAGAACCTAGTTAGATATGTCACTGAGCTGGGATTAAGAGCTTCTAGAATCCAATGACACCAGCTTGTACCTTTTTGGAAAGTAAATGGGACCCACCTCTGTACCTTGCTTTTACAGTATTGACGGATTTTCATTTATTTTAAGCAGATGTTGAAAAATTGAGTTATAGAAGAAACTCAACAGTTGTCATCCAAAGTATTTTATGAGTGGATGGATTTCTTTACCACTAGGGCCCAGTTTAGGTAACAGAATACTTAAATGTCATGGAACAGCTGCAAGAGGAAAGAGAGGAAAAAGAAACATGGGGAAGTTGTATTTATGGGGAAGTTGTAAATTTTTCTGATCAAAAATAAGTGAGCAAAGTTCTCCTTTTTTCTTTCAAATCAGCACTTGGCTAAGTTACGAAAAATCACACGACCTGTTCTGGACGTTTACATGCCTAGTATCAGTCAGGAAGAGTTTGCAATACCACAACCACGACTTCCGTGTTTCTTATTTTAGAAAATTGTAATTAGGCAGTTGTATTTGTTTTCACTCCCATGATATGGAAATAGATCAGGAATAATTAGAGTATTTGTTGCTTAAGGGTGGATTGCATATCTTATTAGGATACAATTTTAATAAGGTATCTTATTACCGGTTAGTGCACGGTATGTCATTGTAAGTGTCGGAGAACCAGGTTTTAAGGAAATAATTCTAGACTGGCCTATAAAGGCTACTAACCAATTGTAACATTTTAATATTATTTTTACAAATACGTTTTATGGAGTAACATCCGTTCATTATACTGCAGGTAAAAAAAAATAATCGTTCACGGAAAAACATATTTTGGAAGAAGAAAGTCATATAGATTTTAAAAAACTATGGCAATTTGGAGAAACAATGTGATTTCTCATCACCTAGTAATTGAATTAAGAAAAATAGAGATGTATTGCTGTAGGAGTGACTTATAAGCTTTTGGCCAACTACAACAGTAAAAGACAACAGCGTCTTTCAAATAAGCATGTAGTAGAGGGGGAAGTGTCATTGTTTTGACATCTCTAAAGACACAAAATGCTTAGAGTACTTCCGTACAGATAACTGGGAAGTAGCACTGGATGGGTGGATCTTCTCAAATAATTGATCATGATCGTAGGGCTCGTGAGATTGAGACACATCCAAGGTTCCAGGTAGACATGTCTTCTAAAATATTACTGCTGTCACCTAACTTTCTTCACCAGTCACAGTTGGTGCAAAGCCAGGGGCATGCATCGATTCCATAATTTGATGAACATTAATATCTAACACAATTACAGAATAATACTACACCATGTTTTACCCTTGACCAAGGAGACAATGATCCACACATGAAATTATTCTTAGTTATTATTAAAAAAAGTGTTTTTTATTTTGTGAATGCTGTTGTATAGTGCATGGAGTGGCTTTTGTTGCATTTTCCTGATAAGCCTGGCACACTTAAGATGTGTACAGATCTGAGTCCTTTTCCCATTTAACAGTGTTCCAAATCAGCACATAGAAAGGATTTCGTGATGGCGTTGGCTTGTTTTGTTTACTAATGCTTGTCTTGGCAAGTCGTTCCGGCGTACAATAAAAGTTCTGGGCTGGAGAATTAAAGCAACACTCACTGTCTTCCTAACATGTTGTAGATGGATACAATGTTCTAATAATAATAATAGTTTGACACTCCTTTTTGTTTTTGTAAAGCAGTTCAAGAAGTCGGGGACAATAATGTTAATCGGTTTCTTACAATAGGTATTTCAGCTTTTAAGTTTTTTTGTTTTTTTTACGGTAACCATATATTATGATCATTTAAATGAGACCAATATGAAGGGGCCATAGTTTCATAGCTTCACTGTGCGCTTATATTCCGGAATATTGCTTTAACCGTTCATTCTAGTTTCCCTTGTTCTAAAAAAATGGCCTGATGCTAAAGTGGCTGTCAATGTTTGGCTGTATGCTGTCTGTTAGTATTGAGCTCTTGTGTAATTGTTGGATATTCCATATCCCTTAAAATGTAGTTTTAAACTGAAAGTTTAAACATTCTTATCCTTCTAGACTTCATATTGTAGGATCGTAAATATTATCTAGGCTAGCCCCTAAACAGGAAGGCATATGGGTGTTTAATTGTGAAATTGTGAATGTGTAATTAATTGGAAGAATACCATACAATACATAGGCAGATATTAAGTGTTGTTATTATAAACCTCTTGCGGGTGTCTTGCTTCAGAGGCATGTTTCTTGTCTGCTGTTGTCAAATATTTAGAATCATTGACATATTTTTATATTGTGATTGTCATTTCATGGTAAACATGGAATATGAGGCTTAGTCATTTTCTTACTAATGAGCGTCTTTTACTTTATTTTGGAAAACAACGCATTTTGTGTAAAGAGGAATAAAAGGATCATCTGGATGAGTTAATTTCTTTTATGCTGGTAAATCCCCATGCTTTTAACATTAGTAATTATATGTGTATCCTAATCACTCGGTTCTTCCAAATTCATGCCATCACATTTTTTTGTGCTTAACAAAGTGGATCATTTTTTAAGGACTTTGACAATACCCACTTTTCTGTTTTTTGGGGGGTTTTTTTTTTTTGGGAAAAGTGATCAAACCAACATAACAAATGACCTAGTGCCAGGGGGTCATCTGGGATCTGAAGTTCCTCTGCTGGCTGCATTACCTGTGGGCTGTCTGTCTGGTTGTGCCTTCCTGCAGCACTTGGAATAAAAAGCTTATGGGTCCTTGTTGGGCTTACCCACATGAAAGTCGTTATGACATCAGCATCCTCATTATCTCCCTGTATAAATTTGCCCTTTGCCACACTTCATAGACAGATCAATTTGTTCTTCTTTGGTATTTATATAGCTACCTTGCATTTCTGAGTTGCCTTTGCGTACACATTTATGCACCTTTTTTTTTTTTTGCTGAGTTCCAGTTGTTGTGGTGTCTTCTAGTCCCTGTATTCCTTCTTTAACTGGCTGTTCATGGGCCTGTCTTTGTTCCTATACTTGGCACCCTTACCCTGCTAGTCTAACTCCATAGTGTGCTGTACCCATGTTGTTCCCAAACTACTGGTGTTGTGACCATGTGTTTGTGGCTTACCTGGCCATATACTGCCTGCATGGGAAGTCTATGAATTCCATACCCTTTGGGAACAATGTGGCTCATGGGCCAGTTGGAGGGATCCTCTTCTCTCCCATGACTGGTCCAGAGCGCTGTAAAATCAATGGAGGCCTGTGCAGTTCTGGTGTGACCATCTTGACACCCTGAGGCTAAGCTCTGCTAGTAGACTTCTTTTTAGGTATGGTGGGCTGCTGATCCTGCCCTGAGCATACCCTCCCGATGTGACTACACCTGCAACTAGTCACAACCCGCATGACAGATGTCCTGATGTGGACACCAGGGGACATGTATTGGGTTCCACCTCTGAAGTCTGCCATTCTTGACCCCAGAAATCCCCATTCTTGTTGAAGGATATGAAAGGGAATACAATCTGAAGGCACAGTCATTCCAAATATTTGTTGTTTTAATATTGTAGTCCCCTTTACTATGCCACTGCATAGTGTTTCTGTTTGAAATACTATTCGTGGTGCTAAACCTCCTATTTATGCCTCAGTTGTATGGGATATGTCTGTAAGGGATGTGTAAAGGATGCTTGTCGGTTTATCGAAACACAGCTTTGTTCCTTGTCTGATGCATTGTCAGTTTTTTCTTCTTCTTCATTGAAAGAGACATACACATAAGGTGTTTAGGCGTATAAATGTAAGGATTTAAAGGCATATCAGTAGTTTAGCTGTTTTCCTGTGAATGTACAATCCGGGGACATATAGAGTTGTACCAATTTCCTTTTTAATACTGCAGTTATTTCGATCTATCCACACATCTAGGGAATTAAGTTCTTTGCATCCTAGTGCTTTGGGATCTGTATTTGATTATGTTGGCTAAATCTGCTGAAAGATTCATAAGGAAAACTTTTTTTTATGCCGAAATGCAAATGAGTAAAATCCCGGAAGGTAGAATTATTTGGTCACTTTTTATCTTAACATATTCCATAACATTTGATTTTGAGAAAAATTGTCGTTGGATAAAAATAATTTGCCCAAAGCTTTTAATTTGCAGCAGAACTCTATTAACCCTCGCTAGTCAAACACCCTATCGAGTGGTTTAGTCATATAATAATAGCTGTAGGTTACTTCAAAGAGGTTCACACTCGAAGTAAATCATCTGTAGATAAAGAGTAAATGGAGATCAGCTTTAAAGAAGTACTTAATTATTATGTTTAACTTTCTAAATCCTGTGACTTCTTAATTTTATGTAGGCATTTCTTATGATGGACTGATAAAGAATTCCTACCGCAGGCAGTATGGGGACATAAAAAAAATAAACAAGCTGGGAGTAGAACGAGGCAGTGAGAACAGAGGTGAGATGTAGGTCACTGTGGGATCAAGAGTATTTTGAATCTGGAACATACAGTTTATAATTGTGAAGGTCTGCATTTGTATTTTTTTTTTCTCCAGCACCATCCAGCTGTGTTAGTGTATTTTTGACAGTAATGGACATAATCTGTATGTCTGTAGATGACATTGGAGACATTTAGGGTAAAAAATGCCGTTTAGGAGTGTAACGTCGAGAATTGTTTTAAAGGGACAGCCTCACCAATAGAAGAAGTACTTCAACATGTATTCTTTAAAATGTAACAAATTACTGTGGGTAGAAGCGGCAGCTCCCACCTTGGATGTGGTTTGGTGATTTGTGCCACTGATTAAAACAGATGATCAGTGGCAGTTAAGTGCTTCTGTTGAAATCGGTGGGAGCATTTTTAATGCGTGCGCATGGGGAGCCTCTTAGTCATTAGACTCTCCCGCATTGTTTGCCGAGTCAGATCTGACCGATGGTAAGTTAAAGGACATATGAGTGTTTTAGGTTTGTTGTATCTCCAGTCTCTCTCCTGTGTTTCAGCTTGATCTTCTGTGCAGGGACTTCAGTGAGCTGAAGAAGGAACTCTACTGCTTTAGTGATTTAACTCGTTTCTGAAGGAGCATCATGATGGATCTCCATTCACATAGGCTCCCAATGTGGCAGATCTGGAGCTCACTCCAACATGTCGCCTTCTGTTTCATTCCCACTCACCTTCCTACCAGATTGTAAATTTATGAAGTGCTTCATGAGAAGGCTGCCTGTGATGTCAGACTGTCCTTCTAGCACCCCTACAGAAAAGTGTAAATCTTATGCCTTACTTTCGCCAGCTTTCACGACAAAGCGTACACATTCCTCAGCTATCAAAACGGGCAATTTCCAGATCGCCTTGCACAGAGGTGTCTTCACTTGTGTTGCAAAAATAGAATACGCAAATAAAATTATATTAATCATTTCCTATATGCTAAGAAATAACTGAGCCATTTCACCATGATTACGTAGTGGGTGATTTGATGCAGGTAAATATACAAAATTAAACCTTAACCTGAAGTATTTAAGGCCATGAACTGGGGAAACTGCCTTCAACTTAGTTTTTTTTCCCCCCTTTCACCATTTACTAAAACTGTTTTTCACTTCCTTAGTTTCTGGTCACAACAAATGTAAACAACCTTTCGTGTTTCCCAACTTTTTACAGCATTAAAGTTGATTACACAATTAAATATTTCCATAGAAATGCCAGAAGTAAACATACAGTGATCAGATTCCTCCATTTTCCAGGGACAATGTCTTGGTTTATAACTCTTTACCTTATCAATGTTTCCAGAATGTCCCCTAAGTCACAAATTTCCAGGTATTTTACTTTTCTAATCTTCTAATGCCATAAACAATGCTGCCACTACAAAGCCTTTCAAACAATCCAAACATTTTATTGGAGATCACCCAATTAGTAATATAGAAATGTGAAAAAGTTGCGGATCTAAGCATAGATTACAATTTATTGTGTTGTAAAAGCATATCTACATTCACATAACTAGGGTTACTCATATCACTGCATAAAAAAAAAATGAACCCTCATTTTGCTGAAATTCAATCATCAATTCCAAGCTTCGGGGGCTGCAAAAGGGCCGCGGTTTCTAGATATTAAAGTTTGAACACAAAAAAAATCATTGGGCCTGTTTTCAGGCAAGAAATATACAGAATTCCCTGGAGGTGCTGGGTTGAGCAGCCTTGCTTTACATGGGTCATGGGGTACAAATATAATCTTTGAGATTGATACAATATAAAAGAAGTGTCCACTTTTGGCTGCTTTGGCACATGCGTGCGGGGGTTCTCCTGGAACCCTTGTGTGAACTGTTGCTGGCTGGCAGTGACAATAGGCATGGCAGTGGCAAGCAAGATATGTGTTTGGCCAGACCCATCTCCAGCAAGCCAAGGATCTGGATTCTGGTCAACCTCTCCATGCATTTGCACAGGAACAAAATAATAATTTATAGAAGACATACATATTTGTTAAGGTACATGTGATGGTTGAAGTGTTCCTTTAAATTATATTTACATATTACTCAGGTTGAGGGGTTTTACATTTCCATTTACAAATGGACTTGTGTAATTGTCCTCGTTGACTTGATTCTGTAACAGTCTTAGTCTAACCTTTTCTTTTGATGCAAAGATTAGTCCTCCCTATTATGAGGTATTTGGTTACATATTTCTCTTTATGTAACTGTTATAAACAGTGTATAGTTTTTTTTATTTTTATGTAATGTCAATTTGCATTAGTAATTTCAAGTTTAATGTTTTGCGTGGTGCAATATATAATCATATGTTTTTGGTTTTTTTAACACACGTAAAGTGTGATATCACATCGTGGATAACTTAAGATCTTATACTCTTGCAAAGTAAACAGACAAAATGTAGAAGGAAGCCTTCCCATTAAATTAATGTTCCTGTATTATAGTCAACATTAAGTTCAGTGGTTTTCTTTCCTAATGTAATATCTCTGATGTCGTGAGAACTTGGCAGTTCTGTATGAAACTCTGCCTCTCAGGGGCTCCAGGTAAGTGTCCTCAATCTCTGAGTAGAGGAGCGATGCTCACTACTGATAGTAAAACTTTTTTTTCCTGCCAAATTAATCAATGAGTGAAGAATAAGCAGTTTATTAACACAAGTTGACAAGTGCTACCTAGAAGTTCCATTAATGAACAATAATATGCCCATGTTGAGTCTATATTGTCAATTATTTTTGGGTCTTGTTTTTTTAAATTGCGGAAGGGTGACATACCTTGTATTGTCATTATAGTAGGCTGCTTTGCTATGTACATGTTTAGGACCTAGAACAGGCCTCCATGTAAGTAGCTTTACAATATAAAAGCCACAGCAGTCAAACATGGCCCTATAATACTCCTTACTTTGCTCGGCCTTAGGCGGTAGCCTACAATGCCTTGGTTATTAGGGACGTGTATTTTAAACTGTTTGTGAACAACAGCCCTGAAATTCAGGTGCTTCTATAGAGCACACATGTCAAACAGGATCTTACAGCACTCAGATAGGAAATGAGGGGCTGCTTTAGATGGTTTGGAATTCAACCGCTACCTTTCTATTACAGTCACTCTTACGAGATTAAAATCATGCAAACAGGATATGACAACGTGTTTACAAGAGGCATGGTTTCTCAAGTATATAATCCTCTACCTTCGTAAAAATGCTGCTCATCTCAGATTGCTACATTATCTCAGGGCTGTCCTTTGGTTAATTATTACTGCATTCTGTTACCTAGTTAATGCTGCTGGGCAATCGCTGAGTGTCCACTTGTGTCATCTAATAGAGTGGCATTCCACCGACTATAAGTAGCAGCCATGGAATGTGCAGAATGCTGTTGGTGTGTTTCCCATCTAGTTATTTAACATAGTAAATAGGGTCTAACCAGTCACTAAAGCACTTTGATGTTGCTTCTACTTTGATCGTGTGTATTTATAGAGTAGATGTGATGTGTCTTAAAATGTCATTTTCTAGTATGGTAGATCACTCTGTAAAAAAGACATTTGGTCAATATTCATGCGTAGTCTGGTATGTTGATTTTGTTTTCATTTCATCTTAACCTTTTCTTCCTTACACTATTAAAATGTAGTGGAAAGCTGCTTTTTAATAATTTTTATTTTTATACCACTATTCAGTATTAAACATCCTCCTTGGTATCCGTGCGAAGGGTGGTCACTGTACATGGATTTCTTACATTCCCCTGTTTATTGTTATTTACCATAAATATGTTCCATGTCCATTCCCTTACCATTCATATGTCATTGAATGAGTGAAGGAAGATATGTACAAAAGAATATCATAAAAGAGGATCTATGGATGTCTTACATGTTATTCATCTGTCAAATCCCTTCTTCAATATCTGCATGTGTTCGTCTTACCTTGCATACAGCTTTTTTGGGAAAATACCTATGAAAGATGAACATAAAACAAACAAAGGAGGTAAAAAAACAAAATAATGGAAGCAATAGGTAACTTTGACATAATTACTGTAGAAAAGTAAACATTTTCCAACAAGAATCTGAATCTATTGACCATTTGTGTTCTGTTTCTTCTGTTTTTCTCTGCTTATAACATACTTTATACATGTATCTTCCACTTTTTAAAGCTTTTAACAATCCTTCATCTTTCCCAATTTAAAAAAATCACTTATTTGTAAACAAAATTAAACTGTAGTGGCAGAACAATACATTTTGTAAGCTTGTTTGAGCAGGGCCCTCCTCACCTGTTGTCTCTGTTAGTCAATTTGTTATATTACATGCTACTTGTTATGTCCTGTCCACCCATTGTAAAGCGCTACAGAATTTGATGGTGCTATATAAAACTATAAATAATAATAATTTCTGAGATGGAATTTGAGAAATGCTTATTTGAGCAAACTATGCCAACTTCTGGCATATCTGGAATATTATTGTAATTAAAGTTGTAGTTGCTTGGAGATTTTGAACTGAGGGTCTTATTACAGAAATGGTCTCTTATTACCATGTCCCTCAAGATTTTGTTTAAACCTTGTTGGATATATTCTTTTCTTTACTAAAAAACTTGCAGTTTTGATATTAGATTTTAGTCCAATGCCTTAAAGTACATTAGGGTACGAGTACTTGTGCCTGCTAGATATTCTTATATTGCATAATTTTCTTGTTCAATGAAGTGTTATTTTACCCAAAAAAATGGTTCCATACCTTCTATATTAAGTGAGAAAAAAACTGGACATCTTTGATATTTCCCAATAGTAAATTAACCTCCTAGAAGGAGAGTTATGAAATGGAGATTGTTTACTTGAAAATGACTCGTATACAGTTTTAGTCTACTTGTACATCTTCACACATCTTTCGTGATTTTTCCAAACATACACTAATAATTTCCACTACCATTGATATGTATTGTCTACATGGTATGTGAATACCTTCTCCGACCATTCCACTCACCTACTAAACCTAAAAGTATTATATTCCTGGGAAGTATATAATTCTTAGTCAATGTCTTTTTAGACCCAAGAGGTAACGCAAACTGCCTAGTACAAGTTAACTTTAATATAAAATGTTTTGCATCTGGGATAAGCCCATATGTTACTGCAATAAAGAGTACTACATTTACCTTGAATCTGTAGATACTTCTAGTTCACACACTACAAATGTATCTGACGTTATTTTGTAATACTGTTCCTGGCTTATATTACCGTTTTGTTTTTTTCTTCGTGTTTTGGGTCAAGCTCTCCAGACCAATTTACTTTCTCATCGCCATTTATAGTTTTACTCCAACCCCCCCAAAAAAATCCTTTTATATTATATTCACAGGACCCAGATTTATCGGTTTCCTTAGTCCAACTAAATGTTGGGTCCTATCGTAACATTACTTTTGTTTCTTAAAGTTAATTGTTACATCATAATAATAATAAAAATTATCCTTTCAATTTACCAAAACACACACGATGATTGAAAAGTTCGATTTTCTCTTTTTATCATCATCATTATCATCATGTCTGGAAACCTTGAGTATTGCTGGTCATGTTATGAGTTTGTTGTTGAATCATTATTTATTGTTTTATATAGCACCATCAAATTCCGTAGCGCTGTACAACGGGTGGACAGGACATAACAAGTAGTATAAAACATAACAATTTGACTTAGAGGCAAGAATGGAGAGCTTACAATCTAGAGTCTGCAAATCTTCCATAGAGCAGTCCATCATCCATATCGTCTCTATCAGAACTGCTAGAATAGAAACATGAAATGTTTTAATAAAAATGCAGGTGTATCCTCTTTCAAACATGATTTTTTTTAAATTTCTTTTGCCAAAGAAAAATTGATGCGAGCGCATACTCTACGTTTGAAAATTATGACACATGGATAACTAGATAGAACATATGGAACTTTTCTAAAGTACTTTGCTTAGTTGTCTGACTAAGTATTTCCGAAAACGCGTCCTCCTCCGCATATTACGATCTGTGAAAAATGAGAGGTCTAATAGGCTTGGCTTCCACAATAAAGGGGGACGTGTAAAGTCTTGGTGGGAGGAAGATATTTTGTCATATCAGAAAAGGTCAACAGCTGTCCTTTCAAATGACATAAATATAAAATGAAAATAATATTCTACAAGAACCGTGCAGTAAAGTATTGACTCTTAATGAGGATGTATAATCCTGCATGTCCTATGGAAATGCGGTTAGATGGCTGCTCCTGTACTATACGTATAAACTGCCTTTCTAATACATATGTTGCTTATTTTAATCAACAAACTCATGGGACGCATGGGATTCATTAGTGTGATAAATGGTAAAATCAGATTGGGGGGAAAAAATCAGAGATTTTTATTTTTTTTACTTTTTTTTCCCCCTCAGGACAAATTAAGCTTATTGATACCTAGCGTTAAGGAAAATCATGGATCCACACGCAGCACATGTAGGTGACGGTACACAGCATGTAGGTTTGGTGGATTTCCATTGGTTAGTAGTGAGACACTAGGTGGTTGTTTGTGTTGCTTTTGTCATGGTTTGGCGCTGGTTGTGTTCACCATACACCTGGTTTTTGTAATAACGGAACCGCAGTACAGAAATATGTTTCTAGTTGCAGTCTTGATAGACTCCCTGAGAGTACCAATATGTAGGGGATATGTAACTGGCCTCCTAAGCCCACTTCACTTGCTATGTACGCTGCCTGGAACTCTGGGGCTTAATGTTATGAATTACAGAATGACAGATATTCATTTCGTGCTGGAAAATGTATTATGAAATAATGACTGGCACGTTTTAGTATATTAAGTTCTTTCTATATAGCCCTCAAATTGAATGCATTAACTTTTCTATACCCTTTCATAATTCCTTCTTTTTGGTCCTTTGATTGCTTTGATTGTATAGATGAAGTACCGGTATGTCTTCAAGGGTCACAAATGGACAATCCTCAGGTCTTTTCTGTAGTTCTGTTTTGGAGTTCAAATTTACAAGGTTTAAAATAAACAAAACAAAGCTCTTATGAGTGCGCTATAAAAAATGTCACACCTGACAGCTACCGGGTGGCTAACTCAACGTAAGAAAAAATAGAATAAGTTGATGCACAAGCCCGGGGTTTCGGCAAAACCAAAGTGCCTTCTAATGCAGCTTTCCCTTGCCTACATTATTTGGTCATTGGCCTTGTCTTATATTCAGGATAACCTTATGCCAGTCTCATGCACTTATTTGCCTCGTTCTCAATAAAGTAAAACTTCCTTACATTACAGCGAAGCCTCTGATCTTCTTGTTTTAAAGTTTCCCACGTGAAAACATAGAATTGGACAGCAGGCCCATTTAGTCTGCTGATTTTTCCTGGTGTAAGGGATTCAAAGTCTTATGAGCCCTTGGTCGGGTCCCATCGCGAGGATAGCTTTATGTCTATAACATACATGTTTGAATTCCCTCACTGTATTAGCCTCCACCACTTTTGCCAGGAGACAGCTTCATTTTTCTACTACTTTCTCAGTTGCCTCAAAGTAATTGACCCTCTAGTTTTGGGCTATGACCTTTTTGTTCTAACATTGCTCCTCCTGTCAAATAAGCTTACCTCTTGTACTTTGTTTAATCCCTTTTAGTATTTAACTATTTTATTACATCATCCCCTCTTCTTCCATCCATTCTATACACATTGAGCTATATTAGTCGTTCCTAATGATTTCTATCCTGCAAACCACTTCTTGTAGCCCTCCTGAAGTTTCTCCAATGTGTCGATATCCTTCTGAAGATGGGATCTCCAGAGCTAAATGCAAAACTCTAGGTGAGGGCTGAGCAAAGAGCTGTGAAGTAGTCCCTCTCTTCCATTGTAACTGACAGAACAGTGGCCCAAATGCTATAATGTGCCTTGGAATTTTTACGTCCTAAGTTCATTATTTTATATTTATCAACAATAAACTGCTTCAGCTGCCACACTTGTGACCGTTCTAATTTGCCATTTGACCACCCAGAAGGTCTACCCTGTTGCAGACCTTTGTGTCATCTGCAAAATGGCAAACCTTACCATTAAGACCTTCTATAATAACAATTACTAAAAATGATGGGTCTTAATACGGATCCCTGAGGTACCCCACTAGTCCTTTCTGTACACCATTAACTACCACCTTCTGACTCAAGCATTGCCCACTCTGTAGGTAGCAACAATGAATATACAAAAAGCTCTCAATGAGAGAGAAGAAAGCAGAAACATCAGTCAGGATAATAATCAAAGCACTTATTTTCTTTATTTCTGGAAACACCATTCTGTGTGTCACAACAGGTTGTAGTGTAGCTTTTATTGTATATGCTGATCCCACCATTGCTTTCCCAACTTCCCAAAGCTACCCCTTTAATGCTATCTTTACCCCCACACTCTAGTTTAAAATCTCCTCTAACCATCTTCCCCCCCAGTTCCACAGCCTCCTACCATTGAGGTGCAGCCCATCCCTGCTATAGAGTCTGTAGCCGACCCCAAAATCTGCCCAGTTCTCTAAAAACCCGAATCCTTCTTTTTCTCGCACTTTTGAGATACATTTCCCTTGTGTACTTTTTGTCTTTTTTTTTTAGTCTTTCCTGGATTTTAATCCTGCACTCTGTTCACCAGTTTACTTGCTATGTACCTTCTATGTATTCTCTGCAGTATTTCTTTCTAAAAATGTAGTCTCAAGAAATAAATATCATACACTAGTTAAGGTCTGACCAGAGAACTGTAAAGTGGCAGAACCATGTCCCTCTTCCTGCTACTAATACCTCTCTACACAACCCAGCACCCTGCTTGTATATTCTGCCTCCCAACATTTAAGCCCTAAGAAATAATTTATAAGTAAAAAAAAAAAAAAAAGTTGTATTCTAATATCTATATATAGTGAAGGGAAAAAAAATGATCCCCTGCTGATTTTGTATGTTTGCCCACTGACAGACATGATCAGTCTCTAATTTAAATGGTATGTTTATTTGAACATAGAGAGACAGAATAACAACAATAAAAATCCAGAATAACGCATTTCAAATAAGTAAAGTGCAAATCGATTTATAATTTATTTGAAATGCATTATTCTGGATTTTGTTGTTCTCAGTGAAATAAGTATTTGATCCCTTATCAAACAGCAAGATGTCTGGCTCCCATATTCCAAACTCTCCACCATGGCCAAGACCAAAGATCTGGAAAGGATGTCGGGGACCAGATTGTAGACCTAACAAGGCTGGAATGGGCTACCATCGCCAAGCAGCTTGGTGAGAAGGTGACAACAGTCGGTGGGATTATTTGCAAATGGAAGAAACACAAAATAACGGTCAATCTCCCTCGGTCTGGGGCTCCATGCAAGATCTCACCTCCTGGAGTTTCAATGATCATGAGAACGGTGAGTAATCGGCCCAGAACTACACGGGAGGATCTTGTCAATGATCTCAAGGCAGCTGGGACCATAGTCACCAAGAAAACAATTAGTAACATACTAGGCCTGAAATCCTGCAGCGCCCGCAAGGTCCCCCTGCTCAAGAAAGCACATGCACAGGCCCGTCTGAAGTTTGCCAATGAGCATCTGAATGATTCAGAGGAGATCTGGGTGAAAGTGTTTGGGTCAGATGAGACCAAAATGGAGCTCTTTGGCATCAACTCAACTCGCTGTTTTTGGAAAAGGAGGAATGCTGCCTATGACCCCAAGAACACCATCCCCACCGTCAAACATTGGGGCGTTTTTCTGCTAACGGCACAGGACAACTTCACTGCATCAAAGGGAGGATAGATGGCGCCATGTAGAGTCAATTCTGGAGAACCTCCTTCCTTCAGCCAAGGCATTGAAAAGGGGACGTGGATGGGTATTCCAGCATGACAATGACCCAAAACACACGGCCAAGGCAACAAAAGAGTGGCTCAAGAAGAAGCACATTGGGGTCGTGGAGTGGCCTAGCCAGCCTCCAGACCTTAATCCCATAGAAAATCTGTGGAGGGAGCTGAAGGTTCAAGTTGGCAAACGTCTGCCTAGAAACCTAAATGACATGGAGAGGATCTGCAAAGAGGAGTAGGACACAATCCCTCCTGAGATGTGTGCAAACCTGGTGGCCAACTACAAGAAACTTCTGAGCTCTGTAATTTCCAACAAGGGTTTTGCCGCCAAGTACTAAGTCATGTTTTGCAAAGGGGTCAAATACCTATTTCACAAATCAATTTAGAACTTATTTGAAATGTATACTGGATTTTTGTTGTTGTTCTGTCTCTCACTGTTGAAATAAACCTACCATTAAAATTATAGACTGATCATGTCTTTGTCAGTGGGCAAACGTAAAAAATCAACAGGGGATCAAATTATTTTTTCCTTCACTGTGTGTGTGTATATAATGTTCCTAATTTTGTATTATTCTACATATATATAATATTAGTATATGTGCTGACACGGTAGTCGGTAACACCAAACCTTCCTTAGTGCCATGTGAACGTTGCTGACATTCAGCACTTCAACACTTGAAATGCTCTGGGGAATAGCACTTAAAATGACTCTGTGCTTGCCACCTGGCTCCCAAGCCTGGCACTGCCTGCTCTTCGTCTTTCTTAACCAAGCGGGAGTGTGAAAAGTTAGTGACCTTTCTATTTGCACTAATTGTTTATTGTACAAAGACCAATTATTTCATCTGATTTAAATTGCACCGGTATAGAAGGTGTTTTTTCCTCTCTAGGCAGATATGTTATAACGTGATAACATTTTGAAACTTTGAGGGGAATAACTATTTGCTGCATAAAGATATTTACCAATTCTTTGACAAAGAAGAGATTTATTAATAGTGGACCTTTCTGGGAAACGTAATTATAGATTACAAACAAGAGGCAGTAGTGATAACGGGTACTATACTTCACAGGCTCGTTCGATAATATTTGTTAAACATTATGTTAACTTGACAGCTGGATTAGCGTTCTCTCACATAAAAGTAACTCTGTCGCATGCTTCCGATAACTTGTCGTTGAGTTGTCTGTACACTTGCACAAATTTCCTAACGGCAAATTAGCAAATGATGAAACTAATAGACCCAAGATGCGGAACGGTAGACTGGGTATTCCATTTTTAGATTCTGTCCCCAGTGGAATTACACGAAGATTGCAATTATTTCAGTGACATAATTTATTATGTTGTTAACCTCTTTAGTTCTAGAGGAACCTTCTGCATATTAAAGGGAATCTCCTATGTTGTGTCTCACTTTTCAATTGTTAGTATAGGCTTTTTAAAATTTGTATTAACTTTTAATGGATGCTATTTTTTTTTTTGTTAATTGTTCACCAGTAAAAAAAAATAAAAAATAAAGCTATGCTTTCAGGGCCTCACTACCACACAATGTTGTAGGATGCTTTCCAGTGTCTTGATGTGTCCTGCTCCTCTTGGGTTGCTTATGTGGTGCACGACCAGATGTGGCACCGCTGTGGGTGTGTGGTTGCATATATGGTGTTTTGCACCTTTTGCCTATACTAGTACCCCAAGAGAGAAGAAAAATGATTATTGTGATCTTGGGTCATTGTAGAGCTTCTTGATGGCATGTCACTTAGTGTTTATATCAGCTGTTTACATGTTACAGATAATTTGATAATTGAAATGACATTTTAATGTTTTGGAGTGTGTTCCCTAACATTTTTCCATTTAGCATCTCACAATGCATTTCATTTCTATGGGATATCACTTGTGTAACATAGCCAACGTATGAGTTTGCAAAACGATTTAAATCCTTTTTCATGAGCAGGGGTATACTCGTGTGCATCCTTTACTCCTGATTCATTGACCGCTACTGATGCAGATTATTAATTTATACTTTATAAATGTGCAAAAACATCTTGGACTGGTCTGACCTGCCACCATAGGCCACAAAACACCTCTGTTTCTTACATACAAAAAACCAAACAATATGCACATTTTTCTTTATTTAAAATAATTTAATGAACAAACTGGGTGTTAAACACAAACGGCATAATAAAAACGTAAAAATTACATTAACGTATGTTATGTACTCCTTATTATGTACGCCTTCTTATTTTACTATGACATTATAAAAGTTATATTTTAAAGGAATGAGAACCCAAACATAATATTTCTCAAACTAGGTTTTAACTAAAAAACATTTACATGTAAATATTTACTAGTAAAACATTTTTTTCATGTTGAATAAAAACTGATTGAGAAAAATGCATTTTTTGTTTTTATATTTTATTTGCCACTCTGCCACTCTGCCCCCGATATGATTCATACCCTCATATGCCTTATACCCCCCAGACTTGTCCCCCGTGCTCCAGACTCCCTGGTGTCTAGTGGGGGCAGCTGATGAACGTCTGTGCAATGTGCGTAGACGAACTGCTGCTGGAGCTTCTATGGCTGAGCACCAGAAGGTCATGTGATGCCAGTGTTCCATCATAGAAGCCCCAGCGGAAGTGGAGGGCAGTAGCGGAGGTTGTCTGAGCGCATAGCACAGACGGTCACTGGCTGCCAGAGAGGCGAATTCAGGTCCCCTGCAGGGGTTCTGGATCTTAGTGTTAAAGTCCGGATTATTAGACGAGGGGTATTTTTCAGATTCAACTAATCAATAATGAAAATTGTTGACTATTTTCATTATCTATTTCTTGTTGCAGCCCCTAATATATTAAAGTGCACTTCAGTGTCCCTTACAATCTTTAAGGCTGCAAAAAAAAAAGCTATAGCTTCAGCCTCCGAGCTGTAGCAGAACACTTCCTCTATAGTCTGCCGATTCACACAGCTGGTTGGCTACTTGAAGCAGCCAATCAGCGGCAAGAAAGCACTCTCTTTTCTCATTAGGCCCTCACCCCTGGAGCACTTGCTGACCCAGCACTGGTGCTGACTGGATGTGATAAACTGGGTAGGGGAAGAGGCAAATGCATATGAAAGGATTCTATGTGTCCTTTTATCATCCCTTTCACTTACAGTAACTATCCCCCCCCCTTCTCCTGCCTATAAGAAGTTACTTGAATTGCAACAGTTATTTTGGAAACTGATGCATTTTTTGTTTATCTAACTCCACCAAAAGATTTCCTAAGATCTTTAGATAGACGTAAAGTACCCCTAAAAAGCTATGCAATGTGTGCCTAAAGACACAGGTAGCTTTCCGGTTGCTTGGAACAATGGTACCCATGATACTTGCCAAACCTTTTGGAGTGCAGAGTATCTTGGGAATTGTGGTATAGATTTTTTTTGGACATCTACCCCTGCCTAAAAAGGATCCAACCTATTCTCAGTGAACAGGATCAATGCAAAATCAAACATGGATCCAAAATGGAAATGATGGCAACATGCCTATCAAAAAGGAAATACAACTTTTATGAATTAATACTAAAATGATCCTGTTTTATTTTTGAAGTACTCATAGACAAAGGCAGGAATGCGTTGGCTAATACCCTTTCTATAGAATCTGTTTGAATATAGTATGTGTACTGTGAATTAGGTATGTATCTATAGGAAAAAGATTTATATTTACCTCTGCGTATAAACTTTAGCTGATTTTTATGGTGACACATTAGTAAGCTTACCTGTCTAGTTTATGGATTCTGTTTTCTCATGATAAGAGTCGTGCATACTTTTATGGCACACACGTGTCACACGCAGTTCGCTTTGACGTCATAACCTTGCCAATGTACATCACAGTGTGATTTATTGTATTGAAAATTGTCATATTTTTGGCATATAGTTAAATTATTATTCAACTTTTGTGATAAGAGGATAATTGATTCTGAAAAAGGTGGGATTTTTTTATTTTTTTTACATGGATTTGGTGTGGTTCCATTTTCCTGGCACTTGGGTTCCAATAACAATCCCCTTAAAAGTCCACATAACGTCATTTTAGAGGGCAGAAACGTGGCCATGCTTTGACTATGGTAGGGGTATCTCAGTACCCCTTGTTTTGAATTTTTTTTTTGAATGCAGTTTGAGTCATGTCATAAACTGACACTCCATCTATCATGCGCCCTCTAATGCATACAATAGTGTAGTAGCCCTTTTGGGTTTCCCCGGTAGTTCCTCTTGCAAATGCAAGGAGAGATTCTTCAGCAGTATCCCTTCTATGCATTTGCCCCTTTACCTACCCCTAGCTACTCCTGCCATTACTTTTTTTGCTTACTGCTAGTCGGCTTCAGTGCTACCATGTGCAGAAAGTGCCAATTGGTGCAAAAATGGGACCAGCTCTGGAGTTGCAGCTTCTCATAAGTAATTTTATTTTTACAGGTTGCATACAAAGCATTTACAATGTGCTTTAACGTGCATTCTTGGTTCAGGAGACTAGTCTTATTAAGGGTTAAATTTTTGTATTCTGTCTGTTACAATTTTTTTCCCTTTTGTAAAAATGCATTACTGTGCGCACTGGCATCTTTTCTACATAAATGGATATCATTGTTTGTGTGCCCTTCTTATCAATCTATACAGCTGCTACCAGCTAATCATAGAGAGCAGCTTTTGTAACAAAAGAACCTTCTTTATAAAAAAATAAACAACAAACGTTAACACTTTACATGTATCTGTGAATATTGTCTTTAGAGAGCTAAGTAAGAGCTGTGTTGGATAAACCTCCCAACTCCTTTAACCACAGAGTATTATTGTACTAATGATATCTGCAAATATGGTGTTTCTTTTCTCAATTTCAATGGCTGATAAGCCATTTCATTGTTTCACCTTCAGTACCTTTCTAACCTAAGACAATCAGTAGACTTTGGTTATTTTTTTCTTCTGCTTGTCCTTGTGTCCTCCTATTCCAGTTCTTAATGGATTCACTTGGTTTCTTCTTGCTCCAACTTTTGGAAGTACTAAAGTTGATCTTCATTGTGATGTTGGAAACTACTAGGAATAGACACAATGGAAATATACATGGCACAAAATGAAGCCTACTGTACACAACACATTATCCCACACTCTTCTAATTTCACCCAAAACATTACATTTTACTTAAATGGTTGTCAAGTTTACAGAATTATATTCCTGAAAACACAAAAGACGGATTTATTTGGACACAATATACCCGTTGCAATGGAGCATTAGACGATTCATAGTCTCAGGACAGCTTGTGTTACTGTTGCAATTGTAGTGGCATGCTTATGGTGGCATCCTAGTGGTTGTAATAATTGGCTTTATGCAAAAACCTTTGTTCAATATATCTTCACCCAACAACAAAGTATTGACGCCTGTATCAAGGCTGGATGTTCTGATATAGAATATGATCTAGTCAGCTCTAGAGGTGTGTGGATTTGAGAATCTGCCCATTCATGTTGATATAGGTATAAAAACCTAAAGCTAAAGGGTCAAACTCTGAGCATTTCCTCTTATGCATATTGTAAATTTTGTCAGCATTCTTGAACTATGCAGTTTTTATTAAATGTATAAAAACTTACACATGAAGAGTATTTTGATTAATTTCCGGCGTGTGTATATATATCAGGGCTTGACAAATTTGTTGTGAATCTAGGCGCCAGGTAAAAAAGTTAGGAGCCAGGATTTTTTTAAACTAACAGTTGCTTAGGAGTGATCGGATCATCATCAGCCCACTTACTAAACTCACAGCGTTTGACCTGGAAGCACCCTGGACTTTCAGGTCAGTGCTGTTTTTTTTTTTTATTATTAATTAATTTTTTTTTAACTCTTTCGATGCTGATGTTCCATTGGAGCACAGCATTGACTGATATTTAGTCCCCACAAGCTTGTGGGGAAAAATGTTAACCCCTGCAATGCCACGAATGTGTCATACACAAGTGTGGCATTGAAGGGGTTAACGCTGCACTGTCGCTCTCATGGAGCGATCAGGCAGCAGGGGGGTGTTGGGTCAGGTCCCCACACTTGTGTGGGGAACCAATCAACACACAACCCCCTTCCCTGAAGCTGCCTGTGGCAGCTGATAACACGATTGCTGGTTTTGCAGCAACCGCGGTTTCAGCCTACAGGATCACTCCGTGGGAGGGGTCTCAGGCTCGGGGGCGGGCTCTGAGTGGCTGTGCTGTCTGCCCAGACTCCTGGGCAGACAGCAGCAGCAGCGCCCCCGTGTGGTTACTCAGCCTCTTACATCCACATTTTTTTATGGATGTAAGAGGCTGACAAAACCTAGGCGCCAGGACAAAATTCTCTGTCGCCTGGGATTTGTCGAGCCCTGATATATATATAAGATTTTGTATAGCATTTGTTTTATTGTACATATAACCTTGATTGCCCCCATTATTATTACCATTGATAAGTAAACCTACATCACAAGTTTGTGTGCAGTTGACACATTGGATGTCCTCTGTGTTAGCTGCCATCAGTAAAGCAGTGGGATACAGCAGTTTTTCTTGACGGTCCAGATTCATTTAGTGAACTATTGACTTGTAGGAGGGTGTGTAAAATACATATTTTTTTTCAGTATTTAGTATGGAGTCTTGTGTAGAATGTCGATATATGCCTTACATGGAAATAAAGGAGACCTTGACACACTTGTTTCTGCTCATCAACTTAAGTTATTCTGAACCTTTTCCTCAGGACATGTGCAAGAATATCTACAAAAACATATGACTTAACAGTAGTCATTTTAGAGTCTTGGTGGATTGATACCTAATGGTCTGGACAGTCAATGTGGTAATGCTCACTGAGAACCCCCATGGCTTGAGATTCTTTGGCACATTGCAGATGTTGATGCACACTCATGGCAACAGACCCACTGTAAAGCTTATTTTAACCAACTATATGTTTTGAATAGAACAGTTTCAAATATTTTTTTCCACCATAAGATGACTGTCATCTTTAGATGATGATGTACACTTCAAGATTGTATTATGGGAGTAACCTTCTTGAGGTGGAGCTTTGACTTTGAAGACATTCTGTTAACAGGATGTAAAACCTGTGAAGCCATTTCCCACGCATCTGTCTATGAATAAGCAATCTTCTAGTAAAGGGAGTTCCCTCTTTACTCTTTAACAAAAAAGTATTTTTAAATAAGTTTATATACCTGGTAACATGTATTTGTTATTTGATGACAATTGTTGAATGATTATACATACATATAGTTCACATCCAAATTATTTAATGTGTTACCCCCTGTAACAATACTACACATTCCCATATCATGACATGATCCATAGAAAAATAAAATGTGATGCTGCTTCACAAAGATGGGATCCAAGCACATTTTCATTTTCATTATGACGTTGAGGGATGTGGTTTCCTAACGGCATATACACCTTCTGGCGTTAACAATAATGGGGCAATCAAGGTTATATGTACAGCTTAAAATGGGGCATTGGCTTAGCCAAGGTCTTAATACATTTGTCTAAAATGACTTCTTTTGATCCACCCCACATGGTTAGGATTTACAAAAGGACCTGATGTGTTAAAGGCACCCAATATATTATTCCTAAAGCATTCCCTGAGGGAGATATGAAGCTCATATTAATAGAATGGAATGTACAAGTAGCTTCTGTGTTGTTTTAACACATGAAGAAAATATATAATAAAAAAATACAATTCAGTGCTTCCCCATAGATATATTTAGAGTGGTAGAAGATTTAAACATTTTCATATGTTATATATAATTTATTTTTTTTATTATTTTATTTTGGTTCACGGAAGCAATGAACAAGAGAATCTATTGTTATAATATTGAAAACAAATTGAGACTTAGGAGACCCTAGTGGCTTCTTGTCATGGTCTGTTTATCCCCATACCAGTCAAAGGAACGGCCAAACGAGTAGGGATACATCATAGGTTGCCATGACAGTAAGACCACTTTAGAAAAGTTGCACCAGAGTTGATTTGCTCGTTATGTGTAGCTGTACAATTTGTATGGCGGAAACAAACATATATTTGTTTTAAAATATTTCCTATTTGTATAGTTCCCGATTGTATTTTATTCATCAACTAAACATTCTTACGGGATATGCACAAAATTCATGGCATTCATGGTTTTGTGACTCTCACATCTTGAGAGGTCTAGTAATGTGTCTTTAATTGGATTTTGCGGAGCTTATAAAACTTTAATAGGTTGCATAGCAGCTTTCAGTTTTGAAGTACTGTAAAAACAATGTTGTTTACAGGTTTAGTCATGTTAGGCTTGTGTGCTTGGGGAATTTATCACATGTTTAATTTCTCCAGGGATCAAACTCCTTTTTAAATACATTATCAAGGACGCTAAGCAGAAGATGTCTTCTAATATGGACGTCTTTCAATCATAATTGGTTTGCCTCCGACTAGATTTTGTCATATCTGATGTACTGTGCTATGTAGATGATTGGCACAATATAAATAAATAAAACCTTTAAAGGGGAAGTTGCCTAAAAGTATGTATTAAATAATTATGTATGGACTATCTTAAATAATGTTGTTTTTTTAGAATTCACATTTCTTTGTGCTTGTGTCACATGCTTTTGTATTGTATGCCATCATACATGCCTAGCATTAGTTCGTTGTCTGCTTTAATTTCATTTAGTAAAGCCTACTAGACCCATTATATGTGGTGTAGTGCATATAACTATGTCTTGCCTTTAAGTTTTTGAGTTGTCACCCTTGAAAGTACCTGGGAGGATCCTGCAGAATCTCCTGATATGTGTTTGCCGTTTCCTAACCCCCATCTATTTGCCATGCGGGAGATATTTTAGGCGAGGTGTTATACTCCAGCTTGAAGCAGCTCTTCAGTGGCAAGAATCATGACCAGAGGACATTTGGGTTTCCTCAAACCTCAACTACAGCAGAGAAGGACAGCTGTAGCTACTACAGGATGCACTCTTGTATGCTTGCATGCAAAGAAATTCAAGAACATAGAGCCTTTAGTCAAAGATAATACCAGTTACTGGACCAACAAATGAAAAGATGTCATATGAGCTTACAGAATCTTTTCTTCAGAGAAAATGGCACCATAATCAAACTGTGTCTCCGGCATGACTTCCGCCGTGTACTTTGTATCATAGGAGAAACTAATTGGTGGTGTCAACCAGGTCAGCCACCAAGGCCACACGTGTATATGGTAAGACTGACCTTGTTTTTCCTGCTCTTCTGGCTGGTGAACCTTGGCGTTATTTTTCCAGGATTAGTCATGGCAGCCTAAATCCTGTTAGGTCAAAATAAGGAGGAAAATGTATCTGTAATACGACATGCTTACCAAAGTTTATGAGTAAACAGTTGGCCCAGAGCGTAGGCATGGAAAAACTAATAAAATTAGTTTAATAAAACATACTTAACCCTCTATTTGGTGCTGTCATAAATATAAGCGCGTCTGCTTCTAGGTCAGTGAAGTTACCTAACTTCAAGGAGATAAGCAGCCATGTCAAGGCCTTGGTACAGCAAGCTGCTTTCTGCTGATACTTGAGATGTGTTATGGATCCTTAAGCATAGAAAACAAGACTCTCAGGTATCTTAGGTTGTATAATGTTCAAACATCTTAAGTATATAAAACACAATAGCATTAGTCCTGTTTTGTCTGCAGACGCCACCCAAGAGACCACTTTTATTCCTTATCTGGATATTTAACAAATACAACTGTGGGGAAACATGGAAAGAAACCCATCCCCCATGCAATTTGAACACTTTCTAAATGCAACTTTACAGTTTGTTCTTCTGAGTTACTCTATTTGGCAGTCATTAAAATAAAAATAGGAATATTAATGCAAGCCTTTATTTGCTTCAGCACCGTTCACTTATACTGCCATTCCCACAACTATTAAAGAAAAAGTACACATTTGGGCTTCCCTTTTTGGGTCTATTTCCACAGAGTTGGTAGAAGAATTGTTTTAACTCCCTCAGTTTATTATTCGTTACAAAGGGGCCAACACTGGCAGGTTCCACCAGCTACAAGAGTCAAGCTGGCCCTGTAAATAATTTATTTTATTTTTTTTGGGTAAAGGAGACTTTGAGAAATATAAATAATTTAGCTATACATTACACATGGCCTTCAGAATATATTGTGAATCAAAAAGGTGATTCAACAATATGCAATTTTCAAACATGTTTCACCTCATTTTTACGTTAAGAAAAATAAATCCTAAACTATTCCTTTATTGGGAATTTATTTTTGATAGATACATTAGATTCAGATATATATATAATATAAAGTGTTGTTCGTATGTCCAGGTATTACAAAGGTCACAATGGGTGGTTTTAATAAATAAATAAATAAATAAGAAAAAAGGGAAAAAAATAAAAAATCATCAGGCCAGTTAGACTCAATGGACCTTGCCACAGAGTATGAAAACTAAAATACAACATAGAAGCAGCTGCAAAAAGATGTATAGTGATTTGTGGTGATTCAGCCTACAATAAGTACAAAAATCCTGAAAATCCAGTTCAAAGATATTAGCAACCCCAACCTTTTAAACTTTTGACGATAGGGAAAAATAGCCAAACATGAAAGTAAAGACATTTTCGTCATGCAAAGTTACCGTAGATATGAGATACTGTATTGTCAATATATTAATATTTTACAATTGTATTGCTTGGATCAGTAGTTAAAGAATTCCTATTTTTTTTGGATGAAGGTATATAAACATTGTTAATAGTCCTGGGCTCGACAAAATCCCTGCAAACGCATAGGTGAGTCACAAAAAAAGGAAGCAGGAGTTGTCGAGGTATAAAGAAGCTTAGGAAGAAGGGGTGGTACAAGAGAACCAACTGGGCCATATACATTCTGCCATTTTTTCTTTTTTTACTTCATTTTTTGGATAGCTTAATTTAGTTAGTAGAAACAATGCCAGGTTTCTACTGGTTTTCTGGGCTGATCAACTGCTATTTTCTACTTAACTAAGCAAAATAACCAAAGTATACATTGGGATCACAACCCTGTGATAAGGATGTAGGTGATCTATATAGGTCAAAGTATAATGCTGGTGTTAAAGTAGACAAAAAAACCGTCTCAAAAAGGAGAAACTGGTCGAAACTAGCATATCATGAAAACCAACTATGATGCATTTCAAAGAACATAGAATTCCACTGCACTTAAGTCTTATAAGTTACCACAGGAAAAAAAACTGATGCAATCTCCTGCCCCAGCTTGTCCTAAAGTAGTTTCATTTCTATCCTATACCATGAGATCCATTCTAGAAACTCTCTAAGCAAAATAAATGACGTGAATGACATTTCCCATGTAATAGGGTCAAATCTGTTTTGTTACTATAGGATTGTTGCAGTCCAGATCACTGCCATATGTTGTGGTCACTGTCCATATGGCGTCTGGGACCAAACTACTATGTAGAACATGTCTCAAGGGAGGAAAGACTATATTTTGATGATAACATTTGGGAGATCTATGTATGTTTGTATATATACACTCACTGGCGACTTTATTAGGTACACCTGTTCAATTGCTTGTTAACGCAAATAGCTAATCAGCCAATCACATGGCAACAACTCAATGCATTTAGGCATGTAGATGTGGTCAAGACAACTTGCTTAAGTTCAAGCCAAGCAACAGAATGGGGAATCAGGAGAATCTGCAGAATCCTTTCATGTATTTGCAAGGGTGACTACTCAAAAACAGAGTGCAGACACAGCTATCATATGCACTACACCACATATGATGGGTCTAGTAGTCTTCACTAGACAGAAAATAGAGCATTATCACACTACATCTAAAAGAAAGACCTCTGAAGTCGTGAAAGTTGATGTGACTTTAGACTTTTACTTTTTCTATGTTGACCAAATTAACGTTATTGCCTTTGAATAAAGACAACCCCCTCCATGGCACACTGCAGTTCCAGCACACCGATTGTGTGAGAATAGGGAGATTTTTCATAATTTCACGGCACTGAGACACAAGCAGATTGCAAGGAGCGCATTGCAGAAGAATTGTCCCGAGTCAAAGGTAGAGGTACCAAGAAGTGTCTATGTGTGTATCAGCATCTGTGCAAGTATGTTACTGTGTGCATGTTAAATTATGTTAGTGTGTCTATTAGTTGGGAGATTTTCCAACCACTACAGAAAAAAAAAAAAGACAAAACCTCAGAAAATACTAAATTTTGTGAGGTCTTGTTGGCCATTTTATAAGGACAAGCTAAGAAGGTAAACATGTATCAAACAGAAGCGGATACATTTATAGATATATTAATTTTTTGTACTGTTCATGATAATTCACAATATCGACAACACAATGACAGTTTGAGTATTTAAGGTTAGCACAGACATATAAATTACAGACACGCACACACACACAAATTCAAAGCTAAGTGAGGCACAGAACTGAAAGCTTTTTACAACAACCAAAATGCTTCTTAGAGAATTAAGCCCGGAAGTGACAGACAGTATTAATGGAAGCTGACAGTGAGCTTCATGATACCCTGTAATAGTTATCCCCTGGCTCAGATTATCCTTGAAGAAAGGAACCTCACACCTACTTATAACATGGGTTTGTTGGGATCGTGCTGTGTAAGTCATTTAACTAAAATGAGGCAGCAGTCCAGCTACAAGGGTTACACCAGAGTAACAGTTTTCCAACAATCAGTGGCAATGGTTCCATTTTAAAATGAAAAATAAAGCCCGTTACTGCATGTTATATTTGTCTCAGTCTATTGGCCCCTTTACATGAGTTATGCCAAGCTGAATGAGTTGGGCTTTATAAACGAAGTACATGTCATACGACTCTTGTTAATATAAATTGGTACTGCTGAAAACTAAAACAATGGGGTCACATAAAATAATATTTAAAACAGTATATTATTATAGTACCCAGTGCAATGGTTCTATCTGCAAAAACCATTCCGTTAGTTAAAAATCACTTTTTAAACTTTGCATCCTTTTTTTTTTACATTACTTAACAGTCAAGGGAGATTCACAAAGATGCCACAGACATAAAACCTGGCAAAACTAGAATGTTAGTCACGGAAACTGTAAATGAAAAGGCATTCAATCACGCCATAAAAAAAGAAGCAATTCTACTATAAGTCAGGCACCAAAAAAGTACTTGCGAAGGCTGTTAATATATTTCAGACAACTATCTCTAGTGACATTTTGGGCTTTGCTTTTTAAAAAAGTGTTTTATATAAAACATAAAGAGAGTGTTGCTTCACCTTTTTGATTCACAATATATTCTGAAGGCCATGTGTAATGTATAGCTAAATTATTTCTAGAAACTCTCTAAGCAAAATAAATGACGTGAATGACATTTCCCATGTAATAGGGTCAAATCTATTTTGTTACTATAGGATTGTTGCAGTCCAGATTCAGATAAAGCACATGTTTGGGGCAAGTCCGTTTCTAGTTTGAAGCATAGAAATGGCTTTTGGGTAGGGCTAAACTTTGCACCTTCTTGTAGTCTATTAATGGATATGTTAATTGCAGTTCTGCTAAAGTAATGAGGTTCCTGTTCTACTGTGATTAATTGATTATTTTTTGTGGAATTTCCACACTTAAATGGAAACAAATGTTCTAGTTCTATAGATTACTACATATTTTGTCTAAAAATAATTTAGGTGCTTATGTATGTTGTCCAAGCTAAATAAACTTAGCCTTACATATATAAATTATACTCTAGTATGGGTTATTCTTAACAAAATTGCAATTATGAAACTTTACCTATTTAAATTGCGACCACACCTTTTTAGTCATAATTGCTTCACTTTCTGAACATAGATTGTCTGCAAGCATTTTTTTTCCTTTTTGTTTTTCTTAAATGTTTTTACATTTTTTTTATTTTTTTTTTAATCATCCACCGTCATAGCAAAGGCTGACAGCTTATGCCATTATATCACTATTAAGCACCTTTCAGTGCTCTGGTTTGTTGGTTACTGTGCCGCTACTGAAATTTTCTGGCCCACATGCATGTTGGTAAATATTGTTTTGAATTCTTAACCATCCTTAGCTTTTTTTAAATGTGGATATAACACATAGGTCATTTTCTGTATTGATATTAATTTTGTTATAGTCCTCTTTCTGTGGATTGACAAACACAGAATTCATTCGCATAAGCAGGTGAATGTATTCTATTTTTGGTGGTTTTAAGGATTAGTAGAGTTATTCTAATGCAAATTCCATTTCTCCTCCTCTGGAGTTATATATACCGAATTCCATTATAATTTAACAAAACTGCCACTGATTTCTTAACCCCTTAATGACAAAGTCCGTACATGTACAGGCTCAAAATGCATTGTTTTCATTGGGTTTAGGGACCGCCAATTGTCCTTAAGGGGTTAATTTGCATTGTTTGTTTAAAAATACTCTATGAGCTATGACATGGTGTTAGATATGATTCAGTTATGAACTAGTAGAAAAACAGTAGCTTTCATTTATGCTAATATATTTTTAAAAAGCCAGTTTTCTCAGATCTTGATATATGAATAATTTGCACTAGTTCCAACCATGGCATAAGTGTATCATGTATAGAGAAATCAATTAGTGATGCTAAAAACTCTCTGCTGCTACCGAACTATACAGATCTCTATGGGAGTATCACTTTACAGTATATAGTAATGTAGCTCATGGTATATTCATTATAACACATATCTCTGAGGCTTCCATGGGTTTTTTGTTTGTTTTTATAACATGCAAGCCCTCCTTTTTTCCATATGACTGATAGGCAAACCTGTGTTTTCTTTCAGTGTATGATGACAGCAGCCATGTAAAGTCACAAATTTTGCATGACTCGCATGTTTTTGCATGACTGTCTCCCACACACAAATAGGTGCAGGCATGACTCGTATGGTATAATCAGTGGTATAATCAGTCTTCTCTGATGTAAGGTGGCAACTTAATTAGATCACATTTCCCATTCCGGTGCAAAAATATAACTAACACTTCGAGTTCACATGGTGAATCACTATGGTTTGGGGTTGATGGGGGGGATTTGTTCTTCTTTTCGAAGAGTCCATGCCTTTTCCATAACTGAAACCCTTATATTTATTTTATTTTTTCCCATGATACTTTTTATTGTTGTTGGTAACAATGCTAAGATGTGCATGTCATTTTGAAAGAAAAAGGTTTTAAAAACGTTCCAAAAAATATTGTACCATTAACAAAACATTTTTTATTATTTTTTGTTGTTTTGTGTAAAATTGTAAAATATTGATTCACTTTGCTTTTTATGACATGAGATCCAGTGGCTATTATTATCCTGTGGTTCATAAGTTTTATGCCCGGGTATTTTACTACTCACTTCCTTTGTCGTGTTTGTGGTATTTGGGCTCTCCCAACCTTACCGCCTTTTTGTTGCCCTAGTTTTTCTACATGATGGCTTCCCCCCGTATAGAAACTATACTATATAAAGTTGCAAAACATATTTAAAGTAGCTTAAGTTTTCCGCTGAAAACAAATACTTCTAGGATTAACACTTAGGATCCATAGCCGAACAACACAACTGTGATGAGGCCTTCCACCTACAGACAAAGCTCTGAACTTTAGGTGGGAGGCGTACGTTTCCTGTGTCCCACCAAATGACCCAAATCCCTGCCCTAGTGTCCCTATTTTTCATGGGAGCTCAAATTATATTAGTGTTAAAAAGTTTTTGTCAATAAAATGTATTATTTTAACGTCAGTTCAATTAATAGTAATGGATCATGAACATTGTCTAATGTTCTGCCTCGTAACCACCCTTTTTGAAACAAACTTGTCCCTCTCTGTCCATTTGAAATGTTGAGCTATAGATTGGGAGGTGATGTTGAACTGAAAAAGGGTGTCACACGTACAATCTCTCCATGATCAGCTTACCTCTATCACAATCATTACACTAATTACAGACCCTGAAGGCCTGTGGTCTTTTTAAAGAGTTTTTATTTTTTCAGTGATTTTTATTAATTATGTAATCAGTAGGATACCTAGTGTTGTGTACGTTGTAGATAGCGTTAGTTGAAGCAGTGTGTTGGAGGTTTCCACTGTTGTCCCGGCTCAATAATTCCCTCAGAATGCGCAGGGTACTGTTTCTTCTGTCTTCGCTGTGCTCCAGCGTCGGCTCTCCCAGTTGGACATAGGGCTTAAAAGGTTGGGGAAATCCTCCACTGATGTCCACAGCCTCCTGCTTGAAGCCACGTATTGCCAAAAATAAGGACTTATTTTGAGGTATTTTTGGTAGTATGTGGCTTCCGTATTGGACGTTGGATGCCATTTGAGGCCTCTGTAATTATCTGTTGATGTTTCACTCTACATTTTGTCATCTCTGCAGTCGCCTGAGCGCCAACAGGCTTTCAATTCACCAGGAGAGAATATTTGTACTATGATGGTCTGCATTGGTGGGCATACTTTATATATGAGGTTATGCAATCTTGCAGACTGGTAAAGAAAGAGCTAACAACCCCAGTTTTCTTGGTCTATGCATTTACTTGAAATGCCTATATTTGGGTTAATTTATAAACACAGTACAAGGATAGCACACATGGTACAAAGGGTTTCGGTTATTTTGTAAAAAGAAAAGTCTTGAATCACCTTCTCAACCAACTATTTTTATAAAAATTTCAACATTTGTTTCATCAATATATTTTAAGAGGTTCCTTCTGCTATGTTCTTTTTAAAATCTGTGCAAAAGCTAGAAATATAAAAGCAGGGTTGTATTTTGCATTTACTTGTGACTTTAAGCAATAGTGACAGCACTTTTAAATATAACTCTGCATTTTTCTATTAATACTCTAACATTGCATCAAAACGTGTTCCCCCGCGGGGAGTGCTTCAGGTTAGTCTGACCTCAAAGTCTCTTTTCAGAGCGACATTGAAATGGAAAACAAAAATATCCAGTCAACATAAAATACACAAGATGCAGACCCCTCTTGACCTGTTATAAGCTTATTAAAGAGGAATTATTATTTGGTCTAAATTTTTTATTTTATTTTTTGTTTACACCATCATGAAACTTGTTTATCAGCTGACATGTTTTGTTTGTTTTGGTTGTTTTTTGTAATGCACAGGAACTGGTACTTTTGGAAGAGTTCACCTGGTCAAAGAGAAGACGACAAAGCACTATTTTGCACTAAAAGTAATGAGCATTCCCGATGTCATCCGTCTAAAACAAGAACAGCACGTGCACAATGAAAAAGCGGTCTTGAAAGAGGTCAACCATCCATTTCTCGTCAGGCTGTAAGTAGTAGCACAATTTCCCAACATATGTCTTCCTTTTACCAGCTCATACAGACTGAAACAGGTGAGAGAAACTGCATTAGAAAATAACCAGTGTATATGTGAAACCGCATGTTCTGCATAAATATACAGATAGATGAACGCTGAAATTCAGGTAAGTCTCTTCTATTAACAGAAACACTGCTAATGGCTTAAGTGTTTACACCAAATTTACGGTTTTTTTTCTTCTTTACAAGATTGTTAGCATATAATATAAAAAATCCCTACCCTTTATTGCTTTTTTAAAGGAAGAATTGTGAATTCTACCATTCAGATTTTTTTTTTGTCTGCAGGCTACATGAGTGGTTATTTTTTTTTTTTTTAATAACAACATTTTGGAATATATATGTGGCTTATTTAGAACCCTGGATACTGTTAAAGATTTTATGCTTTTATTGGTTTAGCTTTAAAAATTCGTAGTTTTCTCTAGTTTATGTCCTTCTGCAATTGCCATGTCTCTCTAGTTGTCTTACTCTCGGTGGCCATGCACAGCCTACATACCTTCTTAAAATGATTCTAGGAGAAGCGTGCACTTGCACTAGTGACATAAGTACTTGATGTCTATTCAGCATGAATGTTTCCTAAAATAAAAACAGTGTTATGTAAACACGTTTATCTTTAGTGATATCGACTATTGCTCTGTTTACATAGTGTTTTAAAAGATCGGTGTAACCTCGGTTTGCCTCGTATGGCATTTACAGTTTCAAAAGAATGACTTCCATGTGACCCTCCCAACCTGACAATTTAAATATAAAGGATCATTCAGCAAATCAGGGTATATTGGATAAAAGTGGACATTTACAGGGAAAACAGTTTACAGCTCTCTTCCTATATGTTAACCTAGCGCCTCATATTTTATTATTTCCTGACAGATGAGGTTACCTGGAGAAAGCTGTCCTCTCAGCTAGTCATCCTGGTGGCCAAGTGCATTTAGCAACTTTAGTGTCAAATAAGTCATTACGATTTCTTCACCTCACCAGTTGAACTATACATTATGCAAGGTCAGCTTGAGCAGCCCCGCAACTGAAGGTTGCGTCTTCAGGGACATCAAATCTGAATCTTGGGACAACTGAAAAAGCCAATATTGAGCTTTCAAAATGCAAAATGTCTGTTGAAGATGTAACCCTCCTTCTGTCTCATGTAAAAATTCCAGTTTACAGTTAAGCAACCCAACCTTGCTGATTTTAATGTGTCCTTCTAATTTTTTCTTTGTTGAATCCTCTGTGGAGCTACTTAGGCCCCCTTTGTATCTTGCATATGGCAGCAAGTTGTGTTATTCCTGAACCCAACCAGACCATGGTGTTGGCTTTAGTGTGGGAAAGGAATGGACGTCTTTTTACGTTGCACAGCCGACATAAATTATTAAAATTGTTCATGTATATTTTTAAATTACCCCTTTAGTATCCAACTAACCAAATGAACTCAGTTTGTTGGGGTTTTTTTTTCATTGGGCTTTCTGGTATTTACCTCTTAATGATATTTCCGTTCTAATCTAGGTTCTGGACCTCACATGATGATCGTTTCTTATATATGCTGATGGAGTATGTACCAGGAGGAGAACTCTTTAGCTATTTACGCAACATGGGACGTTTTAATAATAGCACTGGACTCTTTTATTCAGCCGAAATCATTTGTGCAATAGAATACCTGCACTCCAAAGAAATAGTTTACAGAGACTTGAAGCCTGAAAATATTTTGTTAGACAAGGAAGGACACATCAAGTTAACAGATTTCGGATTTGCTAAGAAGCTCTCTGACAGGTATGGCATACATTTTTTTAAAAATAGGTTCCTGTAAAGTTAAAGAGGTTGAAGCTTAAATTTTTTTATCTTTAAAAAAATGAACCCCCCTCGCAGCCTTCATGTTATGAATGTGTATCCTATAAAGGGTATCACTGTTTACAATAGCAATGGATATTTTTTTTAACCCCTTAATGGCAAAGCCTGTACATGTTTAGGGACCGCCCATTGTCCTTAAGGGGTTAAAGTGGCTTGCTTTTAATATTCACTGTTCCTTTAAGCGAAGCTTAACTCGCTTTGAGAATCCCTGTGAGACCCACAGTATGGATGACACCATAGTTTATGCCAGAAACACTGCTCCAGCTGTGTTCTAATGCATGGTCCGACCGCTACGTAAACTAGAGTAATAATAAGGAGCCCTACTGACTGTATTGGGTTTTTTATTTCTTCTTGCAGGATGCCATGGTCAAAGTGTAATATTGTTACGGAAATGGCCAACAGTATACTGTTAGTTTTGCATTTCAATTCTTTGTTGTGCTAGTCTCATCTTGACTCTTGCTTCATATCCTTGTTATTTATAGATCCTCCACTTCCTTACGGAACAGATTATTAGTTGTTGCTTATTAAGTGTCGCATACAGGAGATACAAATGCATTTTCTGATTACTAAAGGTTACAAAGTGCTTTGTTTTTGCTAGTTATATATACTTATACGTTTTTATTACACAATATTATCATTGATCATTTGAATAGTTTTCTTCTTGGTTCATAGCAATGGCGTGTTTTTTATTTTTTTATCTAGAACAATTATTACACTTTTTATTAAAATACAGAGTATGCCATTGGCGGACTGGTCTACTGATACCATAGAGACTAGCTTCTGAAGGTGAAAGTAATGTTTGTTAATGGCTGCAGTTTGTCTGTTGTGTGTGACATCACTTCTCAGTTTCTAATGCTGCTGAACCACCTGAGGGAGAAGGGATCTTGGATGGCATTGATCTCTTTCTAAACATCAGGTATTGGCCCCTGACATTTCTGTCCTGTTTTGTAACTCGTGTGGTAGGATTGTTCCATCAAGAGATAGGGCCCCCAACTTCTTGGAGTGTCACTGTCACTACAGTATTTTTTCTATTACACAGTTATCTTAACATGTATTTCTGGGATACATATACCCTAAGGAATAAACACATAGCATCTGGTATTATGCATGCAGGTATGTAATGATTCAATACAATGCTGAATATTTGTTTTTACCTGGAAATACTGTCTTGGGAAGAGAAATATTTAAAAAATGTGTGCATTTTAGGGCTGATCCTCAAAACTAGGATTTTTTTCACAAGCAGTCTAACACTAACTGAATTAGTAATCTGTTGTTCACCAGGGCAGTGTAAATTTGTACACTGTTTACTCTCCTGCATACGTTCTGCACACGTTTACTTAGTGAATAAATCCTTATGTTTGCAGTTAATCTACTACACCAAATTTTGATTCCAGAGTTAAAATTATGCAGGAATCTTGTTTTGATCTCCAGTGCACAGGGAAAGAAATATTTTGTGAGCACCTTTCGAACTGGGAAGTGATTTCTTGTGTCTATAACTAGACTTTGGTAGTGTATGAGCTATCAACTCCCTTTTTGTTGGAACAGATCTGCTTCCTGCTCTGTTCTGAGAGTTTCTACTGGATCCAGAGATTTCTACCTAGGATTCTGTACAAACAGAACTGGCCATTGCAGGCTCCATGGGTGATCATGCCCATATGACAGGGGCGTCCAACATACGGCCCGCGAGACCTCGAGGTGCGGCCCGCGTAAGATCGGCAGCCAGGGCAACCGATCTTACACGGGCCGTACCTCAAGCCCTGCTACTTACCAGTGGGAGGGTCTTTTGTACTGCAAAGAGGAAGCGGAACCCAGCAGAGTTCACGTGACATCACATGACTCTGCTCCAGTACTGCTTCCTCTGTGCAGTACCAGAGAATGCAGAGGGAGGCCGCGCCCCCTGCTGAAGTCTGTGAGCGGCATAGAGGAGCTGCAGTGCAGGTGTTTGGATGTGTAAGTGCTGGAACCTAGGCATGATGGGACTGTGATTGCTGTTAGCAATCACACTCCTATCATGCCAAGTCAGCCAGTACATGCTGAAACCTAGCTAGCTGCCCCCCTTGTGTATTGATGCTGCCAGCAGTATAGGGTCTGCACATCACTTACAGCCACCCTGTACCAGCATGTACTGGCTGACTTGGCATGATAGGAGTGTGATTGCTAACAGCAAGCACAGTCCCATCATGCCTAGGTACCAGCATGTACTGGTTGCCTGGGTTATGATAGGAGTGTGATTGCTGTTAGCAATCACACTCCTATCATGCCAAGTCACATTCCTAATTTTTTTCGTCCAATTGTGGTGTGTTACCTACTTTTATTAAAAAATGTGAGTTTTTATTATTTTTAACGGTGGAGGGTCATTTTCGGTTTTGGCTAAGTGAATGTTTTGGTCCAGAAGTTTCATTTTGGTCCATCCCTAGAATAAATAGAACTATTTCATTTTTAATTATCCTGAATTTGTAGTCACAACACTTTCTAGGCCCAGAAATCAGTGAGAGTAAAGGTTTTGTGTCATTTACTTTATTTTAATCTGCATATTTTATTAAAGGCCATATTT